>CM031242.1:733154003-733625483 GCA_018340775.1 Taxus wallichiana var. yunnanensis
AACCTTCAATTAATACTAGTGTCAAGGCATCTATAGCGATATTTTACAATTGACACTTCATGGCACCGAATCGATGGTTCCCACACATGTGGGTGGGATTTTAGGCACTATTCGTGGTGTTGTTCCATTTCCTAACCGTCACGGTCCTTCCGAGCTTCACCGGTCCGCCGATGTCTCTTAAGCGCCTTGAGAGCAAAAAGTTGTTAAACTTCGACATGTGATAACTAGTAAACCGTGGTGCCCGTGAATGTATCATCTAAACCTATAGATGGGAATTTGGTCCGCCTACAAAACCTCTCTTTTTTTCTCCCATATATTTCTCATTTTTGGCAAGTGTCAAAAATGAAACATTGAAAAAATCTTCAATTAATATCAGTGTCAGGGCATCTATGGTGATATTTTGTAATTGGAACCTCGTGGAACCAAACAAATGGTTCCCACATGTTTGGGTGGGCTGTTAGACACTATTGGTAGTGTCATTTTGGTGCCTAACCATCTTGGTCCTTTTGGGATACACCGGTCCGACGATGTTTCTTAAGCGCCCTAAGAGCAAAAAGTTGTGAAACTTTGATGGGTGACAACTTGCAATCCGTGGTTCTTGGGAATGCATTTTATGAACCTAAAGATGCACATATGGTATGCCTACAAAATTGTCACTTGGTTTATCCTATCTATCATTCGTTTGTTCGTAGGCTACGATGAATGAAATGTGGAAAAATCCTTTGATTAACACTAGCATGAGGACATCTATGGTAATATTTTGCAATCGACACCTCCTAACATCAAACTGATGGTTCCCACTCATCTAGGTGGGCTATTATATGCTATCGGTGGTGTTTTTCCACTACCCAATGGTATTTGTCATTTGAGACTACACTGGTCAGCCCAAGTCTCTTAAGCGCCTTGAGAGCAAAAAGTTGTCAAACTTTGACTGGTGATAACTAGAAAACTGTGGCACCTGTGAATCTCTCATCTGAACCTACAAATGAGGATTTGGTCCACCTATAAAATCCTCTCTCAGTTTATCCCATCTCTCGCTTATTTGTTCGTGGTGACAACAAATGAAATGTAGCAAAAGCTTCAATTAACATCAATGTTAGAGATAAAAATTGTTTTAAAAATTAATACAATATAGGTGGTGAAATGAGAATGTGTTCTTGTTAAAAAAATGTTGAAAAAGAGAATTTTCATACAATATGGTCTCTCCCCTCTTCCATCCTCTCTCTCTCCTTCAATATAGGCGGTGAAATGAGAATATGTAAGAGGTAAAAAGAATGTTAAAAAGAGAAATTTCATATAATATAGGTGGTGAAATGAGAATGTGTTCTTGTTAAAAAGAGAATTTTCATACAATATGGTCTCTACCCCTCTTCCATCCTCTCTCTCTCTCCTTCAATAATGGTGGAATATGCTCACTTTATTACAACAGAACATATTGTAAATTGAATACGAACAATGATAGGTATTATGAAAGATAAGCATACCTTAGCACACACAAATGTAACTGAAACTCTAAAACCATATCGTAAAGTAAAATACATGCCACAAAAATGCCACCATAACTATTATGTGGCCTTGTTGTTGGTGACTGACGAGAGGTCATTGGATGAGGACATTGATTGATGTTGGATAAAACTGAAAATGCGTCCGTGAGACAATTTTTTTCAATTTTTCGGACCTTTTGACTAAAAATTACAATTATAAAACAATACTTTTGCACTCTTATGCACAATGAATCTATTTTGATAGTTGTCTTTTGACTTTGACTATAAATGTTTACTATGACATTAATGACCAATGTTTACAAGACTCAAATAATAACACGATAAAGTCAATATAATTTAAACTTTTGACCGACAAAACGATAACATTTAACAAGGCCATGATATGGCAAATCCTGCCGAAGATGAAGTTTTGTGGTGTGGAGGAAGACTTTGTTATGAAGATACAAAGGACAAGGTAAGCAGAAGTTACTTTCTTTATGTGTTCATTGTGTGGGATTGGGTGTTGTAATGGTCATTGTCTTGTTTAATCGATTCTTGAAACATGTGTGGAACATGTTGTTTGAAAGTGCATGAGTGAAGGGCATGCAAGGCATCTTGGTGTAATTAATTGAAGTTACCTACTTGCAAAGATCCATAAATGGAGAAAATTAATGTTTGAATTTTGCCGAAGAAGCAATCTATTAAAGCCGAGGAATAAAACTCGAGTTTTGTGTGGGAACGATTGAAATTATGCATTATTGTTTTTTTTAAGATTGTTGTGGGTATAATGATGTGTTTTAGTTGAAGGGATTATGGTGACACCATATGGTAGAAAACATGTCATTGTTAGGATTTGAACTGAAGTATCCTAATAAGTATGGATTAGTGTTTGAACGCTGATCCTCACAGTTGAAAATTTAGAAAACAGAAAAAATAACAATTATGGAGATCTGTTTGGAAAAGCATCCTTCCATGCAATTTCATTTCCCTCACCTTACGAAATACTTTTTGAGGGAGCCACACTCAGACTGAGTTCCTCGACATTATTGCATCTGCTCCACTTTGATACTCTCTGTGAATTGAATCTTAGTTCCATTGATACCCCATTGCAAGATATATATGCAGGTAGGTCGATAAATTTATAAGAAATTGTGCAATAAGTTTGGACTAATATTTAGGTGGAGTTTATGTTTGTTTTAGTTCTAAGATTATAGCAATGGAAAAGCCATTGTTGTCTTATGTTTGATAGGATTGTTGGGATTGTGATTGTTTGGTAGGCTTAGAGGGTATATGCAGATGTGAGCCTATTTGGCTTTTACTGTTTACAGTGTTAGGGAGGATCATTCTTGCTGCAATTAGGAGTACAGTCCCTGTTTCACCCAGATCACTTGGGTTATGGTGAAACCCTATGCTAGAAAACATGATCAGTGCCAGCAGATTTGACCTAAAGCACCCTAGTTGATCCTCGTAGCTGAAGTAAACAGAAAAAGCATAATTATAGAGATGTAAGTGGAAATGCATCCTTCCATGCAATTTCATTTCCCTGAGCTTATGAAACACTTTTTGAGGGAGCCACAGTCAGATTGAGTTCCTTCGATGACAAAAATTGAATTTGACTATTAGCTTTGTTCTTTATACATATTGACACTTGGAAAAAATTAAAAATACGGATCTACAATTTATATATTTCATTTTGACTAAAGTAAATGTCCACAACCAAGGAGAAATCTGAGTTGTAGCAGTTAGGAAGACTATATATCATGTGACACTCATTTTGGAAAACAAATCAATGTATACATAGAAGAAAATGATAGGCTGCTGTGAGGTCTCGCCAATGCATCTGTAAAATAATAATATCTGCCACCTACCAATTGGTATGTTGGTTTTGAAAACTTAGTAAAAGCGCATGACTCTGTGACCTAGTAGAAGGGTGTTGAAGTCTAACAGACCCACAAAGCCAAATTGTTCCACATGGCATGTTTTATTGTTATTTCAGTCTTTTGATGCCGGTGTGAAGGGGAATCTTGTTGGTGGATTCTTATCAGTAGACAATGGTGATCTTTGGATTTTTATTCCTTTGTACATACTGAGAAATGAGGCACTTGTTACTTCCATTTCTCTTCTACAGAATCTAACAATTGGATCTGTACTGCACAACCTAAGCCCCACTCTATTTATAAGGACCCTCTAAATTGTGCAATCATAGTGTCCATTACAACCAACCGTGTGTTGGAAGTTCATTAGAAATCCAACTATAATCCTGTTGATTTGGTAGTTAGTCTGTGTTTGATTTTATTGTTTGTCAATGCGTTTGGAGGAGTTGAGTATGATTTAGTAGTCCTTGTGTATAAATTTGTTGTTGATTTGATAACTTTCATTTGATTATTTAGATTTTAAATTTTTATACTTGTCATAATTTTTTTATTTTAAGAAGATATAACTAAAATAAAAGATAGTTTTATTATAGGAAAGTATGAAGACAATTTGACATAGATTATTTTGAGGAAAATAGAATAAATGCCACCCAAAGTAATGCAAGTGTCTAAAACAATTGTGCAATTTGATTTTCAGAAAAGCAGAGATTAATTATCGCTAAATTATTTTAAGGATAACAATTTTTGTAAAAGAGAAGCAAATACAAAGGAATAACATTACCAAAATCAAGCTTTAGAGGAAGCCAAAATATATGTAACATGTAGCATAATTTTTGTGTATTGTGATGGAATAAATGATTACATATTTTCATTGTAGTTGTGTTGAAAAGCAATGTGGGTGTTGGCATTATGTATATGTGTATACAATAAATGGATGAACTGGTTTTAAACGTCCCTGAATAGAAGACTTGGGGTTTTTGGCTTAGACAATCCAAAATGACTTTTATTGTGTGCTATGTTTGCAGTAGGAAACACGATTTCATGTGTATGTACACTGTCATTTGTGAGTTGATCTGCATCTTACATCGTTACTTTTGTTTATTCAAACCAAAACATTGGCTGCACCAGCCAAAACCACCAGCCATTGCTCACACCAAGGCAAGCATTGCTTTCGTGTACCAGCCAAGATCAATGTTTTTATTTATTTTTAATGTTAAAAATTTGGGTTTTGTCATATTTCCCCTGGTATGCAGGGCTTTTGCTATGGTATATGATATATTCTGTGTTTGAGGGGGTCAAACAATATAGTGATGTTAACACATCAGTATGGTCTGAACAAATATGCAAATGCAAATAAGGTGACCATAGTAATAGAAGCTTACAGGACTCTCAGAGATCGCGGCCTATATCCGGTGGATCAAGTCGTCAGAGATCTACTCCAGAGTCCTTGTTTTTTAGCCTAAAAGACACCAACTATTGCATTTTTTAGTCATACATGATTGTCTATGCAACAACGTTACAACATCCTTTGTCCCACTAGTGTTACAATGTAAAAGAATCAAAATGCTCGTTACACCAGTAAGTTGTTTCTTTGGTAACGAAAACAATAGTCCACAACAATCCAACAAAACTTAAGAGATAGAACACACATACTAACTATGCAATAAGAATATGGCACATACTAATGCATTCCATTGTTTGTTGATAACTACAAAACGAGGAAGAGTTATCAATATTTAACATCAACAAATTTTATTGATATGCTTATTGACGAGGAGGTAGTTGATTTTGCAAATGGAAGCTAAAAGCAGAACAAAAAAATGTATATTATAGGTCTAATGTTTTTGCAACCCATAAAATGAGTTAAATGAGCTTTTGTAAACAACTTTTAAACCACCGCCACCCACAAAGATTTGTTGCACCTTATTTGCACTTGATCTGCTCTCGATGTGCCATCTAGTCAATCCCTTTTCGGGCTTCTCCATACCTGCCGATACCTCTTACAATTACATACCACATTGATCCAAATACATCAGATACATCCCAATCACATTTCATTCACTGCGCAGGTAATGGGTTTGATCCCGCCATATAGGAACATGCCCCAAGCATAAGGAAGGTCCACATGCTCATGGCATGTGTGGAAGCAAGCAAAAGGAAATGGTAAAACAAATGAAACTCCTGTCCTCTTCCAAAGGAGATGCCATTGAAAATTCACAGAATACCTAGATCAGAGGCGCTCTTTAGGTAGGTCTACGAATTCTCAAAAGAAGACACCATGTACCTAACAAATGACTTTGAAAATCGGTCATCTTCATTCCCGTGAAGTATGACATGCCATGAAGTGGATACAGAGTGCATTCACGGGGCTCGAGGATACACAGTGCATTCACGGGGCTCAAGGATACACAGTGCAAGTTTCTGTTGATTTTTTTAGTTCATTTCAATGCAAACAGAATCCAATCAACGTCTAGAACCTACATCACACATAGTAACAACATTAAATGATGAAGAGGACATCCCTTTTTCTTTCAACAGTGACAAATAAAGGCAATGACCAATAGAATCATCTCAAAAACAAAAATTGAACCATAAAACTATAGTTGAAACCATTTAAATACAAGTGGCACAATTTCATTGGACAAAATGCAAATAACTAATTGTCAATGTGAAAACAATATCTTCACCTTCGGTAAGATAATAACACAAAGTGATAAACTTGATAACAAAAATATATTTGTAGACAAAAATTGACGATGACTTGTTTATTAGATTTTGACTAACCCATCACAGCTTATCATCACCGATTCACCTTTAATCACCTTTAATCACCTTTAATCATAGAAATGGCAATTTACTCTAAATGGCAATTTACAAAACACAATGGGATAAGAAAAACTTCACTCCACCAAACTATAACTAAAAAAATACACTTGACCATTTAATGACACGAAGGAATATATAAACAAATACATGTTTGACCTTAATGACTTGACATGCCTTACAATAACCAAAAACTTAAGATAAAGACACTCCCTATACGTTGGCTAGATGACTAATAGTTTGACTATTCAATATAAAGTACAAACTTCGTACTTACAACTTACATGTTAGCTGATCAGATGATGAGCATTCAATGTTTTTCACATGTTAAAAATAACTCTCAACAAGCACTTGCTAGCCAAGGGTACTTAGAGAATTTATAGAATATCCTTTCTGCATGGACTTAGAGCTAGTATCGCCAACATAGATGCCCAACCAAAATAGCCCCTACTTTTTCAGGCCTATGCTAATAGTGACCATGCAGTTTAGTGTTTCAATGCTGAAAATATATTTTTGGAATTACATGAACCTCCGTATCCACTGTCACACCTTTTTCTCGCAATGGATAGCATTCAAAATTATCTGTATGGAATTTGAATGTGTATTGGCTGTGTGGAGACTGCCAATTTAAATGTCAATTGGATCAATGCCGAGTTCAATACAAGATCTAATCACTTCGATCTAATGCAAGAAAATGTCAAATTTGAATGGTGTTGGATAGATCGAGCACTTGAGATTGGACTTAATATATACACCGATCAATAATAACTTTGATATGGTGTTGCCAATGAGGTGAGGGTGAGTTGGTTGGGTCATATGAATGTTACGTAGTCCACTATGGTTCGACTCTTACTGAGGCATTGGGGATATGGGGCACCCAATCGAGTCCCAGGATGGCTATCGTTCCAATATTTGAAAAGCGAACCAAAGGGAAATGAACCCTTCAACCCTTGTTTCTCAATAAAAACTTTGATATGGTGTTGATATAGTAGGCAAGCTTTTCCGTTTAAAAGATGTGCATAAACAAGAAAAATACTTTGGAAAGAGAGATCAAATGTTGACAAATACAAAGATTAATTAACATCAATATCGATTCTTGATCTTTAGCTTTTTTCTTTTTGTGACTATGACGTAGAACGAACCACCAAAACTATTGCAAATAAAGTTTATAAAACTGATCTATATACAAACTCTCCATAAATAATTTACTCATCAACCGGAGCATCCTAGAGCTGTAATGGCTCGCTCCCGTTTGAACTCTCGTGGATTCCATAATCACTCGATACCAATGATAGGTACGAGCAATTTGCATAGCAATGAAAATATTCTTTGTTCATATATTTCTCTCAAATACATGCAAATATATAGGAAAAAGTTTTTCTAGAAAATAGGATATCTAACTATCTCCAAAACAACTCATAAACAAACAATTATATACATGAGTTGTTATAACTCACTCAATCCTATTTATGTGGGTTATTAATGACTCATCCACATAGTTACATCACAATGATAATTACATTTACCATTCCATAAATATAATGTGAGCACTAAAATAATGAATTCCTAACACTCTTTACTTCAAGAATATAAATTCTTTACCAACGACACCAACTACGTGAAGGTGGAAACTTGTTTGACACCACTAACCTACATTAATAACATTAGTAATGATATAAATAAATAAAATTAAAGGAAAAGTACTCAAACACACAAAACTTAAGAATTCAACAATAATATTTACAAACTATAAAACTTATGTGCCATTGTATAAATTCAATCCAATGAACCATCTGGGTCCGATGTAATTTTAGGGTGTCAAGTATTGGTTCATAGTCATACTCAAGAACTTTCTACTAGTTTGCGTTGTCTACCACCATATTTAATCAATTGAACATTAGATGCAACAACGAGGTGATAATAATGAATAATATTTCTATGAGTGTCAAAGTCCTCAAACAACCACACATTGAATTTCTTCATTGGGTATCTTCTAAGCCATGTTCCAATAATAACCATAGACCCTGTAGGATACTCTAGGCCTTCTCCATCTATGATCGAGGTTGTCAATTTATTTTTGCCTCAACACAACGAGACAAATAATAATGCATTCCTTCTTTATTATTTTTTTTGCAACAATTACATAAAAACGACCTACATCACATTGTACAAAAATAGTTAATTTCAATAAATGATTCATAAATAAGTTACATAATGAGAAAAATATTAATTTGATAAAACAATGTAAATCTATAATACCTAGGTGTACTAGATCGATATATGGTCAAAGTCAATTGATGATTGGGTAAGTGCACCAATCTGAGGGGCCAAAAGGGGGTCTTAAGTGGACTCATTTTTTTGAAAAATAAAAAAACTTCAACTTGTACGAGTTTTTTTGAAATAGTTACACTCAAAATTGGAAGATGTTGTAAAAACATGAATCATAGAATTTTGAGTCTAGTTTCTAAGCTACTAAATTTTATTGAAAATAGATAAGTTTAAGTGGGTCAAATAACTAAAATACCAACATGTGCTCCTGTTTTTGTTAAAAAACATAATAGAGTGACTTTCGTGCCCCCACCATTTTTTGAGCACCATTTAGTATTTTTGAAAACCCTTTTGTAGAAAGATAGCTAGGAACATCTAGTTTGGGCTCCATTTTAAAGGTTTTTTAGTGAGTAATTTTTTTAATGATTTTTCTAGTACAAATATCTAAATTTGAAAACATAACGGAGCTTCGACCATGCCCCCTCTACCTCAAAAATATCAAAATTAGATTTTTTTAATATGTATAGAATTAGGCCTAATTTGGGCTAGTATATATATATATATATATATTATATAATTTATAATGAGCCAAAAATATATATATATATATATATATATATATATATATATATATATATATATATTTTAATTTCATACAAAAACAAAAAAGATAAACATATTTAAATTTCAAAAATAGCTATAAAAAGTATAGTCGGAAAATAAATAATATGGAAACCTTATATTAGTCATAAAATTTGAAAAATTATATTTTTAGAAAGAAGAAACTCTACTCTACGTCGTGGTATAAATTTTTATAAAAATATTGATTGTTTTATGTTGATTTATCATGGTAGAAGTGTCATCTTTTCATTTTCCCGCAAAAAACACATTGTTTGATATGTTTTTACGGGTCCATGCCTCAAGCTTGGGGATCCAAACCAGATCCAAGCCTTGAGGCATGCCTTGGAAAAAGTAAAAACATATAACACATACGTGTTCTTCATAAGATAAACATTATATGTCCTTTCGGCATGCTTTTGTTTACAAAAATAATTGTTTTGGTATAATTTAAATTTATTTTATTAAATATAATAAATAGGGTCACTCTGCACCTTATGGAACTAGTCTCATAGATCCATGAGTCACGGTTAAGGAGATAGTTTTTATAGTATACTTTGTCAAGATATAGGTAATTTTTAGGATTTCAACATTCAATGTAAATCTTATAGCTTTAAATTATACGATCAAAACCCTAAACCCTAAACCTTACACCTAAAACCCTAAACCCTGTGCACTAAACCTAAACCCTAAACCCGAAGCCCTAAACCCTAAAACCTAAACCCTAAACCCTAAACCATGATTCATAAAGCCTAAAACCTAAACCATAAACCCTAAACCCTAAGCCTTAAGCCCTAAGCCCTAAACCTTAAATATTCAGCCCTTACCCACGTGAGCTCTAAAACCCTAACCCCCAAACATCAAATCCTAAACCCTAAATCCTGAGCTCTAAACCATAAACCCTAAACCTTGAGCCCTAAACACCAAACCCTAAACCCCGACTCTACGACTTAAACCCTAAACCATCAACCCTTAACTCGAGCCCTAAACCATAAACTATAAACCCTAAAACTTAAATAATAAACCATAAACCCCGAAAATTAAATCTGGAACCCTAAACCCTAAACCCCAAACCCTTAACTTTAAACCCTAAACCTTGAGCCATGAGCCTTGGGCCCTTAACCCTAAATCCAGAGGCCTGAGCTCTAAACCCTAAAACTTAAACTCAGAACTCCAAACACCAAACCCCGAACTATGAACCCTAAACAATATGCCCTAAACCCTAAACCCTAAACCCTAAACAATAAGCCTTGAACCCTACACCATGATCCATGAGCCCTAAAATATAAACCCTAAACCCTAAACCTTAAGCCCTAAGCCCTAAACCCTAAACCCTAAATCTCAAAGTCAATGGAAGAAATGTAGAGAATATACCAACACAAAGGTGTTAGATCAGAACTGAATTTTCTCGTAGTATCCTCTCCTCTGTGAGAAACATAAAACTCCTTTCTTTATTGGAATGGATAGAAAATGTGTGAGAACTTCATGAAGTGTTCAAATAAGCATAACAACAGGGAAATGGCTTAGAACACAAAGGAGTTATCAATTGCCTAAGTAAATATGTCTTGTTTAGTTTTGAATGGGAGTCACCTGGCTATGACTTAGTGACCTTCCATTCATTTATAACTCCTATGATAAACCCATGGATGCTTTAAAAACGCCTTAAAAATATAGGGGTAGTCATCAAGCCTAGTGAAGGGTGTGATGTGATTTCCAAACAACTTGAAATTCATACATATTTAGAGGTCATAACACAAATTTACAAATATCTCTATCATTATAAATAAAAGCCAAGTAACAATGTCTCCTTATATCCAAGGATCGAGGACTACTGGGGTCTATGGTAGGATTGGACATTTAGGAATCATTAAGTGTCTAAATCAGAATGTCGTTACATCTGGAGAAACATTTTCAAACATTGGAGTAATGCATCTTGGAAAATAAAATCAAACTCGAAAGCCTCTCAACTTGCCAAATTACACAAGCACATGCCATATTAAGCTTTGTTCTTCAAATGAAACCTTCATTCCCGACAACTTGCAACTTAAAGAAATATTCAAAAGAGTGTTTAAAACATTTCTTTGTACCAAATTGTTCTTGGATATATGGAATTTCCCGCTTCAAAACATCAACCGATGAAAGACATTAAATTGTGATGAATCTCTTTGAATGTTCTACCTATGAAGCAAATGAACCATTTTCAGTTGAATACTCTCTGTCAATACTAATAAGAATGGGTAAGACATAAAACATTACATCAAGGTGAAATAGTTCCCATGTGATGGGAAAAAGAAGATAGCTATATTGGGTAACATTTCTTTGTATTGAATTGTTCTTAGATATATGGAATTTCCCTCCTTCAAAATATCAATAGATGAAAGGCATCAAATTGTGATGACTCCTTTCAATGTTCTGCCTATAAAGCAGATGACATTTTTAGGTGAATAATCTCTCGATAATAATAATAAGAATGGGTAAGACAATAAAAATTAGAGCTAGTGAATGGGTGAGCCTAAACCCTAAGCCCTAAACCTTGAACCTTAAAGCATGAGCCCTAAACCCTAACTCGTAAACCCTAAACCCTAAACCCTGAACCATGATCCTTAAACCTTAAACCATAATCCCTAATCCCTAAACCCTAAACCCTAAACCCTAAACCCTCAACCCTAAACCTTAAACCTTGAGCTCTAAACCCTAAACCCTAAACCCTTAACCATAAATCCTAAACCCTAAACCTTAAAACCTAAACCATAAACCCTGAGCCGTAAACCCTAAATCTCGAGACCTAAACCATAAACCCTAAACCCTAAAATGTACACCCTAAACTCTAAACCCTATTTACCCGGAATCCTAAGCCCTAAACCCCGAGTGCTAAACCCTAAAACATAAACCACAAACCCTCAACCCTAAACCTTGAGCCATAAACCCTAAACCCTAATCCATAAATCCTAAACCCTAAACCCTAAACCCTCAACCTCAACAACCCTAAACCTTAAAACCTAAACCATGAGCCCTAAACCTTAAACCCTAAACCCTAAACACTAAACCATAAGCCCCGAGCCTCAACCCCGAACCCCGAACCGTGAACCATGAACTCTAAACCCTAAACCCTAAACCCTAAATCCCGAACCCCAACCATGAGCCATAAATCCTAAATCCAAAACCCTAAACCTTTAGCCCAAAAACATAAACCATAAACCCTAAACACTCCTAAACCCTTAGACCTCGAACCCGAACTCTAATCCTCGACCCTAAACCCCAAATCCTAACCATGAGCCCTAAACCATTAACCCTAAAACTTGAACCTTAAAACCCAAACCTTAAATACCGATCCCTAAAACCTAAACCTTAAACCGTAAACCCTAAAAACTGAATCCCTAAACCTTAAACGCTAAACTGTAAACCATAAATCCTAAGTTCTTTTCCCCTAAACCCTAAACTATGAAGCTTAAACCCCAACCTTGAACCCTAAACCTTCCCTTAACCCCGAGCCATAAACCCTAAAAACTAAACCCTAAACCATAAATTGTGAAACCTAAACCATAAAACCTAAACCCTAAACCCTAACCCCGAGTCCTAAACCTTGAACACTGAGCCCTAAACCCTAAACCTTAAATCCTAAATCATAAATCTTGACCCAAAGGAAAGTCCTAATAATATCATTCAATGTGTAGGTAATAGTGTCTAAGGTGATCGATAAACTCATTTAGTTTTAATGAGAGACTACTTCATCCAAAGGCCTAAAATGCCATTTTTGGCCATTCTATAGCTAGTTGAACACCCTTAAGAAGTTTTTAGAGAAAATATAAAGCATGTGAGGGTGATTTTAGAGATAATTTAAGATGTCTAAGTAAATTTAAGAAATTTTAGGAAGTAAAAATATCATTTAGGACCAATCTGTTTAAGACTGGGTTTTTCAGTGTAGGGAATGAAAGCTAAAATGGTAAAAGATGACTTCTCTTGGATGATTTCAGGAGTTCTAGAAAGACTTAGGATAAAAAAGGAACTGGAAGGATATTATAATACTCTATAAGTTGGAACAATCAACATTGATTAAAGACTTAAATATTTCTTTAGTACTTTAAAACTCTTTAATCGCCCTCTAAGTTCAAAATGAAACATGACCTAAATTTTGAGTTGCAGGAAGAATTAGAATTTTAGAATAGTTTCATTGATTGTAAAATGTGATTTGTAGTGTTTTAATGAACTATGGAGGTCAATAACATGTAACTCATACTCAAATTCCATTCAAGGATTCATCCCCTCATGGAGGAGGAAACCCATTTCCATGAGGAGCAACTTGAGAAAAAAGGTGTCCATGTACCATAAGCATGCTTACACCCAAGTTTCATCTTGGTCAATAAATTGAATTGTGAAAGATTCATCATATTTAAAGGTGAAATGTGGAGCTCAAGGAGTGACTTGATGATAATCATATCCTGACTCTGTCATTAGTACCTAAATCTCTCCAAAGAACAAGCTAAAATGAGATAGTCATGCCACCGAGGTATCTAGGACCATCATGTGTGAAGTATTAAGGCATCGTCTATCTCCATGAGATACATATGAGAAAAGAAACATATGAGAATCTTGAATTTAATTCCATGAAAGGATGATCTTTATATGGAGCACCATGTTTCTAAGAATGAGCAATCATTTGAGTTCACTTGATGTAATTCACTTGGTACTATTCATAAAAACTCATTCAACACCTAGTAGTGTGATCAAACCTTAAGGAGGAGGCACATTACAATCACCTCATTTTTTCCATAGGACAAGAATCCCATTCAGGGAGCAATCCTCTATCTACAAAGTGAGGATCTCATTTTAGTAAGAAGTAGACAAGCATCATAGAGCTGATTCGTGGTCACTAAAGTGAATTATGGACCAAATTTCAAAATTAGTACCAATTCAAGTAGTGGTAGGGCCAAAATCCAATCTAGAAGGTCAAAAACCTACAAAATGACTATATGTTTTCACAAAACAAAGATTGAATACAATATATATGGCTTGAAATTTTTAGGTCATTGCTGAAATTCTGAAAATGAGTAAGTACTGACCATATTAGATTTTGAAAAACTATCTTCTAGATTATAATTGTTAGAACTACGAGACCACTTCCATCAAAAAGAGTGACCCAAAAATTCTTAGCACTAGAAACATGTGTGTGTTATAACGTGTATGCATTATAGGTTCATGAATTACCAAACCAAGGAAAACATAACGTGATCACATTATTACAAAATGCATACGCATTTCGTTCATTTTCAGTTTTTTGTCCACTTTTTGGCCCCCAGATTGGTGCATTTACCCGATTCACTTACTATGAGTTGTAGAGCTCATGGAGGTTGATAAGTTTCAAGTGGATATAATTGTCTACAACACCATTCATTAACCCACTCTTTCGACTCACACTCATCCCAAAATCAATATGTACTCGAAGAGTGAAAGCATGCCATCTACCTTGTATGAGTAGTTTATGAACCTACATTTGAACTTATAAAAGAGTGCATCTTAGTAGATCCCGTTAGTGTACAATAATATTCATATTTTGTAAAATTATCTTCTTCGGAAAACAAAAAACCTACGAACCGTAGACTTACCCTCATTACCTGGACCCATTGTTGAGTTACACCATTCCACGATGGATATTGCATCGATCATATTTGCACCATATTTATACTTCAATCTTCTCTTGTTAGGGATATTTTAACACATGCTCTTTTACCATCATGATCTCCTTTTCCATATCCGGCCTCGGTGAAATTTCAAAATTTTTGAACACCAGTCATCTTATGCATCCTTCTCAACCGGTAGAATATTTGCATTCTTGAATTGTGATGTATAATTATTTGACCATATGATGTGTTTACAAAATACGATGTTTCTGTTATTTAAATTTCCATAAAATATCTCAAACAACCTTGCACGAAATTTGTTGAATGTGTACAATCATCACTAATATAGAAATTTTTAGGAATTATAGGGTTTAATGCATAATATAAGTGTTGATATTTACCTGTAGTTAATTAGTCAATGTGAAATGTAATATGTTAGTGGGTACATAGTGATTAGTAAATTGTTATTAGTTGTTATAAACAACAATAACAATTATATGTATTTGGGATGCGAGTTTCAACAAACTCACATAGGAGGTTTGAATTGTTATAGCCACCTCCTATATTTTAGGATGGTTATTTTCCTATTTATATGGATGCTTTGTAATGTGGAGAACATTGGAAAAATTGAAGATTATTCATACAAGTCTCATTTTGTGATCTCTCTCTCGCAAATCTATTGTATTTTCATCATCTGGTATCAAAGATGGTATGGATTTGTGAAGAGATTAATGAAGGGGCAGATTTTTGTAAGTTATGGTCATGCCCCACCTATGTGAATCTTTATTGGTTGTAAGAATGAAAGTTTAGTATTTAGATTTATTGCAGCTATCCCTATAGAAGTGCATGAACTACTATATTATATATTATTTGTGTGAGAGTGGACTGGTAAGAGTGTGCATAGATTAAATAAAGAAGACAGAGGAGTGATTTTTTTTTCTTTATTCAAATTTGGCATCATCCTTCTTCAGAGTTGGTGTTCAGATTGCATCCAATATTTTTGATTGCAATTCTTAAGTTATTGATTCATCTAGAAAATATTTTTCATGTTAACGTCTATCTTAGGAACCAATCCAAAGTTGAACATCTTCAAACACATGTAAAAACATAGATCTGGAAAGATCTGTTGAATTTTTATAGGGATTGTGAATGATATTGATAATCACAAATGATTATGAAAATTGCTAACAATTTTTCTAAATTGTTAGTAATTCCTTAGAAATCACTAGTAATTCTCACACCACTGAAATATCTTGAAACCAAATTTCTGACACATTTTACGGTTTGTAAAATGGAGCTATGGTTCTCAAGTTATCGTCAAAACATCAGAGGTTGGTTTTTGTTAGATTTAGAGCCTCATCATCATAAATATTTACATCATGAGCCTCAAAGATAAATCAGGATGATTTAGCAACATGACATTGGAGGCTAGAGGCAATGAAGGATGGAGGAAAAACAATTTCCTCTCATCAGTCACCTACGATAGGGCCGCATCACTGGTTTGGTGACATGTGTGTGTGTGTTTGTTTTTGCTTTCAACATGGTGTGTTGATTTCATATTTCTTTGTGTTGTGGAAACTTCACATTGTGGGGGGAAATGACACATTGTTTCAGTTTTTTATGGGTTATGAATAAATGCACTATCATGGATTCTGATATGTAATCTCCTGAAGAGCAACAATGATGAGAGTTGAGCAATGTACTGCAACATCATGATATTATGGTTGTTGGATCCACTGGAAAACCATCTATAGTTGTGGTTGTTAGTAATCCATTGGAAAAACTATCTATAGTTGTGGTTGTTGGTAAACCACTGGGAAAACCATCCTAGAGGTTGTTGGTATTGTCCTTAAAACCATCTAGATCATGAGCAAGCTACGAAGTGACACATTATAGTATACAGTGTGTGTTTTCCCATGTTCGCACTAAGGGGGAATGTTAGGAATTCTATGGTTTAGAGTATAACATAAGTGTTGATATTTACCTATGGTAAATTAGTCAATGTGAAATGTAATATGTTAGTGGGTAAATAGTGGTTAGTAGATTGTTATTAGTTTTTATAAAAAAATAACAATTATATGTATTTGGGGATGTGAGTTTCAACATATTTGGGGATGTGAGTTTCAACAAACTCACGTAGGAGATTTGAATTGTTATAAATACCTGCTGTGTTTTAGGATGGCTATTTTCCTATTTATACGGATGCTTTGTAATGTGGAGAACATTGGAAAAATTGAATATTATTTGTACAAGTCTCATTCTGTGATCTCTCTCTCTCTCTCTCTCTTTGAAAATCTATTGTATTTTCATCATCATGATACTCCCTAAAAATATTTTTGTCTTCCTCTATGTTGTCAAGAGCATGAGTGAATACTATATGCACAAATATGGAAACCTGAATAGAGTTGTAGTATTGCAATTACACTTCATTTTGTGGTTATAGAGTATAGTTCTCTGCAAAATAAAAAAATGACACAATAGTACCAAGAGGAAATGTGTCCTTGCATAACCTAAATTTCTCATCTAACCATCGAGCTTTGTGTGTATGTCATGCATACTCATACACTATTTTCTCTCAAAATATAGTCATAAAATATGATACACTTATTTCTTTACTCACTAATTCACACCTCTTGGCCTCTTTACCATCTTTTGAAGTGTATGCCATTGACTTGTATTTCCCAAAACAGACTAGCTCATTTCTAATTGCATGTGTATTCTTTGTGTGTATATAATTTTGCAAATGTTGCAAACCACCACAACTATCACAAGTTCCTTCCAAACATGATTTCTTATAAAAAGTTATCCTTCTCTTGTATAAAATACACTTGAGATGAAATCTCTTGCTGATTTAGGTGGAATATTTATCATGCACTCTTGCAAAATATTCTCAGTATGCAAATGAACACATATGTCAGAAAAATCATAATGCATAGAAAATTCAATATGGATCCTACAACAAGTAGTCCATGAGTGATTTATTTTAATGTAAAAATGTTTTGTCATTTCAAAATACCTTTGACTAATTTATATTTCAAGATGAGTCTCTTTAATCTTATTCTAAAATTGTGTTTGTGTCATATCCAATTTTTTGGGGATGTGATTCATGGTTTTGAGAACCAATTATTTTTTAAAACATTTTTTCATTAGGTGAAACCCTTGTATTAATTTTAAAAATTCTTCAATTTTTTATTTTAACTCTTCAACTGTCTTTTTCTTTCCATGGCAATCTAACATAGAATGTCCATAATTGATTGTTATTTGTATCTTCAATTATTTCATTCCATCCAAGAGATTTCAATAATGTTTTCCTATTTATTTTTAGTGCACTACTTATTTTCCTAATTAAATAAGATTTCTTTGTTGCTTTACTTATTATAGTTGATGTAATAACACGTCGGGTAGTATTACTATCTTTGGTACGTGAGGTTAGACCTATTGATTGGTATGCATTCATTATATTTTTTACAATATATTTTTCATTATTGGTCTTAGATGTTCTTAGACCAAGGGTCTTCATAGTAGGTCTAACTTTAATATTTTTCATCATTTCAACAAACAATTGACATCTTCATGTTTCATTCAAGTCGTTAAAAATATTTTCCATATCATATTAGATTTTATTCTACAAGTGCATTCACTAATCTTATTAGTCATTGGTTTAAAAAAGTTTCATCAATCTTAAGTAAAAGTCTTGGGTGTTTTATGCAAAATTTTAATTGGTGATTTCAATGGTAAAGATTTTTGAACATCAGATAAACATTTTTCATTTCCTATTTGTTGTTCATATTCATAATTTGGTAAAGAGAGTGTGTTTTGAATAGGTTGGTATTTTTGTGTAACATCTATGTTTAAATTTGGAATTGCATCATCATTCATTGAACATTCATTATTTATTGATTCAATTGGTATTTGAGGATATGTTGCACTATCAATTTCATTTGGAAGAGATGACATACCTTCATCTCCATACGTTGATTTATTTTTTTTTATGGATTTTTGCACTTGTTCCCTTGTTTTATTTTTTTCTTTTTATTTCTTGGATTTTTTGGATGATAGATGGCCTTTGTAAAAATCTCTCATATTTGATAAAGACGTGTTCAATTTCTTGTTTTCACACCCTTTTTGCATCCATTGCCTTTGTTTTTTCCAACTCTTCAAGTGTTTTACTTTGTGGTCTCCTCCCCATAATTATTAAATATATTTATCAACCCAAGAGGTGTGAATTAGTGAGTAAAGAAATAAGTATATCAAATTTTATAACTATATCTTGAGAGAAGATAGTTTATGAGTATGTACGACATACACACAGAGTTTGATGGTTAGACAAGTAATTCAGGTTATGAAAGGACACATTTACTCTTGGTACCATTGTGTCAGTTGTTGATTTTGTAGAGAACTATACAACCACAAAATTAAGTGTAGTCACAATACTACAAATTTATTCAAGTTTCCATATTTGCGCATATAGTATTCAATCATGCTCTCGATAACACAAAGGAAGACAAATATTTTAAGGGATTATCATTTCTACATTAGTGATGATCATACACATTCAAATTTTTTTGTGCAAGGCTGCTTCAATATCTTCTATGGTAATTTGAGTATAAGAAATATCATATTTGGTCAACACATCATATGGTCAGATAAATGTACATACCAATTCAAGAATGTGCAAATGTTCTGTTTGTTGAGTAGGATGCATATGATGAGTAATGTTCAACATATTTGGAATTTCACTAAGACCAAACATGGCAAACAAGAACATGATGGTGCAAGATCATGTGTTAAAATATCCATAGCAAGAGAAGAGTTGAAGTACAAAGATGGTGCAAAGTTGATCAATGCAACATCCATCGTGGAATGGTGTAAATCAATAATTAGTCTAAGTGATGATGGTAAGTGAGTTGCACTCTTTTAGAAGTTCAAATGTAGGTTCATGGACTATTCATAGAGGCATATGACATGCTTTTTCTCTTCATGTACATATTCATTTTGGGATGAGTGTGAATCGAAAGATTGGTTCGATGAATGATGTTGTAGACAATTATATCCACTTGACACCAATCAACCTCCATGAGCTCTATAACTCACAATGAGTGAATCATCAATTGAATTTGACCATATATAAGATCTAGTGCAGCCGGTATTATAGATTTGCATTGTTTTGTTAAAATTAATATTTTTCTCATTATGTAACTTATTTATAAATAATTTATTGAAATTAATTATTTTGTGTACAATGTGATGTAGGTTGGTCATTTTTATGTAGTTTTTACATAAGAAAATAATAAAGAAGGAAAAAAATATTATTTATCTCATTATGTTGAGGAAAAAAATAAATTGATAGCCCCGATCATAAATGGAGAAGGCCTAGAATATCCTACAGGGTCTATGGTTGTTATTGTAACATGGCTTAGAAGATAATCAATGAATAAATCCAATGCGTGGTTGTTTGAGGACTTTGGAACTCATAGAAAGATTATTCATTATTCTCACCTTGTTGTATCTAATATTCAATTGATTAAATATGGTGGTAGACCGTAAAATAAGAACTTGTGGAAAGTTCTTGAGTCTAACCATGAAGCAATAATCCATACACTAAAATTTAGATCGGACCAAGATGGTTCATTGGATTGAATTTGTAAAATGACATGTCAGTTTACTAGTCTGTTAGGTCTATTTGATCTGTAAACTATGTACTTTGGATTTTATTCACAAAACCACAATTATATTGCTACCTACTTTCAAATAGAAAATGACATATGAGCTAGTGATTGAATTGTTTATGCCTTAGAACTGAAATTTTCAAGAGAAAAGAATTAACACACACACATACGCCAAGGATTTTTATCCTGGAAACCTCCAGAGGAGGAAAACTAGTCGGGAAGGGAAAACAACTCTTTCTTCCCTTTTTGTTTTATTGGCCAATTCAAATATATGAGAGATACATACTTTACAATAAGTGAGAAAGGAAATTTACAATGTCTCACACTTCCTCCCAACTACTTGACTGCTCTGTTCTCAAACTCTTTCTTCTACAAACTCAATTCTAGCACTTTAGAACTCTCAAACTTACTCCCATGCAGTCTCTTGCTTTTGATGATCAAAACAATCCTTCCTACATGTATTTACATCCTTTCTCATGTCCTCCCATGCAATGGACGATGGGAAAGGTCATGGAGGAGAAGAGACATAGATAACAGCTTTGCCTAATGTAGACCGACGGTCAAGATCACCCCTAGTTGGGCGGCGATTCTGAGACCACCGCCTTGATTGGACGACGGTTTTAGTAATCGCTTGCTCTGCATAGAGCGGTGGTTTTGTTAATATAAAGAAAAAAACCTCCGTTTCTTCATTTTCCTTCTTTGTTGTTGGTTGATATGATGAAGTAGAGTCATTTTGGATCCCTGTGGATCACACCTCCCCTGCTTAGGAGAATTTTTGTCCCACAAAATCTTAGTGGGGGAGTAGATGAGGAAATAATTCCCTCACTTGCTCCTTCGAGTACCATCGGGCCTGCCTTGGTGTCTTCCCTTTTAGTCTAACCTGCCAAGACTCCTGTGGACCTCTTCTAGTCTCTCTAGCTTTTTGCTGTAACACTACATCCTCCTCTAATTCACCTCATGATTCCAAGACGTAATCCTTAATGGAAGGTAGCAACTGTAGTTCTTCATCTTCATCTAGCATGGATGGCTCATATAGGTGTAAGTTCTCACGGTTTACTACATCGAGTAGATCCCCATAAATGGCCAAGTCTAAAGTAATTTTCTCCAACCTGCTCCAATATGGTGAAGGGTCCATATCGTAGTGGTTTGAGCTTCCGTGCTTGACCTTACGCTCTCCTTGCTCAAGTAAAGCCACACTCTATCTCCAACATGAAGCTTATGCTCTCTCAGTGTCTTGATCGTGCCTAGCCTACTGTACTTAGATTGAGATTTCTCTAATCGTTCTTTGACTTTGAGATGGATTTGTCGATCCTCTTAATGAATTTGTTTTCTCTAGCCACCTTTGGGTCTCGTGTCTCCTCTTCATATTGTTGTCCAACTACTATGTCCAAAGTGGATTTGTAGGTAGATATCCCAAGCATGTTTCAAATGGTGACTTCATAATGGATGTGTGTACTTCTTGGCTATAGGAATGATGAATGTAGGCTAAAGACTCATCCCAAGTCCTTGGGTGTTTGCTATTATACCCTCGATCAACTGTACTAAAGTCCCGTTCACCACCTCTATCCGTCCATCTCGTATGTGGATGGAAGGTCGTGCTCTCCTCTATAACTGGTATCCATCTTGTCCCACAAAGTAGTCTAAAACTTCCCCAATAACCTAGAATCCATGTAAGAAACAATAGACTTTTGTAAACCAACATGTTGTAGGCGGCCTAGAAAACATGTTTGACACCGATTTTGTACTACCCTTATTGTATTTGATCACCGATGTAATCATTATCCAAAAAATTACCCCGATAAATTTGGTTAGAACAAACCCCACACATAAAAGAAATATGAAGGGAACAATGCAGACCTGCGAGCTCACATTCCATAACGACAAATAAGGGGACATGCGAGTTTGACTCAAGGAACACAGGGTCAAAATGAGGCTGAACGACTTAAAAAAAACCAGAGGCCCAAAAGAGTCAAATTCAACCCTGCACAAGAAGGAATTAAAGAAATGGTTTTGTTGTACGAGACCGTGCTTCAAATCTAACAGACAAGTTACAGGGAGGCTCTAAAATGGAATAGCAGGGCGGAGAAGAAGCAGTGTCAAAGAGCCAAAAGCTCAAAAGAGAAGAAACAACGAAGGTTCGAAGTCTTCGAGCTCCGAAACAGTTTAGAACGAGCTCAAAATTGACTTAGTATGGAGGATATAGCGGACCCTGCCAAGTGTCCAAACAATGGCATCTTCAATGTTGAATCCAAAAAGGGAGGCTCGAATAAGCACAAGGCCTCCATGTGTCCCAGGCCCAAAACGGAGGCAGAGTCAAAGATAAAAGTGAAAAGGCAGATAGGGTAGGCCTAAAAAGGCTAAGTATAGAAGTGCTTGTGGAGGCTGCCACGCGCCAGCTCGGTGCGTCCAAGGGTAAATCCAAAAGTGGAGACTCAAACAAGCACCAGCTCGCCACATAGTCCAAGGTCCGAAGAGGTAAGAGGGGCCGTTGAAAAGTCCAAGAGCCTACGGAGGCTCCCACGTGTCAACCCGATGCTCTTTCAAAAGCAAATCCTGAGCGGGTTTCTAAGTAAGCGCGGGGCCTCCATGCGTCCAATTTCGTAAAGGGACAGGGTCGGGTTGAATAGTCAATGCATTGAGACATGCTGGTAGAGGAAGCCACGTGTCAGCCCCGCACCACTCCAAAAGCAAAATATAGAGGCTACCCTCAGGCATGTGCTAGCCCTCCACGTGTCCAGTTTCAAAAGGGGGCCCATTTTCGAACTGGTTTTCCCGCTATTTTGTACGGACCCGATCCAAATTTCAAATGGGTATATCTTTCGACTTGGGGCTTGAAATCCAACAAATCTAGCACCGTTGGAAAGATCTTGGCCTTGTCTACACCATGGAGATCTGGAACTTTAAGTTTGGAGAGGTTAGGTGGGGAGAAAATGGAGAAACATCTTTAGGCCTTTAATACAAGATCTATTTTCCCCAACAACCCGATCGGATTCGATCTAATCTGTCATTTCCCCATCCTTCGAGGTGCCAAACCAGTAATTGATGTAGTCAAGATAGATTTGGGGTGGATTTGAGAGAGGCATTGATTGATAGTGGTTGAGCTTTCAAAGTAGGATTCAATGTGTCTCGAGGTGGTTGAAGCAAGATACAAATTTTTCCCTCTTCTCTCTCTTATTCTTCCTATATATTGTAATGAAGGGGCATATTCAAAGGGTTGGTCATTGTTTCCCTCTTTCCCCCCTCTCTCTTTCTTCCTTAGGGTAGAATGTGGAGTCTAAGCCTCCTCCCATGGCTCTGTAATGGCATTTTCTTTCCTCTTGCCCACTGATGATGTACTGTGTAACATTTTGGAGTAATAAAATGTATTTTGTGATGCATCTGTCCATCCTTGGCTTATTTTTTATCTCTTCTTTCCTCTCATCATTACAGGGTATATTGTGTATATTCTGATGTTCGTTGTAGTTCCTGGGAGATGTGTTTAATGGGTTTCGAAGTGGTGTTTGTGTGAAATCTATCTCTAGTCCGTGGTGCATTCTGTCTAACCTCTCCTCTACTCACCTCTCTCCACTTCAAAGGTCGGGTTTGTGATTCAACCACTTCCTTTTCTGGTGTATCACCACTTAGTGTAGGCTCTTTCATCCTCTCTCTCTCTCTCTCTCTTTGTCCCCTTGGAATGGTTAGATTATGATAGAATAGGTTCGCCTACACTGGAGTAGCTTGTGGCAGGTAGATTAGGAAGCAAGAAATGACTTTCTCTAGAGGTCCATCTCAAGTTTTGCAAGTCCCACAGCTTGAGAGATGGTCCCATGTTGTGCAATCACACCGAATGCCCCACTTCACACCGTGGGCCATTTGGGGGTGCTATGATTCTACACTAACAGTTTTGGCATGCTCGGTGGGACCTTGAGGTTAGATCTTCCATCTTTCCAAGGTGTCTCATTACAAAAACAAATCATAAGCCACCGTGCGACCGCACTAACAGTTTTGGCATGCCCAGTGGGACCTTGAGGTTAGATCTTCCATCTTTCCAAGGTGTCTCATTACAAACAAAAATCATAAGCCACCGTGTGTGACTCGCACTAACAGCTTTGGCATGCCAGTGGGACAGTCAAGCACCTTACCACTTCATCTTAGCAAGTTGGTGTGTTCCTGTTAAGGTTCATCCTTTTGAGGCACATGCAAGCACATCTGGTCAATAACCCATCCTTTGAGTTGCAGACCTTTTCCATCCATTTCCACTCATTTTCATCCATTTTCTTCTTCCATCTCTTTCATTTTTTCTTCCATTTCATGAAGTTGTGCAATCATGACTTCATTCCCTTCATGGAATTCACACCTACAACAATGCATTCAACCTCCAATGTATTTCCTAACTCCTCCAGATCAACATTATGATTAGATCTAGAACCATTATGCTTACCCATATGAGCAGGGTCAAAATTAGTTTGGCCATGGAGCTTATCAAGAACAAGGGAACACATACAATGGTGAAAACTATGTGGAGAATGCTAGTTTGTTGGAGATGATTCAAAAATAGAGGCTGGTATGGTTTAGTCAAGGGCCATAACACAAATGAAGGCATTCAAGATTGGTTATAGGGAATCTTGTCCATGGGAAGGCCCTTTTCCAAGACATTACAACCCTCAAGAGAAGCTTGACTTTATGGTCGAAATGCTTTCACCTACATAGTGGATTGAGGACATCAAGGCTTATGAGAAAAGTGTGAGACAACCTTGTCAATGGGTAAGTCAATCACCAGCTCCCTGTCCTTCATTTTCTCTTTCTCAAGCTTTATCATTTCAGCAGTGTCATGAGTCAAGCCCCTCACTTGCTACCCCAAGTGTTAATTTCTTTTCTCCATCTCCTAGTCTTCCATCTCATTTCAATTCTTCTGCCCTTTCCCTTCCCAAATAGTCATTCCCTCCAAACAAACAAGAAGTTCCACCTCCCTCTCCACCACAAACAATTGCAAAGTTGGTTGAACCCCAACCTGCCACTCCTCTTGTTTTCCCAAGTCCATGTTGGGAAGAGACTCAAGAATCTAGTCAAGGAGAATAACAAGAAGAGGAGCCCAACAAAAAGAAATGATAGACAATCTAAAGAGTTGGGCTACTAAATTTGGGTTTACAAAGATCCCCTTGATGGTCAAGCCAATAGAGGAGGTCAAGGTTGAAGAGCCAATGGTGGCTGAGGCTGAGTTTGTAGTAGAAGAAGAGAAAGAACAAGAGGAAGAAGATCAACAGTCTGTTTGCTCCGAATGCAGTGTACCTAATGGCACTCTATCTGAGGAGAATGCTGATCTAATCCAAGCTGCACAACTAGTTAAAGAGGAGGAACAATCAGCTCCAAGCCCCATTGAAGAGGAGCAGCTGGGAGAGATCAAATTAGTGTTGAGGCCATTCAATGAAGAAAGCATCATTGAAGATTTTTTGCTTTCATTTCAAGGGCCTGATTTGATTGATGAACCCATGATGGAGGAGGACCATACAATTTTAGAGGCTCTAAGTGAGGAGCAGGCCACAGAGGAACCTTCAGTTCTTCATCTCCTTCAATCTCTAATGTTGAGGAGGAGTTTGATCTTTCAAACTTCATGTTTGAAGATGAAGGGAACCATGGTGAGCAAGTTGTAGATTAGGAGGACACCATGGAGGAGGTAGAGCACATGTAACAGACAACAAGGAGACAGACTATCTGTCTAACTTGGAGGATTGCTTTGATGGAGAAGATCCCATGGAGATCACATCATTTACTCCTCCATCACCCACCTTCCAAGCATATGAGCCTGCTGCCATGAAGGAGAACATCCAAGTGCAACAACCTGCACTTCATAATGGCTCTCTGAAACCAAGGTTGGAAGATATGAGTCTTCCATGTTCTTCACAGGAGAAGGAAGAGAAAAGGCAGAGAATATCACCATTTCTCTCTCACCATCCATCCAAGAGGGTCCACAAGAAAACTCCATTCTTGGAGTTGAAATTCAGAACAAGGGGCACATTCAAAGGATCAGATCATGCTCAATCAGATATTTGGCTTCATTAGAGCCAAGGGAGAAGCCACAATCGGTCATGCTTGCTTCTAAGCATGAGGATGAGCTCCAAAGTACCAAGGATCAGCTGCAATGCCTCTTCAATCCAAATGAAGAGCAACTAAAAGAGGCATTTTTCTTGTTTCTAGCTGACACCTTGATGATTTGGGTGGAGGACCGGCTTATTGTTAGTTTTTCACTCATACAGGCAGCTCATATTCAATGTCAAATCATTTGCATGACTTCCCCTTTTGAGAAAGGGAAGCTACTTCTCCCTACCTATAGCAGGATTTGTTTAGCTTCTTTCTCTCTAGTTAGTTTAGGAGTAGGAGTAGATTTTCTTTTAGTAGAAGTTCTCTTGCACACTCTACATGTCTCATTTGAGGCATGTATGATTTGATCTTTATACATAGTGCGTGTTGTTGTGTTTTGTTGCTCCGAGGTTATATCACCATGTAGTTCAACATGCCTACAGTCCATTTCAGGGACAAATGAAAGCCCCAGGTCAATACAATTTTCTACTCTCAGAAACTCCATTTCCAAGATTTTCTTATGAAAATTGAGAGTGCAGACGTGTGGGTAGGCTCAGGGTCAGGCAGAACATAGAAAGTGCAAGCAATCGGGGAGTCCATTTTAATAAAGGGTTAGTACCAGGCTATCATTCATGACTCCATACCCAACGGATGCTTCAAGGCTATTGGTCTCTTCATCTAGCAGGCAGATGTCCCCATGAGTCGCCAAATTGTTATCCCAAATTCACCCTTGAAAAATTTGGTTAGAACAAGCCCCGCACATAAAAAAATGAAGGGAATGATGCAAACCCGTGAGCTCACATTCTATAACAACAAACAAGGGGACATGTGAGTTTGAATTAAGGAACATAGGGTCAAAATGAGGCTGAATGACACAAAAGAAACCAGAGGCCCAAAAGAGTCAAATTCGACCCTGCATGGGAGGAATTAAAGAAACGGTTCCATCGTATGAGCCCGTGCTTCAAATCTAACAGACAAGTTACAGGTGGGCTCTAAAATGGAATAACAGGGTCAGGGAGAAGAAGTAGTGTCAAAGAGCTAGAGGCTCAAAAGAGAAGAAACAACGAAGGTTCGAAGTCTTTGGGCTCTAGAACAGTTCAAAACAAGCTCAAAATCGACTAAGTATGGAGGAGACAGTGGATGCTGCCAAGTGTCCAAATGACGCATCTTCAATGTTGAATCCAAAAAAGGGAGGCTCAAACAAGCGCCAAGCCTCCACGCGTCCCAGGCCCAAAACGGAGGCAAAGTCAAAAGGTGGACATGGAAGGCCTAAAAAAGGTTAAGTATAGAAGTACTAGCAGAGGTTGCCACGTGTGAGCTCGGTGCGTCTCTAAGGGTAAATCCAAAACCAGAGACTCAAACAAGTGCCAGCTTGCCACATAGTCTAAGGTCCGAAGAGGTAAGAGGGGCTATTAAAAATTCCAAGAGCCTGCGAAGGCTCCCATGTGTCAACCCGACGATCTTTCAAAAGCAAATCCTGAGTGGGTTTCTAAGTAAGCGTGGAGCCTCCACGCGTTTGGTTTCGTAAAGGGACAGGGTCAGGTTGAATAGTCAATGCATTGAGATAGGTTAGCGAGGGAAGCCACTTGTCAGCCCCGCACCACTCCAAAAGCAAACTACAGAGGCTACCCTCAAGAATGCGCCAACCCTCCACATGTCCAGTTTCAAAAGGGGGCCTGTTTTCGACTGGTTTTTCTGTTATTTCGTACGGACCCTATCTAAATTTCAAATGGGTATATCTTTCAACTCGGGGATCAAAATCTAGCAAATCTCACACCATTAGAAAGATCTCGGCCTCGTCTATGCCATGAAGATTTGAAACTTTAAGTTTGGAGAGGTTGGATGGGGAGAAAATGGAGAAACATATTTGGGCCTTTAATACATGATCTATTTTCCCCAACAACCCGATCGGATTCGATCTAATCCGCCATTTCCCCATCCTTTGAGGCACCGAACCAGTAATTGATGCAATCAAGATAGATTTGGGGTGGATTTGAGAGAGGAATTGATTGATAGTGGTTGAGCTTTCAAAGTAGGATTCAATGCATCTTGAGGTGGTTGAAGCAGGATACAAATTTTTTCCCTCTTCTCTCTCTTATTCTTCCTATATATTATAATGAAGGGGCATATTCAAAGGGTTAGTCGTTGTTTCCCTACTACCCCCCTCTCTCTTTCTTCCTTAGGGTAGAACGTGGAGTCTAAGCTTCCTCCCATGGCTCTGTAATGGCATTTTCTATCCTCTTGCCTACCGATGCATCTGTCCATCCTTGACTTATTTTTTTGTCTCTTCTTACCTCTCATCATTGCAGGGTATACTATGCATATTCTGATGTTCATTATAGGTCCTGGGAGATGTGTTTAATGGGTTTTGAAGTGGTGTTTGTGTGAAATCTATCTCTAGTCCGTGGTGCATTCTGTCCAACCTCTCCTCTTCTCACCTCTCTCCACTTCAGGCGACCGGGTTTGTGATTCAACCACTTCCTTTTCTGGTGTATCACCGCTTAGTGTAGGCTCTTTCACCCTATCTCTCTCTCTCTCTCTCTCTCTCTCTCTGTCCCCTTGGAATGGTTAGATTAGGATAAAATAAGTTATACCTGCACTAGAGTAACTTGTGGTAGGTAGATTAAGAAGCAAGAATTGACTTTCTCCAGAGGTCCATCTCAAGTTTTACAAGTCCCATAGCTTGAGAGATGGTCCCATGTTGTGCAATCACACCGAATGCCCCACTTCACACTCGGGCCATTCGGGGGTGCTATGATTTCGCACTAACAGGAATTCTTTGAAGGAACCCCATCTATTTGTAGTGTCTTTCCCGCTACCATTTAGAATGTGCTTGCAAATACTTGGAGAGGTTTGTGGTTAGTGTGCATAATAGTTTCTTTTCCCAACAAATAATGCTTCCATTTTTAATTTCTGAACCAAAGGCATACATTTCCTTATCATATACTTAATATCCTTTAACTGCTGAAGTAAAAGTTTCAGAATGATAGCATACGGGTTTACCTCCTCAAGTAACACTGTGCCCATAACATAATCACCGACATTTTTCTCTGCTTCAAAGGGATACTACACATTTGGAAGAGAAAGCATTGGTGTGTGACTAATCTTGTATTTTAATAACTCAAAGGATTTGTCTTGTTCTTTACCCTAGTCAAAACCCTTACTCTTTCATGACCACTATGTGTAGAGGTGTTGCAATCATGGAGAATCCCGGAATGAACTTCCACATGTACTGTACTACTCCCACAAAAATCCTAGTCTCTGTGGCTCCTATTGGTCTTAAAAAATTGGTAATGGCTTCCACCTTCTTTGGATCCACCTGTATCTCTCCTCCTCCAACCACGTGCCCAAGATAGACAAGTGATTTGTTTGGTAAATTCACATTTATTCATATTACAAAGCAGTTGTTTCTCCTTGAGAACTTCTAAGACTTGATAGAAATGAGTTACATGTTCCTCCCATGTGGCACTAAAAATCAAGATATCATGCAAATAAATAATGACACATGAATATATGAAATCTGTTATACATCATTCATCAATCTCATAGATGTAGCAGGTGCATTTCATAAACCAAATGGAAGTACTATCCACTCATACAAAGCCTATTTTTTCTTGAAGGAATTCTTCCATATATTCTCCTCCTTCATTTTGACTTGGTGATAATCTAACTTGAGATCTAACTTCGTGAAGAATTTGGCATGTCAAGCTGGTCCAAAAGATCATCTATGCGAGGAAGTGGATATCTATTCTTTATGGTGATCTTGTTTAAAACACGGTAGTCAATGCACATTCTCCAAGAACCATCCTTCTTTGACACCATCACAATAGGCAAACCACATGGTGAGGTGCTCGGACATATCACACCCTAGTCTAGTAGTTCCTGAGTTGTTTCTTTACTTCAAGATTTCCAAAGCAAGGATTGCCTATACAATCCGATGTTTGGTAGAGGGACTTTGGCAATAACCGAATCTCATGCTCTACTTCCCGTTTTAGCAAGATAACCCATGAGGAGCTTGAAAAAATTATTGAAAGACTGAATAATACTATCCAAATCCTATTTTCCCTAGTTATAAATATCCAAACTTCTACCCCATATTTTTTATCTTTTAACAAAAGTAAACAAAATTGATTATGATTTGTTTGAATAAGTCATTTTTATTGGTTAGCACTCACCATAGTAACCCGGTGTGCTTGAATGTTGTAGCTGATCCCATCCTTGATCCATCTCAGTATCGCTTTCCCCTTCTCATAAATATAGAATCCTTTATATACAAGTAAGGACTCCCGAAAATAACATCAAAAGCATCAAGTGGAATAACACTAGCTTCTAATACATCAATATACTCGGGAATTTATCCCAAACTTGACCTTACATCTTACCTAAATTTTAACACCCTTCTTCACCCAACCCAAAGGATAAGGGTGTGGATGTTTGTAAGTCTCAAGACCAAGCTTCCTTACAACTACTTCAAAAATCAAATTAGACCGAGAACTGGTATCAACCAAAGCATTTACCTTAGTTCTATTGATCTAGATTTTGAACTGAAATAGCCTACTCATCTCTTCTTCTTGGATATTCATGTTAGTGGCCGTGCATCCAAGCCTCTCATCTATGTCGAGTCATATTTAATTTCCACCTCCCCTTTTGTATTTACAACTATTATGGAATTATTTGAGTCCTTGGTTTGGTTCTTCGATGCAACTTTCAACATGTAGCATATGTATGACCATTGATATCATAGTTCTTGAAAAATTTATTGGGATCTTTACAAGTATTTAAAGTAGTGGCAACTTGTTTACCTTTCCCTTTCCACTTACCTTTGTTACTTGTTTTCCCATGTTCTTTCTTCTACTGATTTTTCGACTGCTTTGCCCTTGGCTCGCTTCTCCTTGCTTCTTTTCATCATCTATATAGTATGCCTGCACACATGCCTCATTGATATATTTGGGCTTCGTGGAGATGACTTTTATTTGAAGGTGAGTGTGAAGTCCTCCCAAGTATTTAGTCAGAATATCCTCATCCTCCAAGTACATATTCAACAACATGGTCTGCCTCTGAAACTCCGTAGTATAGTCCTACATACTTTGACCACTACCTTGTCTAAAATACTACCATTTAATAATTTGGTCAGTCTTGTGGCCAATAGGATAGAAGTTAGCTCTAAGTAATTCTTTAAATTCTTTCCAAGATTTCACAATAGGATGTTTCTTCTTTTCACAAGTGGCTAGATGGGTTTCCCACCAAACCAGAGTGTGTCCCTCCATTCTGATACTTGCAAAGGTGATCCTCTATGCCTCAGTGAAATTATGGATGCTAAAGTATACTTCTAATTATTTTAACCATTTATCAAGAAACTCTACATCTACTTGTCCTTTAAAGCTTTTAATTTCAACTTTCATCTCAACTTTAAAAGGAGCATGATCAAATTTTACCTTCTCTCTTGCATTTGAAGTCTCTTCTTCACGCTCTTCCCCATATTCTTCCTCATGGTGGCTCCTCCCTATGCCAAAATTTTTGGCTAAGCCTTAAACCACTGAGTCCATGGAGTCTTGCTTAATAGAAGCCTTCTTCTGTAAATTTGCAAGTTATTATTGTCTTCTAAACATCCTATCCATCATGGTCTCCAACATCTCGATTCTACGGACCAAGTTTTCTTCCTTTATTTTCCCCTGAATAATCTGTTTCCACTTCCTTGTAGAAATATTTGGATTGCAAGGTAAAGCCTCTTTTCCTCCAAGAATGAATACCATAATCCTGGATACTTGTTAGCTCTGATATAAAAATGATCTATAAACTATCTACTTTGAAATTTGTTCACAAAACCACAATTATATTGTTTCCTAATTTCAAATAGAAAATGACAGATGAGCTAGTGATTGAATTGTTTATGCCTTAGAACTGAAATTTGCAAGAGAAAAGAATTAACACACACACATACACAAAGGATTTTTATCCTGGAAACCTCTAGAGGAGGAAAACCAGTAGGGAAGGGAAAACATCTCTTTCTTCCCTTTTTGTTTTATTGACTAGTTAAAATGTATGAGAGATACAAACTTTACAATAAGTGTGAAAGGAAATTGACAATGTCTCACACTTCCTCCCACCTACTTGATTACTATGTTCTCAAACTCTTTCTTCTACAAACTCAATTCTAGCACTTTAGAACTCTCACACTTGTATGAAGTATCTTGCTTCCGATGATCAAAACACTCCTTGCTACATGTATTTATATCCTTTCTCATGTTCTCTTGTGCACCGGACGATGGGAAATGTCATGGAGGAGAAGAGACACAAACAACCTTTCCACCTCGGGATTGTTTGTTTCAAATTTTATTTTCTCCCAAAAGTGACAGACTATCACCAAATGTAGACCGACGGTCACAGGACCGTCGCCCGCAGGCTTGGGAAGACAGAACCGCCACCACGGGTTGGGTGGTGGTTATGTAACCACCACTCTACATATAGTGGCGGGTCTATTAATATAAAGATAGAACCTCTGCTTTCTTCATTTTCCTTCTTTTTTGCTAGATGATTTGATGAAGTAGAGTCATTTTGGATCCCTATGAATCACTATTGTTGAAGTCTTAAGTTTTGTGTGTTTGAGTTTTTTCCTTACACTTTATTTATTTATATCATTACTAATGTTATTAATATAGGTTAATGGTGCCAAGCAAGCTTCCACCTTCATGTGGTTGGTTCCATTAGTAAAGAGTTTATATTCTTAAAGTGGAGAGAGAGAGAGAGAGAGAGAGAGAGAGAGAGAGAGAGAGAGAGAGAGAGATACCACCTATATTTATTAGTTTTTATAATTTTTTTTTATCTCTAACGCCGATGTTAATCAAAGGTTTTTGCCAAGTTTCATTCATTGGCACTATGAAAAAATGAGTGAGATATGGGAGAAAATGAGAGAGGATTTTGTAGATGGACCAAATTCCCATCCATACCTTCAAAAGACATTCCTAGGCAACACAATTTTCTAGTTATCACCCGTCGAAGTTAGATAAAATTTTGCTCTCGGTGCACTTAAGAGACATTGTCAAACCGGTGTAGCCTGAAAGGACTAGAACAGATAAGAAGTGGAATGAAACCTATGATAACATATAATATCCTACCTAGATGTGTGGGAACCATCGATTTGGTGCCACAAGGTTCCGATTGTGAAATATCGTCCTAGATGCCTTCACACTAGTGTTAATTGAAGGATTTTGCCATGTTTCATTTTCTTCCACCATGAACAAACACATGAGATATGGGATAAAATGAGAGAGGATTTTGTAGATGAAATATATTCCCACCCGTAGGTTCAAACGAGACATTCCTAAGTGCCATGGTTTTTTAGTTCTCAAATGTCAAAGTTTGATAACTTTTTGCTCTCATTGCACTTAAAAGACATTGTAAAACTAGTGTAGCCTGGAAGTACTAGGATGGTTGGGAAGTGAAATGAAACCTTTGATAGAATCTAATAACCCACTTGGACATGTCATAACCATTGGTTCAGTTCCATTAGGCACCAATTGCAAAATATTTCCCTAGATGCCTTGACACTAGTGTTAATTGAAGGTTTTTACCATGTTTCATTCGCTACCATCATAAGGAAATGAGAAAGGGATGGGAGAAATTGCGATATTTCTTTGTAGATGGAATAGATTCCCATTTGTGGGTTCAAATGAGACATTCCCTTGTGCTACGGTTTGTGAGTTATCACCCGTCAAATTTTAAAAACTTTTAACTCTAAGGGCGCTTAAGAGACATCATTGAACCAATGTAGCCAGGAAGGACCAGCACAATTTGGAAGAAGAAAAACACCTCAAATATAGCGTCTAACAACCCACTCATATGTGTTGGAACCATTGGTTTAATGTTACAAGGTGTCGATTGTGAAATATTTCCCTATATGCCCTGACACTATTGTTAATTGAAGGTTTTTGCTACGTTTCATTCGCTGCCCCACGAACAAATGAGTGAGAGAAGGGAGAAACCAAGAGAGTATCTTTTAGATGGACCAAATTCCCATCTATAGGTTTAGATAAGAAATTCCTAGGTGTCATGGTTTGAGTTATCACCCATCAAAGTTTGACAACTTTTTACACTTTGGGCGCATAGGAGACATCATTAAATTTGTGTATCCCAGAAGGATCATGATAGTTAGGAAATGTAACAACACCTCTTATAGCATCTAAAAACCACTCCTAGGTGTTGGAAGGATTGGTTCGATTCCAAAAAGTGTCGATTGTAAAATATCGCCCTAGCGCCCTGACACTAGTGTTAATTAAATGTTTTTTACACATTTCCTTCACTACCACCATGAATAAAGGAGTGAGATATGGGAGAAACGAGAAATTATTTTGTAGGTGGAACCAATTCATGTCCATGGGTTCAGACCATACATTCCTAGGTGCCATGGTTTGTGCGTTATCACCCGTCAAAGTTTGACAACTTTTTACACTTAGGGCGCTTAAGAGACATTGTCAGACCCCTATAGCATGGAAGTGCTAGGATGGTTGGGAAGAAAAATGACACCTTTGATAGTGTCTAAAAAACCCACCTAGATGTTTTAGAACCATCGGTTTGGTGCCACGAGGTTCTGATTGCAAAATATCCCTAGATGCCCTCACACTAGTGTTAATTGAATTTTTTTTCCATGTTTCATTCGCCGCCACTGCGAACAAACAAGCAAGATATGGGAGAAATCGAGTAATAATTTTGTGGACAGACTAGACTCCCATATGTAGGTTTAGATGATACATTCCCAGGTGCCAATGTTTGCAAGTTATAACTGTTAAAGTTTAATTTTTTTTTTTTTCTCTCAGGGCGCTTAAGAGACATCACTGGACCAATGTAGCCCGAAATGACTAGGATAGTTGGGAAGTGGAATGAAACCTTTGATATCATATAAAAACCCACCTAGATGTGTCAAAACCATCGATTTTGTGCCACGAGATTCTCGACTACAAATTATCACCCTAGATGCCTTGACACTAGTGTTAATTGAAGGTTTTGCCACGTTTCATTCACATGCCACAACAAATAAATGAGAGAGAGATATGATAGACCAAGAGAGGATTTTCTAGGCGCACAAGATGCCCATATTTAAGTTTAGAAGAGACGCTTCTCGGTGCCATGATTTGTGAGTTATCACTTGTCAAAGTTTGGCAACTTTTTACTCTCGGGCACTTACGAGACATCTCTCCCTCCCTCCCTCCCTCCCCTCTCTCTTTCTCTCGACTCTCTCTCTCCTTATCTATTACTCTTTCATTCTCCCCGCCTCTCTCTCCCACCCCCTCTCTCTAATTTTTTCTCTCTCTTTTCTCGTAGTCTCGTACCTAAGGAAACCCATCTTTTATCTAGGGATTTATTTTATTTTATTTTATTTCGATGCTTTATCCGGACGAAACGTGAAGGAAAAGATGGATTCTCAGTAAATTAGATCTATCTTTTAATAATTATATGGATAAGAATTCATGTAGGGTTGAAAAACATTATAAATATCGGGATCTTATTTTATACAATAATGAAATCTTTAAAAATTCATGTAAATAATTAAATCTAGTGCTGAAAAATTACAATATACCATATTGAGCTTTCCCGCATATGAGTTGAGATATAAATCATTGCAATGGAATTTTTATTTCTAGTAGTAAATATACCATGTTGAGATTCCATTAGCCACTCACACCCATCGCATGAATTAACTAGGTGCCAATCGATGTGGTGCACGAGTGTAAGAATAATAAGAGCCTTATAAAGAATTAGTATAAATGGTCCGAAGATGGAAGTATGAAAAGTCTGTAGTTGGAAGTATGAATGGTCCGGAGTTGGAAGTATAAATGGTCTGGAGATGGAAGTATATGTTTTTAATTATCTTAATTAATTTTTTAATTAATATTTTAATTATTATTTCTTTCCCTCACTCATTATCCCTTCGTATATCTCTCTCTCTCACGCTCTCTTGTTCTCACTCTCACTCTCTCTTTCTCTCACACTTTCAATCTCTCTTTCTCTATCTATTGCTCTCGCATTCTCCCTCTGTCTCTGTCTCTTTATCTCTTTATTTCTCTCTCTCATTCTCTCTCTCACTCTCTCTTTCTCTCACACTCCTACTCTCTCTCTCTATGTTGTCATACAAAATAACTAGCATGAAAAATTGAAACTTTTGATCATGACAACTAAGCCCATAATTGAAAATTTTGTTTCTCGGTCATTGTGAATCCTTCCTCTGGCCAGCTAGCCCTCAGTTCCACCCTCACTTAGGATTAGAGGAATGTGCTAACAATATTTTTAAGTGTGTTTTATTGTGCAAGGAAGAGTGAATAATATGATTGATGAACTTATTTAGATTTGATGAAAGATAACTTCCCGGAGGCCTAAAAGGTCATTTTTGGCCATTCAACAACTACATAAACTCCCTCCGAAAGAATACAAGGAAAATATAAAGAATTTGGGGTATGATGTTGGAGGAAATTAAAGGTGTCTAAGGAAATTTAGAAAATTTTTGTGGAAGAAATTTGATTCAGGTTCAACTTCTGCAACATCGGGTAATTCTGGGCACACATAATGAAAACTCTAACGGTGAAAGCCAACTTGTTCGGATGATTCTGGGAGTTCCGAGAGGAGTTAGGAGGAAAAAAATAGTTATCAAAATATCTTGGAATCCTCTACAGGATAGAAACATTAATTTTTTTGTAAGACTAAAATATTCCATAAGGTAATTTAGAACATAAGAATGCTCCTTTTTATAAAAGATGAAATATTCCTAATATTGAAATTATAGGAATAATTGCATGTTTATAGTGCTTATAATGATATCATAAAATATTTTGGAGTCAAAATCATATAAAGTTTGACCTATTTTTTTTTTATTCTATTAGGGTGAAAATCTCATTCCTGGTGTCCCGATTTGGACACAATGGGTAATATTAGCTTTCCAAAAGTGGCAAGGTCATACTTTTTACACTCACTTATCTCCTCTATCCCACAAGGTGAAAATGGGACAAGGGGGGAAATAAAGTGTGATCCCCTTCTCGCAAGTATCACTTTTTGTACCCAGCTATCCCCTCTATCCCCCAAGGTGCAAAGGAGACAAGGGGGACACAAAAGTGTGACCCCCTTTCTCTCAGCTCAAATTTTTTTTAATCAGTTTTTCCTATGTTCCCCAAGGTGTAAAGGGGAAAAGGGGGACACAAAATTGTGATCCCATCCTCCATGTAGCCCCTGGTCACCACAAAACCACCTCTTAGCTCTCCTGGTGCTCATTCACAACCTCTATATCTCACACACAAGGCACCAAACGCTGCCACTTGTCACCATATGGTGAAAGACACACTTTGATGTCATTTGTGTCCCCTCTATCCCCATTGAACTGATGAAACCTCAATTTAACCTCACTTCAACTCCAGTCAAGCTATTATGGTCATATGTGAGTTAAAAATCACATAGAAATTAAACTAACTCTCCATCTCTCCAAAAAGCTTAGATTTTTTTCAAAGATCAGGAGTTGTTGAAATACCCTCCCAACCTCCATTTTTAACAAGGCATGCTGCTCAAATTTCACTAGATCTCCATAACCTAGAAAATGAAGAATTTCTCCTATCTTCTCAACTGTTTCCAATGAAAATTTGCTTATGCATTCCTCTCCAAAACGAATTTGAGATGAATATGAAAGTAACAACATGAATGATCTATACAATTTATAGCAGAAATATGAAATTTTAAAAGCCTCAAGTTTCCTTTCTAGATTTACGGAGATCCGAAAGACGAAAAACCTTAAAAATTGGAGCAAAGAGTCCTAGAGCAAAAAAGAAACTTCTGAAAGTGTTTTCACTACAAACCGACACCTATAAGTCCCCTTTATAAAAATAGCAAGTTTCCAAGTCTATGCATGTCTAAAAATAGTAAGTTTCCAAAAATAATTGGTCCTTAACATTCAAAACACTCCAAACAAGCAAGAAACATCATAAAGAGAAAATGGTAAAAACTTACTAAAAATATCAGTCCTAGGTAGGACCTGCTAAAAATAGAAAGTTTTGTAATTGAGTTTAGAAAGCTTTGTGGCGACTACCATTCTATCTATCTCAATTATTTTTGACATTATGAAGTTCAAATATTTAGGTATGGAATCCATTTCAACCCTGATCATTGAATATCCTGGTGTGGGAGACAATGATGTCACTCATATGGGTGTGGAAGAATTTAAAAATAGAATTCTTAGCGGACCTTGTGAGTTAATGGTGGAGAAAATATTCCTAAGCAAATTTTTCATATAAAGATGATACCCACTATCTGTTATGAGTACCGAATTAGTCTTGGCATGTGTAAAACACTATGAGGATGATTTCATAACAATTCAATCATTGCAGTCCTCACTCCTAAAGGCATCTCTTAGTATCTATAGATTGCCACTAGTAGTAACATGGCCATCATAAACAAGCAATTTTCATCATAGGAGTGGATGAAGACTCACTCATAATGGCAATTCTTATATCTCGGTTCATGGCTCAAGAAAGGAAGAAAACCTTCTCGTGTTCCCAAGAACTTGTCCATGAGTGAATTCCATGAAGGTTATTCAAATGCCATTATTCTACTACGTAGGGTGATGGGAGAGGAAACAAAAATAATTCAAGAATTAGATGGCTCAGTTCATCCTTGCTGCTACTAAAGGGAACCAAGTAGTCTATTGAGGGCATGTTATTAGTGACAAAATCCATCAACAATTACTTTAATTACCTTCCCCTAAGAAGTTCACCATGAATTATTACCTGATATATTCCCTCACCTTCATAAGAAACTTAAGGGGCCTATCTTCTGATCTCAATGTATCTTAAAAATACTTTCCTATGAGGAGTATCCACGGCTCACTTACAAAGAAAACAAATATCATTTTCCAAGGGTAAATGATGCATTCACCATTTTCATCATCAAACTCCTTAAGGGCTATTCGAGTTGAGGATATCTTCTTAAGAAGTTGTGTTAATCGAAACATATGGGATCTATTTCATCAATTTATCTACCTTCACCTACATTAGGATATCAGGCTATAATCTTGCCCCTCGCAGGCTACCCAGGTACCTGAGTGAAAAAATCCTAAAGTTAGAATTATGTAGGCAAATAGCTCATGCAAGCACACTCGGTGTAGAAACAACAAAAATAAGGGTGTTTCTTTTACCATATCAATAGGTATCTATTCATGTAAGAGTGTCACGTATGCATCAAATATTGGCGCCTCTTTCATTTCCCTCAATCTCTACTCCTACTCATCTATGCTTGAATTTGATATCGGAGAAATATTAAAACCTTCACCTTTGTAGGATTTCACCATACACCACAAATTGAAGACTACTAGGCTGGTTGCATAGATGAATTTAAAGTTTGAAAAATATTCTACATGTGGATGAAAATAGAAAAAATGAGATATTTGAAGTTTAACGGTTCATGGATGGAAGAAAGATGATGGGTCAAACTTGTTTGATCCTCGAATATCAAGTGGAACAATCTTCCCCTCTTCCTCTCACTCCATGGAACATCAGGGAATCAGTGATATCAAAGAGAGGACCATGGTAGTGATCTAATGATCAAAATAATGGTTTAAGTGGAAGAGAGCTTCCTTCATCAAGTTGGGTAGTCTGTTGTCTCCACAAAGGCAAGCTTCTCACACTTCTTCCTTCAGGACATCAATAAAAGCCATGGGTTCCACTCATTCAAAAGAGTCTTCAAAGAGAAAGATGATTGAAGAAGAACACATAGAAGTTTCCCATCCTATAAAGCCTCATAAAAAGGATATCCCTTAAATATCACATAGATCCTATCAAGCTAGGTGAGATTGATCCATCACAGTCTCATGTACTTCATTGACACCCAAGTGTGTCTTTCTCGGTGGAAGAATCTTCCCATCATGAACAAGATGTGATCCTCAGCAAAATCCTGAAAATGTCCCTATGTCTAACTTCGTATCCACTGCGAAAGAAGAATTTCCATGGATTCAAGATTTGATTTGAAGTTAATCAAGAATGATACATCAAGATACAATTCCTAACTTTGGATCCATTACAAAAATATTGAAAACCAAGTGAAGCAAGAAAGAACAAGTGACCTCCCATTTTTCTCTCTCAAGAATCTAGATTTCATTACGTGGATGTTTCCTATCAAAAATTTGAAAACCTATAGAATAAATGACTTAGGAGGACTATGATTTGACCCACATTACCTTGGGTCAAGCCATAAACTTAGGTGATGCTCACTTGTACAATAAATTTGCTGCCTATATACTAGCTTGGAATGAAAAGTACAAAAAAATTAAACAATTAGAGGAGCATGTGATAACTCTTACTGTCTACATTTAATATTTCTTGAGACAAATGCAATGAAACCTCCTACAAAATCCATCTCCCCATTTATAGTTTTTTCCCGAGGTGATCAAGAGGGTGAAAGGATATAAAATGCAAGGAATACCTAACGCCAAGTGGGTTGAAAAGATTCTTGAGAAAGGAAAGAATTTACTACCAGAGGTTTTCTCCTTGTTCAAGTATGTTTTTTCCACTATTTTTAAAGTAAAGACAATAACGATATAGATTGAAAGAGATAAGGATCATTGGGATGGTATGTTCCTAATTGTGTCTAAAATGAGTTGCCTTGATTCCCATACTCTCATGAGTAGGAATGTGTTTACATTTGTTGGGAACTTTTCCTTGTTTGGATCCTAACACTGAATGTTAGATATGACATGATAAACGATGCCATCTCCGAACTTGAATCTAGTGGGAAACATGCCTTCAAGATTTTAGATGATGTCAACAATTGTGTTCAAAAGCTTGGATCCTTTCCAATCACCGAGAATTCATTTTGGAAGGACTCATTCTCTTTCTAAGATTTGGTCAAGAAGGAGGCAATTAATCCTTTTCTCCTTCAACGAGGATAATTTAGAGACCCTTTCCAACATCATAGGCTCAATCTCTAACATTGTGGGAGATCATAAAATTTGATTTAATTAGTGCAAGACTATCAATGATGTTCCCGAGACATGGATCAAAGTGTTAAGATACATTTTTAATTTAGAAGCAAAAAAGGTGGCCCCGTGGTAGCCCATTTTAGTAAAGAATTCAAAGACCAAGAGATCACTCTTGGAGCCTTCCTTCAAGGTTAAAAAATGGCTAGTTCTTCATCGGTGGAGGCATCATCTTCATAAGATTGTTTGACCCTCTTATTTCTCTCTCTCTCTCTCCATATTCTAATTCTTCATTAAGATTGTAGTTTTTCATTATTTTTTCTTATTCACTTAAGTGATCTTCAATTCAACATTGTAAAAGTCATTTTTCATTAATAAGAAAAAGGATCACTTTTATTTTCTAGGAATGTGAAAGGTCACAAGTGATGAGAAAAGGTGAAAATCATGTGGGGGAGATGAAAGGACATTTTGTAATGCTATAAATTGGAATGGCTTCTCCATTCCAAAGGGTTAGAAATTGTTGATTGTTATATGTTGTTGAGCTTCATATCACTACTACATCAAGAAATAAAAATATATTTCTTCTATTTATTTTCTTATGTTTATATACTCTATCTACTTCCCAAATTTGCAAGCATGATGATATTGTATAGCCAAAAAGGAAATTTGTCTCCTTGAGTAATGGATCTACCAAACTTTGTGTCTGTAGTTTGTGAGTCTTGCAGATTGCTTACATTGTTGTGTTCTTCTAATTGAATGTGGACCTACTATGGTTACTATTGGAGAGAATATAATAGTTCCTACTCATAACATTAACCCTCTCTTCTTATTTCTCTTACTCCCCTTTACCTCCCTTCACAACAAATTCCTCCCTTGTACACTTTGTACAAGCACTTTACCATAGGTTTAGTGGAGTATTCTTGTTTGATCCCCGACTTAACGACCAACCTGAAATTTTATCTAGTATATATTATATAATGGGATCCTCCCCATACTCAAAAAGGAGGGGCTTAATCTCATGACCATTGGTGAAAACATATAATCTGCACTGTAACAAATTATTGCACCAACATTTTTTTGCGCTCCGCTAGTGAGATGTTTGTCCTTGTGAACCCTTAAAGATCTCTAGAAAATCCAAAAAAACACATATTCCAAAAATTAAAAAATCAGATATCAAAATGAAAAGCATATTTTAAAGGCGACCCTATCAAGGAACAAATCCATGCCATGTTCATTTCCCACATCACAATGAAGAAGTTTCAAGATTAGTGTTCAACAACAATAAGAAACAAAAATAGTGAAGAAGAAGATGAACGCTAAGATATCCTTATTTATGATCCACCATCATTCAGGACTATGTCTTGCAAAATTATGGACTCTAGCATAACAAAGAGGTCCCTTGCTTCAACCAAAAATTCTGCAATCAATAAAATGTAAGGTCAATGATATTCCTACAAAATTTATGGAAATAATATCTAGAATGGATAAAATTGCTGCATTTGAAAATTATATCATCAAACACTTATGGATTTAATTTAAATAGAATGATGATGAGAGAAAATGGGAATTGCACCACTGATCGATAATCTAAGATCCTTATGAGAAGAATGCGAAAATATATGAAATTTTGTATGAATAGCATGAAGATGAATCTCTAAACAAAGTAAGCAAATAAGAATCTCTAAACAAAGTAAGCAAATAATAATCTCTTGAAGGTAATGTTTTGAATTATACACAATTGACTAAAAAAATAAACCATTGTCTTTTATCTCTCTTCCTTTGGATAATTTTCTTGCTTATGGAGATGAAGAAATGACAACCTTGAAAAAGGAGTATGTGCAAATAATTTTGAGAGTTGTAGAAGGAAATTCTAATCCTCAAACCAATCTTGAAATTCTAAATTATGTTGTGGCTATGCAAGAAAGGTATGAGCAACTTAAAGCACTCCATAATGAGGAAGAGAAGAACTACCTTCATGAGGTGGATCATGTTGATTCTTAATACTACAAAGTGTTTATTCTAGGAAGACTCTTATGTAATTCTCATGACTTTCCTCTTCTTGAGAATTCCAATGAATTTCAAATCAACACCTATGTAGATGACTAAGAAAGCATATAAGTTATCCATCTGCAACTACACTTTATTTTGAAGCACAATCCTTTGGAGGAGCAATGTGCACGAGAGAAGAGAATTATTGTCTCATAATAGATGATCCAATGCTTCTTGAGAATTCCACCAACCATGAATATATTTAAGAGATGAATCTTCCTTCTCCATGAGGGAGAATTTTAGTGGTGATTTTTCATAAACTCAAGAATATTAGGGTTTTGGAAATTGGAAATAACGAATATTCAAGAGTCATGTGCCACCTAGTTCGCTAAAAATTCAGTTGATGAGTCACTTGTATGGGTCGGTTTGCCTACTATTTACACATATAAATAAACTTATGCATGTATTTCACCAACGTTTCAAATCAAACTATGTTCATATTCACCGAAGTATAATACTATACACATCGTTGAGGCTCGAGGTATAGTACATGTTGAAATAAACTAACACTTAATTCATCATATGAGTTAAAGTGATATTGTAATAAAGTAATTTTTTAATTACTTAAGTTAGCTTAGATAAAGTCAATTATTAGTGAGTTTTCTTTTAGTTGTCTTATCCCTTGGTTTGTGGGATCATGTTCTATCTTGCATATTTTGTTCTCGGATGATTTCCATGAGGGGAAATAGGGGCAGTTAGGGGCAATAAGCTATTCCTACATTTTTGCTTAGTTTAGTTGATATTGTTCCATATATTGTGGAAGAGATAGAAGTTGTCCAATATCTATAAATATTGTAGCTCTCTCTTTTGATTGTAATGCTTGATTTTGATATTAATAAAATACACAAACATCGTCTTGTTTCTGTAAATCTTATGTGTCAAATATTATTTCCAAGTATTCATTCTAAAGATTTGGTATCAGAGCAAAGATTCTGATCTAGGGAGAGTGTAGGAAGTTTTAGGGAAGTTTAGGGAGACCTAGAGAAATTTTAGAGCTTGGAGGAGCCATAGATGCCCCCATCCATTTCACAGTCCCTACCCAAATCCACACCTCAATTCACAGATTGATTTGTAGTTGAAGAACACATGGAGTGCAATCACATGCCCTTGCAGACCTAGATGCAAATTTGTTGCAAAAGGTGACATTGTTTCATTCTTTGTTTTTTTAAAAATGTTTACCTATACCTGCAATTTTTTTTAAATTGAAGCATTTAAAAATATATATATACAATATTTTTGTATTGTGGGGACCCGATATTTTCAAGCTCCCCACATAACTTCTCCTTCCTCTTCTTTGTGCTCTGTCTTTTCATATATCTGCAAGAGAATTCTACATTCTTGTGAGAAGATCTCTATCCAAAGCGACCTCCCGAAGCCTCCAATCAACTTGGAGATTGCATTCATAGATCAAGAGAATTCAAGAGAAGAAGAAGACGTGCCTGCAAAGACAAAGAAAACAAAGCCATTCCAAAGCCTTATTTGTAGAGGAAGCAATAAATTCAACATTGCCTACAAAAGATTCAGTGTCCAAAAATTAGGTGAAATACAAAAAACTGCATCCCAGTAATATACTTGCGTGAATCCAAAGCAAGGAGCAAATAAATAATAAAAAAAGTGCTAAGGTTTATTAAAACACTTAGGAAAAGTGGCCAAACTATAGTTGTGCCCCTAAAACATACCAAAGTGAGCCATGTAAGCCCTAATCCGCATTGGTGTTTTATAAAGTTGTTTTTAAAAAAGAAGTATAATTTTTCTTTCCATTTTTGGAAAGGGGTCCATAAAGATATTGAAATCAAAATTTAAACAAATCATAACTTTCAACTGGTACCTTGGATTGAGGTGTTGGTTTTTTTTGAAAGTGTGTGTTTTTTTGAGATCTACGCCTTGGTCTAGTTTTTAATAAGATTTGTCTTGTAAAAATTGCAAAAATTAGAGGTTTTTGTACTTGAAAAGAGGCCAAAGAGTCCAATTTTTTTTTCAAATCGGCCAAGAGAGCCATTTTATTTTTACAAATCAGCCACATAGCCAAATTTGTAACAGGGTCAATAGTGCCAAATATTGTAAACGACCGAAAAAGTGTGCCCAAAATAAATAAAATAAATTTTTTTGGGGGGTGTGCATGCTTTAAGGGGAAAAGTGTTCAATTTTTTTCTTCTACTGTTTATCAATCTTCACAATGGCCGCAATTACGGCACCAAAATTATTTTTGCCAGATTCTCAACTTTTACGTTCTGATAATTACCCAACATGGAAAACAAAAATTTGTGCACAACTTGATTTTAAAAATCTATGGTCCGTTGTTTATGGTACATTAACAATATCTATAACAGATGTTACACAACAAACTACATTTTATCATGCAAATGAAAAAGCAAAGTTAATAATCTTGTTTAGTGTTTCAGATGAGGTACAACCTCATATTTGTGAGGCCACAACAACAAAAGAATCTTGGGACAAGTTGAAAACGGTATATGAGTCCAAAAATAAGAACACAATACTTCATCTCGAGAGTCAATTATTGAACTTATAAATGCAACCAACTGAGAAAGTTGAAATGTTTTTTAGAATAGTAACAAATTTTTGTGCATCACTTCAAGCTTTGGAAGAAGAATTAACTAACACATCACTCGTTCCTATAGTGTTGAGAGCTCTTCCTCCTTATAGGATTTGTGTGACCACGTTAAACATAACTGGTCAAACAACAAATTTTGAACAGTTAGTGAATATGATATAACAAGAAGAAGCTATTCACTTAACTAGTGAAACTGAAGAGTAGACACTTGCTTCTAATCAAAAAGGAAAAAAATAGGCTAAGTCTAGTAAACAACCTTAGAAGCAAGGTATTACTCAACAAGGCCAAAAGGACCAACAAAAATGTCTTATTTGTGGTCGAAAAGGACATGAGTTAAAGAATTATTAGTACAACAAATTCCAACAAGGATCGTCAAGTGGTAAAAATATTGATTACCAATAAAAAAATTAGGCCAACAACAGAGTAAACAAAGGCAAAATAATTAAAAGTGGAAGAAGAAACCAAATCAACAAGGAAATGTAGCTGAACAGTAAGATCAATTTGATGATGATGACTTCCTATATTCTGCACAGTCAAATGAAGTATCCAATTCTACAAATCAAATTTGGTATGTCGATTCGGTGAAACTTGACACATGACAGAAAGAAAGATTGGTTCTTCACAATGAGTAAAACACCCACCAAAAATCATGTCTCTTTGGGTGATGATACATCATATAGTGTTGAAGGCATTGGTTCCATTTCACTACCACTTGGGCAACATAATTGTAAAATTATAGATGTTCTTTATGTCCTTGGTTTAACAAAAAAATTGTTATCCATGAGTCAATTATTAGATCACAATCTCAAAATTGACTTTGATTATAAAGGCGGTAAAAAGATGTGCTTAATTCAAGATAAGTCAAGAAGCTCAAAAATTGTTGCAAAAGCTTTGAATGTGGGAAGAATGTTTCAGTTGGATTTTGTTCAATGAAATGATCAAGCACTTGTAGCCAAGGATACATCATCAACTCAACTATGGCATTGAAGACTTGGACATGTGAGTTTTGGCTATCTTGACACACTTCGTCGATATGACATGGTTAGGGGTTTTCCACTTATAAAAAGGGTACAGATAAATGTTAGCATTGTTTGGTAGGAAAACAACATAGAGCACCATTCAAACATAGTACATTTTGAGCTAAGGAAAAACTTGACTTGGTGCATACCAATCTATGTAGACCAATGAGACCTAGTCACTATGGGTTTTAATATTTCATGCTCTTTGTTGATGATTTTTCAAGAAAAATGTGGATATATTGTCTTGTTGAAATAGATTACGTAGGAAAATAAAAACACTCCGCTCAGATAGAAGGGGAGAATACACCATCAATGAGTTCCATGTTTTTTTGGAAACACATGAAATTCCTCGTCAAATGGATCCTCCTCACACACCACAACATAATGGTGTTGTTGAAAGGTGAAATCATACTATCATGGATATGGTGCGATGTATGATTGATGATGCAAGTTATTCAAAAAAATTGGGCGAAGCAAATAAAATGACAGTCTATTTACTAAATAGAGTTCCCACTGCAACTCTTGATGGAGTAACACCACATGAAGCATGGTCAAGGAATAAGCCATCTATTTCACACCTTAGAGTTTTTGGATGTAAAGTGAGTATACTCGTTCCTAAGAAACAAATAACTAATATTGATATGAAATCATAAAATTTTATCTTCTTGGGATATGGTGATGAAGCATTTGGCTAAAAACTTATGGATCCAAGAACAAGGATGGTATACACTAGTTGGGATGTTGAGTTATTTGAGAAGAAAGAAGAAAATGCTCCTTCCATACACTCACATGATGAAAAAATCATCCCTACAGTGAAAACAAAGGATGGTAATCACTTTGATGATGACAGTGATGATGAGGAAGATGGTGAAATTCAACCTCCCACAAGAACCACTAAAAGTATTCCTAAATGGTATATAAGTATGATGAGAGATGTAAAATTGGATAGTTCCCCCAACACATCTACCACTTTGGAATGAGGACTTACAATGATGTAGCCTAGAATTTACCAAGAACACCTTGGATGCACAGACACATCACTCAGCCTAGACTGAGAGCTCACCCGAAGCACGCAAAGGTACCAGGTCCCTCTTTAGGGTTGCTATTGCAAGTTGTTAGCATGATGAAGACTTAGCACATGTAGTTCCATTACTAACACATCATTCTACAAAGCATACCATATCTATATCTAAGGGAGAGCAGACTTTAAATAATAATCATGATGGAATCAAGTACATGCAATATCTAATGACATGCAAGAATACACTTAGATTGAACCAATATCCTCCATTATATTAAATAAGTATATAGAAGCTTCATTATAATAACAAAGTAGGCGCGTAACATATTTAAAACATAATATCACTATATATCTCTCTGTATATTCATCATCATACATATCTCTACTATGTAGTTCACTACATATATATATGGGTGGGGAATTTCCCTTCACCGCTTATATAATCCAGTTTAATTATCTTTACAATCCGTGCTTCTAAATATTTCTCATCAGCTAGACCTCTAACGTGCACGCAATACACAAAGAAGGTAACATAAATTCTATTGGAAGAAGCGCTTCTACGCCAAACACTAACTAAAATGGTGTGGCTTTGTTCAATCTCTTATATGTTGTTTGATATGCTCAAAGTACTACAGATAATTTATTGTCCCAATCCTTTGGTCCAACCTCATAGATTTTTGTCAATGTCTAGCTCAAAATTTTGTTGAAATCTTCAACAGCTCCATTTTCCTGAGGATGATAGGGTGTAGTCTTATGGTGTGCAATCATGAACTCATCCAATAAAATTCTGATTGTCTCATTAAGAAAATGTGTGCCCCTATCATTGGTCAAACTCAAAGGACATCCATACCTTGTAATAATATTTTCCCATAGAAATCGGGCTGTTGTAGCCACTATACATCCCTTGGTAGGTGCTACTTCTGCCCACCTCGTCACATAGTATGTGCAAGTTATGATGTACCGTGATCTAGTTTTACGCGCAACTAACGAAATAGGACCCACAAAATCTATAGCCCATTTCTCAAATGGTTCTGCGCTAGTAATAGGTCTCAGAGGCATTTCATCTCATTGACCTAGTTTTCTAAGATGTTGACAATGATCACATGCCTTACAAAATTCCTTACAATATTTATATAGGGTCTCCCACCATAATCCGACAATTAGAATCTTGCACACTGTGACATCACCGACATAGTGGCTTCCTGCAATAGCACCATGAGATTCTTCCATAATATCCATGTGCTCATGTTCCAATACACAACGGCCCAATACCTCGTCTCGGCCCAATTTGTATAAGTCACCACTAACTAACATATAAGGTATGGTGCATATAGCAAGTTATTTCTTCTTTAAGGATTTCATTCCTTCTGGTGCCATCCCTGTTCGTAGAAAGAAAACAATGTCCTCTAGTTCGATGGCATGCATTGTATTTTGTATAATTTTGCATCTCGGCATGGTATCCTCAATTTCCTGTGCTTCTTCTCCTAATCGTATTCTTGATAGATGGTTTGGTCCATAATTACTTTTTCCTAGTTTTACCACGAATGTGAAATCAAATTCTTGAAATAATAACACCCATTGACATATGTGCCCTTGTAAAATAGGTTTATTTACCAAATACTTCAATGCCATGTGATCTGTATAAAAGACGAATGGTGTAGCTAGTAGGTATTGGTAGAATTTATGCAACGACATAGATCATTGACAAAGCTTCACGCTCTGTAGTTGTGTAATTCTTGTTCTGCAGGAGTCAACTTTCTACTAGAAAAACATATAGGATGATCTACAATACCTTCTCCAAGTTGAGCCAACACCACACCAATGGCTATGCCAGAGGCATCAACATGTACATGAAATGGTTTGTCCCATGAAGGAAAACGTAGAATAGGCGCAGTAGTAATTTTCTCCTTCAATGTCTCGAATGTGTGCTACTATTGTTCTCCCTAGTAGAACATACCTTTCCCTTTCGGTAACTCTTCGAATGGTGCATAAACTTTGGCATATCCTTTGATAAAATTTCTATAATATCCTGTATAACCCAAAATTCCATGCACCTCACTTTGACCGGTAGGCTCCTTTAGGCCTATAATGACTACAACTTTCTTGGATCAACCAAAAATGCTCCTTAGATTATGTGTCCTAAAAGTATCCCAAATGGTGTAGAAAATATGAACTTCTTGATGTTCAAAGAGATACTTAATTGTCTACACCTTTCAAACATTAAGCGTTAATTGTCACAGTGATCCTTAACTAATCCATACACCATCAAATCGACTAAATATACCTGTAAGAAGTTGTGAATAAATTACTTAAATGCTTGGACAATTATGCGTGAAGATACAACAGCACATTTTTAGACCAAAAGGCATGATAGTATAGGTGGAGCTACCCCATTCGGTAGTAAATGTATTCTTTTCCCGATCCTCCCGGGCAATGCGAACATGATGATACCAGGGAACCAATTTGTAAACGAATATATTTCATGCCCCGCAACACCTTCTAGTATTTCCTCAATGAATGGCATAGAAATGAATAAGTTAAACATGCAACATTCAGCTCCTGTAGTCCACACATATCCTAATCCGTCCATCCTTCGTGATTAATCTCGATCACCATTAGACTAACCCATTTTGACTATTCAAGGGCTTGATAATCCTAGACTTCAACATGTTATCAATTTCTTCTTTGACCTTTTCGCAAAAATTGGGGTTCATCCCGTAGGGTCTCTTTCTTACTAGGCACACACCCTCTTTAAGCTTTATTTTCTTCTCTCCAAACAATTCATGCATGCCTTTACGTTCATGGCACCCCTAGGAAATAAGTCCTGGTAATCCTTTAATAACTCTATGATTTTTGCCACTTTAGAGTCTGACCAATAGTCTCCAATTATGGCTTCCTTAGGCTCAATATTTGTTCCAATATTCACCTGCTTTGTCTTCATAGGTTCATGATAGGTGCATGTGGTCTTATCCGCACTGTCCAATACCTCACGCCTCCTGTTGAATGGTTTACATCCAGATTATCTACTTCTTCGTCATCCACTAAGTAGACCATTTTTCCTTTCTCTTTCTCAAGGCAAGCGTGTTGAAGCTAACATCGGCCTCTGGTTCTTCATCAAGATGCACTCTTGAGTCTTCTTTACCTAATAACTCCTGAAGGAGTTCTTCAGCCTTGGCACTATCTCCCATAGTTAAGAACTTTATGAATTTCAATGCTTCTTCCACTGAAGGATTTGTAGAGAAGAATTCAAACATCTAGGTCATTCATGCAATTAAATTCTGCTAATTTCTAGTTTCTCTATGGAGTTACTGCATACACATACCAAGCACACACGCAACCTTGTAAAGTGGAATAAAACTTGTGCACCCATAGTGAAGGTGGTAAAGCTTCATGCCCTTCTATTCATAGTCTCTCACACTTCTGAACATGGTGCTTTGAAACAGGGTTGGTTACCGTGATAAGTACTTGATTTGAGTAGGTGTATTGCTCTGAAGAACCTAGTAGTAATAACAATCCCAATTTCATTGCATCCGACAATATTATCCTTGTGGGTCACCCATCAATGTGCCGCTATCCCACATAGTGTATATGCTATCATAGTTCTTCTTTCCAGGTGGGTCTATCCACTTTGTTATTCCATGGTGCGTAGGAATACGATGGGATCCCCTTCTTCTATGTAACAAGGTACCGAGTTGTTTCCTATCCTCTTGACATAACGTGGTTTTGTGCTTCAAGGAAATATGCTCTTTACTTCATGCCCTACCAACTCATAAGTGTTGTGAGCCCAATTATCACAAGAAACACTTGTAGTATCACTAATAGAATGTGCATCCTCCCACTGAATTAGTCCTTCTTTGGTTGGTTCAATCATCTTTGGGTCTCGGATGGTGTGTACATAAATCCTATTCAGATCTTCTTCACTTAAGGGCTCTACATAGGGCACATATTTTCCATCTGTCAAAGGGATAATAACTATTTCCTCTTTGTTTTCAAAATTGATATAGCCCTTGTTGAACCAAAGATCAACATTATTTACATAGCACCAAGGATGCCCCAATAGAGTTGGGAAGCTATCTGACTCTGCCAGAACTAAAACTTCAATTCTCCACTAAGCTTGGCTCCTTGTATGGTGTTGGTCGTCAAATAAGGACTTTATTGAGAACAACAGTCAGGGGACAGAAAGTCCCTCCTCTTTAATGGGAGAGGTTCCCTTATTTAAAGGCAAAAACTTATTTACACATGTACAATGTATAGTTTTAATGAGGAACTCGGATATCATGAAAGTGTTAAAATAGAACAGATCATCAATACAAAAGGATAGAGGAATTAAGTAGTGGGAAGGGGCAGAAAGGCACTCTCAAGAAATATAGATAACAAAATAATTCCTTACGCATGCCAGAATGAAATTATTTGGAACATAACCATTTGCATTTGAGATAATAAGATGTTATTTCAAAGACACAAAGTTCTAGAAATTACATCTATAGGAATACAAAGCTTCTTGAAGTAACACAGATAAATGATTCAATAACATTTAACAGATAGTAATGAAAGAACAAGACCAAATAGACATAGAAAGAAATATCTTTTTGTATTGATTAATTTTTTACTCCTTAACACTTTCAAAATAAAACGAGTTCCAGCCCCAAAGAATGGCGTAGAGAGCCCATTATATAACTTACAAATTAGTTACACTTGGTAACTATTTATTTTAACTAAAATGTTAATTAAGGAGATGCTTGACACAAAATCCTTAAACCAATTACAATAATCCCGATTTGAGAAAAATAAGGAAGGAGAAAGCTGGAAGGGAAAACAACTGCTTATTGCTGAGGAGGGCCCACCGACTTGAGGATTCATTGCCTGAAATTTTTCAATGCTTCTGCTATGTCTCTGCCTCATGGGACTAATGTGTTAGCAGTAGCTTGAGTCCAAGTACCTAGGAATTTCTCCATCTCCTTATCAAACTCAATGTGTATATGGTATTCTTTATTAGCCTCTTCAATAGCAGATTGAAGAGAGCAAATCTCCTTTATCTTCTCTTTGGTAATCAACTCCTCCTTGAACAAGTTTTCTTTAACAAATGCCCTGAATTGAGTTTTAATTTCTTGGAGGGAGAAAGGAACACCTGAAGTTTCATTGTGAAGATGACAGTGAATATCTTTGAAGGTAGATACCACACAAGTTTTGAAGGCTTCTCCTTTCTGCCAATTGTTCCTCAACTCTCCTAAAGCTTCCTCCAGAACTTTTATTTTCCATTCCACGTTGAAAACCCATGACCTTAACAAATTGTCTTTGGCATCATCAAAAACCTTGTTGGCCATCAATATATTTTCATCAGCCTGTCCCATCAGGTGAAGATCCACTATGCAGCTACTCCAAAGTTTAAGTTCTTTATCCATGGTCCCAATTGTGGAGGAGAGTTTTTGTTGCAGATTGGGCTCCTTTATTAGTGTGAGAGAGAATCTACCATAATGTCTCTGCCTTGCTTCAAAGTCATCTGCACAATTAGCCTAGTAGTCCTCAGTATCTAATCTGTGATGATAATTAATTTTGAGATTTAGCTCAATGAACTTCTTCAAATCAAAACAGGTCTTGGGCCTGAAGAAGTGAACAGTGATGGGAGCAAGGGCCCTTTCTATGTTTTAAGCATCCAAAGTTGTTTTACATGTATAATTACCCAAGGATATGGGGAAATGTAGCCCAAAGATTTTCTTGTCTCTACAGGTTCTATGTAACTTATCCAATTGCCTACATACTTCAATCAAAGCCATCTTATCATTACAAAACATGGGGAGTTTGAGAGGTGTGTTCTCATAACCGCTAACTTGATATATGAAAACCTTCTGAACTGAATGAAGAAAGCTCCATATTTTTCTATCAGGTTCATGGCCTCATCAAAAATCTTCTGGCAGTATCACTTTCTAGAAGCCTCACAATATACATGGTAAAAGCATCATTCACCCTCCTGAAGTTATGGTTATTGGTTTTAAGGGTGAACTGAGGGAAGTATGCATAAATGGGTTCATCCTTCTGACCCTCGATGTATGTGAAACCAAACCATTGCCGAGATGTTGCTAGGGTATACATAAGATAAGAATTCATATAGAACTTCTTGGTCTATTACACATTGGACAACTGTTATATCAAATTCATGCAAATGATTTCTACCCAATTTATGCTCTGGCTACCTTCACAGATAATGTTGATGAGTGAACACATCCAAAAGTGAAATTCATTAGTGGAGGGTAATCCCATGACATGAGCTAGCAAGATAATGAAATCAGCCCTGAATAATGCTTTGGAAAGTCGGGATGCTCCCTTTTTAGGGTTCTTCAACCATGATTTTGCTATTCTCACTTTGTATTTATCACTGTCCTACTCGAAAAGAGTCTGAGCTTGAGCTTGAGAGATAACAATGGAGTCTTCAACCTCTGGGATTCATAGAGTAAAGAACAATGGTAGTAGCATCTAGTTTGGCAATTAGTTCCCCATGCACATTAGATAATTCATTCGTGTCAGGGTTAAAGTGAGCCCCACAGGCGAGCACAGTATCGGCACATTGTACTGAGATTGGGAAACCCAGACAAATGTAAGGCCACTGTCATTGATCATTTGCACCATGGGAGAAGGATTAGGGTTAGTCAATCTGTTCTAGAAATCACCAAAATCTAGGTGACGAACCTCACTATCCCCGATATCGAGGAACAGAGGATTCGAGTGATGAAACATGTTCTTGACCTTGAAATTTGATCTTCATGTTGGCAGCGTACAAATAAACAGCCTTTACAATTCAAATTTGTAAAAAATGCAGAGGGAATGGGAGCACAAGTAGATGATCTCAATTACAAGGATTTGAGTGAATGATAGTGAGAAAGCAGTGTGCAAAATGCGTAGAGGGTAGTCCTATTAAATAACCGTTTTAGGAGATAGAAAGTTATAAATACACATTAAATTCATATGCACCGACTCAAAAGGAAAGAATTGGGAAGACCAGAAAAAAATAGCCCATATGGTCTTTGGAACATTTGGGACATGAGGGACGCGAAGACATGATTCGGCCGATCATGCGAGTAATGTGGGCCAAAAGAGCACGGGCAGTCTAGGAACTTAGAAACATGAGGGATGCGAAGATGTGATTCATTCGATGCGCGTAATGCGGGACGGAATGCACGAGATGTTTTTAGGACAGATGAGACAAAAGTACATGAAGGGCCAAATGTAGCCAATGTGGGTGATTAGGGAACAGAAAGACCAAGTGAACTTAGAACATTTGGAACAAAAAGTTCCAACATAACCGAAAGTTAACAAATTTTCAGGGAAAGCGGTCGATCGGGGAATAGAGGTTCGGCGGAACTTGGGACATACAGGACAAAAATGTTTGACAGACCACAAATCACTAAAATGACTCAAAAAACATGAATTTTCCCTATCTCCTCACATTTTCACTTTACTAGAACATTAGAAAAGAGTGTTAAGTCAAAAAATTTCAATTTTTTACTTTCAAAAGAAGGGAAATTTTGAGAGGACAACAGCTTTGGCTCTTTCTAGGGATGACTTGGCTAGATTAGAAGAATGAGACAAGGCAAGAACTCTTAGAAGGCTAGGGGAAGAAGACCAACACCTTATCCATTGGGCCATAGAGTCAAAAATCAAACCAATACAGAAGACAACACCCAAACAGGGAAAGGAAACACACCAAAAGCAAGGGAAAGGAAACACACCCTATACATAATATACAAAAAGACTTCCTATTCACCTAGGACTTGAACAATTTTAGGTATTGTCCACTATAAGGAAGTGGGAGAGAGGAACCATCCATGTAATCAAGATAGAAAGAATTCTCACCAGCAAAGTGCCTGATTTTGAAAGGACCGAGCCAAAGAGAATCAAACTTACCATGGCTTCCTCGAGGCTCATGTCTTTTATCCCACAACAAAACAATGTCTCCAACTTTGAAATCCTGGACTTGGCCTTCTTATCAAATAAATATTTTACCTTCTACTGGTGAGTAGATATTCTATCAGCAACCTGTAGTCTATCTTCATTCAGCTTATGAAGATACATGATCCTTTTATCTAAAGAATCATTAAAACTGGTGTCTTCAATGGCCTTCATTAAGTACAAAGCTGGTAGCTCAACTGTTACAGTAATTGAGCTTCCACACCATACACCACTTGAAAAGGGGACATCCCAATAGCTCTTTTAGGTGTAATCCTATCTTCCCAGAGAGCATTGTAAAGTTTCTTGTGCCAGTTCCTCTGAGATTCATTAACCGGTTTCCTTACTATAGCCACTAGGTTTTTTTTTGTTAATTCTTCCTGTCTGTTCCCTTGAGATTAATGGTCTCAAAGAGTGAGCCAGGGAAATGCCATATCCATAACAAAAATCCATTATCTCAGCTGAAGAAAAATTTGAAGCATTATCAGTCACAATCTTGTTTGGCACACCAAACCTCACCAAGATGTTTTCTTTGATAAAATTACATACTACTTCAGAAGTAGTACTCTTTACTGGGATGGCTTCTACCCACTTAGTAAAATAATCTATGGCAGTCAACACATGAGTATGTCTAGCACTTGAAGATGGGTTAAGTGTTCCAATGAAATCTAAACCCCATTGTTGAAAGGGCTCTTCAATCACAACTGGTTTAAGCGGCAAGGCAACCAACTTAGGTCTTCCCACAAAGGTCTGACAAGCTTCACATTTATCAATCCACTTTGATGCATCTTTGAACAAGGTAGGCCAATAGTATCATGCACGAAGAATCTTGTGAGTAGTGACAGTAGATGAGTAATGGCCTCCACATGCTTGATCATGGAAAGCTAAAAGAAGCTTCTTCTATTGCTCTTTATCAACGCATTTCAGAAATATCCCATCCATCCCACATTTGAACAAAGCATTCTCCCACAATACATATTGGGCTGATCTTAACTTGATAGCTCTTTTCTCCTTGGTAGTCAAATGAGAGGAACATTCTCCATAGGTGAGGAAATGTGTGATATCAACATACCATTCATCAATTGAGCTGAGAAACAAAATAGTAGGAACATCAACTTCATCCTTAGGTAACTCATGACCAGCTCCTTCAGCAATGAGTTCACACAAGCCTTTACCACGGACTAGTTTGGTTGGTCTGATGTCAATATCATATTCTTGAACCTTCACCACCCAGTTCCCTCTCTTAGTTCCAAACTCTTGCTGCATGAGAATAGACTTGATGGTTGTGTCAGGCACAAGTATTGTGGAGTGAGAGTTAAGAATATAAAAACAAAATTGCTTGATAGCTTTAACCACTACAAAAACATCTTTCTCCATCATTGTGTATTACAACTCATGATTTTTAAGAATGTAGCTCACAAACGCAATTAGGAGTTCATGATCATCGAATCTTTACGATTCAAGATAACATCCGAGGTGTTTTTACTGTGGCATAGCAATAGATAATAAAATCTTTGCTAAAATCTGGACATGCTAAGATAGGAGTTCTAGCAATAGCCTTTTTAATACCTTCAAAGGCTTCTTTCCCTTCAGAAGACCAGCCAAACGTTTGTTTTCCTTTCATCATTTGGGAGATATTCAAAGTTAGCTCTGCAAAATCAGGGATGAATCTTCTCAGAAAGTTGATCTTACCGAAGAAAGAATGCACTCCCTTCTTACTAGTTGGAAGAGGAATCTGCTGAATAGCTTGAACTCATTTAGGATCGATTTTGATTCCATCTTTAGAGACAACATGCCTAAAAATTTTCCCTCTGTGACACAAAAATACAGATTTCTTGGGATTCAAAGAGATCCCATGTTCTCTGCATTTCAAGAGAACTATTTCCAGATGTTGAAAATGATCTGCTCTAGTTTTGGAAAACACAGTCAGGTCATCTAAATACACAACAATACATTTCCCTTTCAAGCTTCCAAAAGCCAAGTCCATAGCCCTTTGAAAAGTGGCACCGACATTAATGAGTCCAAAAGGCATCCTCTTGTAGGCAAAAGTACCCTAGGGGTGGTGAAGGTTGTCTTGTGCTGATCTGTGGTATTGACTTCTACTTGATTATACCCTGAGAAGCCATCAAGCATGGACAACATTTCGGATCCCGTAATAGCTTGCAAGACTTGATCCATCATGGGCAAAGGATAGTTTTCCTTCAAAGAAGCTTGATTCAGATTCCTGAAGTCAACACAGATACGAATCTCACCATTTTTCTTCCTAATAGGAAAAATGTTGGCAATCCATGTCGAATGGTGAATAGGGAAGATAATTTTGGCTTTCAAAGCAACTTTTGGATTTCCTGAAAAATAGTGTCAGCAATCTTTGGATTGTATTGCCTTTGCTTTTTCTTGAAAGGTTTAATTCCAGGCTTGAGAGGAATGAAATGCTGCATTTCCTTTGGTTGAAAAGCCTTTAGATCCTCATATGAATATGCAAGAACATCCCTATACTTCTTTAAGAGGTTCACCACCTTCTTCTTTTCTTCTGGCGTACAACATTTTCCAACGTTCACCATCTTGGGGTCAGTAAAGCTCCCAATATTAATCTTTTCATACTCAGTAGATTGTTGTACTCCTACAGAAGCTTTAGACTTAACATACCTATCATGTTTATCAAATAATTCCTCCAAACTCACCAACCCTTTAGGAATCTTGTTACCTTTGAGTTTGATGCACCCATCTTGATCTATTTCCTCTTTGACACACTCTTCGTTGGAAGATACACTCTCACGAGGCAAATTGTCACTCCCTTCAAGTACAATTGTTCAAAGTTATCCCTGAGCTCCAAGAAAGAAAGAAAATGTTGATCATCATTGAAAACTTGCCAGTTACTTGCATTATCAGGCACACTGGCCTATGGATCATCTCAATGGTAAACTTATCTTGAGAGAAGTCAGGATGAGGTATTAGCAATGACCCCGAGATGGCTAGTGAATCGCCCTAGTGTTCTTTTCTCTCGAAATACTTCAATGGAGAAGGCGTCAAGAAATTCAATAGAATCCCAAACTTGATTCCTGTAATGCTTCAACCTTCTATTTTTAACTTGAAAAAGGTTTCTTACTTGTTTAACAACTAGTTCTGCATCTCCACGAGCCATAAGATTCTTGACACCTTTTTCTTTTGCTGCATAAAGTCCAAGGATGAGGGCTTCATACTCTGTTGTATTATTGGTATTTTCAAACTGTAGCTTGAATGAGAAAGGATGAACTTTTCCCTCAAGAGATACCAACACTACGCCAACTCCAGAACCAACCGAGGAACAACTTCCATCAAATTCCAAATTCCAAACACCATTAGGATCATGAAGTACCTCTTTGGGAAGCTGAGTTTCCTCCGGAGACATAATCATATAGTTACCATGCCCAATATCCTCATAGAGTATTTGTGCTTTGGGATCATCATCTTTTGTACAATATACTCAGATTGCTTCTCGGGCAACAACTTCTTCATTTTTCCATTAACTGGTATGAGGGCATGTGACCAATCCATTTGAATTTCTCCTCCCACATCCTTACAGAAGTTCCTACTTAACAGCATACCATATGAAGGAGGGATATCTGCTACTAGAATAGTAGCCAAGACTTTTTTCTCAGGTAAAGTAGCAAAAGCTACTTGTGCATCTTTAATCCTTCCAACCAAGGGCACCTCCTTACTTTCCATAGAATAACATGATCCATAGGTGTGTGTAAGGGTAAGACCTAAAGCATGAGCCACCTTGGCAGGCATTACATTATCTGATGCTCCTGAATCTATGACACAGTTGCTAAGTCTATGGCTTGTTATAAGGAGAGTTACATAAAATGGTTTGATTTTCTCATTATGTGAGGTGACTGCAGCTACCAGATTGGGTTGGGGTGTGGAGGATGGAGTAGGTAGAAGGCCTTTAGAGGTAGTTTTGGAGTGAGAATTGACAAAGTGAACCATTTTGGAAAAGTTTTAGGATGAGTTTGATAATACTCAGCCTCTGAAATTTGAACCTTTGTCTTTTTAAGGTGATCAATGATATCGAAAGATCCAGAGGTGGATGGGCTATCATCACTAGGAATCTTAGGTTTATCAGATTTAGGAGTTGTAGAAGAAAAAAATTTAGCAGTAGAATTAGGAAGAGCATAATTGGTAGAACTCACCTTCTGTGTGGACGTAGTGGGGATAGGAGATCCTCTTTTTGCAACAACGGGGATAGTTGTGAGATGCTCCTTGGATATTTTAATAGGCTGCATCACTTTCTCCCTTTTATTTGTTTGCTCTTGAGTCATGACATATGATTCACTATTCATATCTACTACTACTTCATCATAATCATCTTCTTCATCAACACCCTCTGTGGTGAAGAAATTAACTCGAGATCCCTCAAGTTCCTCTATCTCTTCATCAGCTTCTTCCTCAAGTTCTTCACAATCTTCATTAACCTCTTCATCTTCAGGTTCTTCAACCTCACAGGTTGCATTAACAGGGACCTTGATGGGTGGCCCCTCAAGTGCTAGCCTTTTCGAGAAGTAGGCAAACGATTTCTAGGCTGAAAACTCCTCCTTGGAACATCCGCATAGGGAGCGTGTTGAGCCAATTGTTTTTTGATGGCAATGAGGTCATTAGCAAGATTTTGTACTAATGGATCAGTATTAGGTCCGGGAGTGGAAGAGGAGGAAGAAGAAGCTCTAGATTTAGAAGGATCTCTTTTCAATTTACTTGGACATGATCAAGTCGTCTTCAATGCTAACAGCTAGTCTCTGATCCTCAGCCAATGTTGCCAAATTCACCCTTCTTAATGCATAACTAACCTCAGGCAACTGAGCATTTAAAAAAACATTTCTGAATTTGATCTATAGGCTTTGAGTGTCTAGTGGAATTTTGTTAATCAATTTGTTGAATCTAGCCACAAATTCCCTCATGGGTTCTTGTGATTCCTTCTTAATTTGAGAAATTTGGGCCAACAAAGCATGTACATCCTCTGCAAGTTTGAAACGGTTCTCAAATCTTGTTCTCATCGTGGTCCAACTGGTAATGGCTCTAGTAGGAAGGTGATAGAACCAATCTTTGCATTATCTTGTAAAGTCTCTACAAAAATCCTCACCAAGACATCTTCATGTTCAACTCCGAGGACTCCACATGCAACTATGAAGGCTGCGATATGTTCATCAGGATGCACCTTGCCATCACCTCTGAACTTGGGGAAGTTCTTCCTGTTACCCTTGGGTAACTCATGCAAAGGCTGAGGAAGGGCGAGAGGCCCAACATGATGGCCCCACGGTAATGGAACTGCCATCCTTGGAAATACTTGAAGGGGAACTGAAACACCAGCAAGAATCAAAGCGTGGAGATTAGGGCTGAGTTGCTCTGAGGGATACCACCTACAGGGGTTCTATCTTCAACAGGAGGAGTGCTTGTTGAACGAGCTCTTCTATTTCTTCTTGTTGAAGGAAAAGGGAAACCTTGCTGCTCCAAAAGATGAAACTAAGAATCTTCAATACCAAGGGCCCTCCTTCCGTGAGTAAAATGTAGAGTCGCCAGATCAAAGAATGATCAAGAAATTGTTCATAGAACTGGAATACGTTAAAAAAATGAATCCCCAGTAGAGTCGCCAAAAATTGTTGGTCGTCAAATAAGGACTTTATTGAGAACAACAGTTAGGGGACAGAAAAGTCCCTCCTCTTTAATGGGAGAGGTTCCCTTATTTAAAGGCAAAAACTTATTTACACATGTACAGTGTATAGTTTTAATGAGGAACTCGGATATCATGAAAGTGTTAAAATAGAACAGATCATCAATACAAAAGGATAGAGGAATTAAGTAGTAGGAAGGGGTAGAAAACTCTCAAGAAATATAGATAACAAAATAATTCCTTACGCATGCCAGAATGAAATTATTTGGAACAGAACCATTTGCATTTGAGACAATAAGATGTTATTTCAAAGACACAAAGTTCTAGAAATTACATCTACAGGAATACAAAGCTTCTTGAAGTAACACAGATAAATGATTCAATAACATTTAACAGATAGTAATGAAAGAACAAGACCAAATAGACATAGAAAGAAAGATCTTTTTGTATTGATTTCTTTTTACTCCTTAACACTTTCAAAAATAAACAAAGTTCCATTTGAAAGAATGGCGTAGAGAGCCCATTATATAACTTACAAATTAGTTACACTTGGTAACTGCTTCTTTTAACTAAAATGTTAATTAAGGAGATGCTTGACACAAAACCCTTAACCAATTACAATAAGCCCAATTTGAGAAAAATAAGGAAGGGAGAAGCTGGAAGGGAAAACAACTGCTTATTGCTGAGGAGGGCCCACCGACTTGAGGATTTGTTGCCTAAACTTTTTCAATGCTTCCGCTATGTCTCTGCCTCGTGGGACTGATGTGTTGGCAGTAGCTTGAGTCCAAGTACCTAGGCATTTCTCCATCTCCTTATCAAACTCAGTGTGTGCATGGTATTCTTTATTAGCCTCTTCAATAGCAGATTGAAGAGAGAAAATATCCTTTATCTTCTCTTTGGTAATCAAATCCTCCTTGAACAAGTTTTCTTTAATAAATGCCCTGAATTGAGTTTTAATTTCTTGGAGGGAGAAAGGAACACCTGAAGTTTCATCGTGAAGATGACAGTGAATATGTTTGAAGGCGGATACAACACAAGTTTTGAAGGCTTCTCCTTTCTACCAATTGTTCCTCAACTCTCCTAAAGCTTCCTCTAGAACTTTTATTTTCCATTCCATGCTGAAAACCCATGACCTTGACAAATTGTCTTTAGCATCATCAAAAACCTTGTTGGCCATCAATATATTTTCATCAGCTTGTCCCATCAGGTGAAGATCCACTATGTAGCTACTCCAAAGTTTAAGTTCTTTATCCATGGTCCCAATTGTGGAGGAGAGATTTTGTTGCAGATTAGTCACCTTCTCATTGAGTTTGAAGGCTTCTACAATGAAATTCAAACCTATAATGATCATGTCATCCACCATGGCTTCCATAGCTCTCCCATAGATGGAATACCTATGTATGTCTTTAATGCTTTGAACTTCATCTTGACTAAGAATCATAGGTGGCGGAAGGGCAGACAGTGGAGTAGGATCCAAAACCTTGTCCTTAGATAATAACGACTTGATGAAGCTAGAAAGAACTTGAGCTTGTTCCTCCAACTATTCTATATTGTTTACCTTTTTCTACTCTCTCAATAACTTTGGTTACTGTTTCCTAGAGGTTATGTACTTCACTCTCAGGGGTAGATTCTCCCATTGGAATCCTAGAGAGCTCTAGATTAGAGGCTGATAGATCTTGTTCTGCTTTATCCACCTTAGGTTTTGCAATCTCTAGAAATTGCTGGCCTTGGACATCTGTCACTATCCTCAAAGTTGTTTTAGCTCTCTTTGCTAGAACAGGAGGAGTAGTGCTCAACAAGGCTGCCACAACATCAAAATTTGGCCTTGTCAATCGAGAAGGAGGTTTCCTCTTCCTACTGTCAACCAAGGGTTGTACCCATGCAAAAGTGGAGGAAGAAGAAGGAGGAGCAAGAGATCCAAGAGCAAGAGAACTCATGGCACTTAAAGTATTTACTACTGTTGCTTCTAGTAGAGATGTGAGTGAAGTATCTGGAGCTTCTTGGGTAGAGGAATCAATGGTACTTGGAGGTTCAGTGCTATGCACTTCCTTCTCTTTATCTGTTGTACCCTCTGAAGTTCCTACAGGGACTGGTACCTCACTATCATCACTTTCACTGAGAACAATGACATTCTCTGGCCCCGAAAGTAGTTACAATGCTTTGACAGGGGATCTTCCTCAATCAGCTCCTGTTTAACCTCTTTTACCTTCTTTTGGTATACTTGAGTAGATGAAGAAGGAGTGGATGATTCAGGTTCTTTATTTGAGGGAGGAGGAGGGGTTTGTACAGGTACCTCCGAGCTAGGTGTATGTGATTCCTTCCTAGGTGTTGAAGTATCTTTGGAGGAAGATTCACCTAGATTCTTCTTAAGCTCTCTAACCTTCTTTTCAAACCAGACCTTGGTTCTTACAAGAACAGAGCCAGAATTTCAACCAAGTCATCCTTCTCCCTCTTATACTAGTCCAGATCCTCCAAGGGAGTATGCTTGATCAATGTATCATATTCATATGACAACAGGTCTTCATTATCATCTTGAAGTCCTTTAGGAATTTGATATAGATTGAGCTCCTTTATCAGCTGGAGAGAGAATCTACCATAATGTCTCTGCCTTGCTTCAAAGTCATCTAGCACAATCGGCCCAGTAGTCCTCAGTATTTGATCTGTGATGATAATTAATTATGAGATTTAGCTCAATGAACTTCTTCAAATCAAAATAGGTCTGGGCTCTGAAGAAGTGAACAGTGATGGGAGCAAGGGCCCTTTCTATGTTTTGAGCATCCAAAGTTGTTTTACATGTATAATTACCCAAGGATATGGGGAAATGCAGCCCAGATATTTTCTTGTCTCTATAGGTTCTATGTAACTTATCCAATTGCCTGCATACTTCAATCAAAGCCATCTTATCATTACAAAACATGGGGAGTTTGAGAGGTGTGTTCTCATAACCGGCTAACCTGATATACGAAAACCTTCTAAACTAAATGAAGAAAGCTCCATATTTTGCTATCAGGTTCATGGCCTCATCAGAAAATCTTCTGGCAGTATCACTTTCTAGAAGCCTCACAATATACATGGTAAAAGCATCATTCACCCTCCTGAAGTTATGGTTGTTGGTTTCAAGGGTGAATTGAGGGTAGTATGCATAAATGGGTTCATCCTTCTGACCCTCGATGTATGTGAAACCAAACCATTTCCGAGATGCTGCTAGGGTATACATAAGATAAGAAGTCATATAGAACTTCTTGGTTTGTTACACATTGGACAACTGTTCTATCAAATTCATGCAAATGATTTCTACCCAATTTATGCTCTGGCTACCTTCACAGATGATGTTGATGAGTGGGCACATCCAAAAGTGAAATTCATTGGTGGAGGGTAATCCCATGACACGAGCTAGCAAGATAATGAAATCTGACAGTTCTTCATTGAAATCAGCCCTGAATAATGCTTTGGAAAGTTGGGATGCTCCCTTTTTAGGGTTCTTCAACCATGATTTTGCTATTCTCACTTTGTATTTATCACTGTCCTTCTTGAAAAGAGTCTAAGATTGATCTGAGAGATAAAAATGGAGTCTTCAACCTCTGGGATTCGTAGAGCGTGCAATGGCAACAACATCTAGTTTGGCGATTAGTTCCCTGTGCACATTAGATAATTCATTCGTGTCAGGGTTAAAGTGAGCCCCATAGGCGAGCACAGTATCGACACATTGTACTAAGATTGGGAAACCCACAAAAATGCAAGGCCACTTTGTCATTGATCATTTTTGCCATGGGAGAAGGATTAGGGTTAGTCAATCTGTTCCAGAAATTGCCAAAATCTAGGTGACGAACCTCACTATCCCGATATCGGGAATAGAGGATTCGAGTGGTGAAACATGTTCTTGACCTTGAAATTTGATCTTCATGTTGGTAGTGTACAAATAAACAACCTTTACAATTCGAATTCGTAAAAAATGTAGAGGGAATGGGAGCGCAAGCAGATGATCTCAATTGCAAGGATTTGAGCGAATGATAGTGAGAAAGCAGTGTGCAAAATACGTAGAGGGTAGTCCCATTAAATAGCCATTTTAGGAGAGAGAAAGTTATAAATGCACATTAAATTCATATGCACCGACTCAAAAAGGAAAGAATCGGGAAGAGCGGAAAAAACTAGCCCGTATGGTCTTTGGAACATTTGGGACATGAGGGACGTGAAGATGCGATTCGGCCGACGCGGGTGATGCGGGTAATGCAGGCCAAAAGAGCACGGGTAGTCTAGGAACTTAGAAACATGAGGGATGTGAAGACACGATTCGGCCAATGTGGGAAAATCGGGGATGGAGTGCACATATACTTTTGGGATAGATGAGACAAAAGTACACGAAGGGCCCGATGACGGTTGACACGGGAAATTGGGGAATAGAAAGCCCGGGTGAACTTAGAACATTCGGAACAAAAAGTTCCAACAGAACCGAAAGTTAACAAATTTTTGGGGAAAGCGGCTGATCGGGGAACAGAGGGTCCGGTAGAACTTGGGACATACAGGACAAAAATGTCTGACGGACCCGTAAATCACTAAAATGACTCAAAAAACACGAATTTTCCCTATCTCCTCAACTTTTCACTTCACTAGAACATTATAAAAGAGTGTTAACTCAAAAATTTTCAATTTTTTACTTTCAAAAGAAGGGAAATTTTGAGAGGACAACATATGGTAATGGATGCATCCTTCAAAACTCCGACGGGAGTGGCCTTAGTCTACGATTATCCATGAATAATACATTAGAGGATGGCTGATGGGGGTCTTCCCATTTTTAGCCATGCATCCAAGGTAAGAGCATTGACTTCCATGCATGTATCAATCAAGATATTACTTAATAGCCACCCATCCAAAATAGCATTTAGAGTGATTTCCTTTTCATAATCCAGGCTATGGGGAAAGATTCACATGCGGGATTTTCCATCCCATCTCATTACTTGCTCATGGAGTGTTTCCTTTGAACCAAATCCCTAACAATGGAATGATGTTTTCCTAACGAAGTATTTTACACACCTCCCTCAAGTAATCTATATCGGTTTGGACCGTCATGATTTCTATTGATCCTTTAAGTAATGTATCTCACCTTGAAGATTCCTTAGAACTTCCATGGTTTCTGATAAACCTCCTTCGATAGGCGGGATCTGGGGTACTGTGCATGAAGAACTTCTTCTTTATTGATGGTCGGTTTTTGCTACAATGCTTCCTGGCGCATTCCACCTCATCTTGGGTTGTGATCTTCAATCATAACTCTTCGAATCTACCACCAACTTGGTTATCCATTGATTGTCCATAGTGCACTTTGTATCCTAACCATCTCCGTGCCTTTGTTTTCTTGTTTATATTGTTTACTTATATTCTCATATAATTATGGGCACTCCTCATAGCCGGAGTTCTTTCTATAGAAGGAACATGTAATATTTTAGGGGCATTTGTACCTATAGTTATCAGGAGATCCGCATGTATAACACGTTCCATGAAGGAACTCACTTCTCCCACTACCATGACCTTATCCTCCGAATCCACCGTGATATCCTCGGCCTCTGCCATGACCTCCTTCAAAACACCATTCATTCATGTCATATCTGGTTGATTGTGATCCCAATCTTGGTGCTCATTCTTGTTTTTATAACTATCCATTACACTTGTCTGCCATACCCCAATGTCTGTAGCATCATGGATCTGACCAATCAACCTACAATCTTCAATATTATGGGTTATGGACCAGAAAATTTTGCAATAGCAGGATACGTTCTTCCTTATCGCACACCGTAGCAAAGGACGGTGGCTAGCATCATGATTAAGATGATATATCTCACGATCTAACAATAATGAACGTATGGACCTGTGAGGAAAATTATCCTTGGTGTGTCCCTCCACTTCACAATTTGTACACCAAATCCCTGAGCATGTTTCATGGGAAGAATTCATCGATAATTTCTCAAACTGCTTTGACATAGCTGTAATCTGTGCTTTTAAGAATGGGCTAATGCCAGTGTCAATACTCCCAACTACCTTAGCACGTAGGGCTGCCTCTAATGCCTCGCATGGATCAATATATGTCTTATGTGACAACACCCTTCTAAATGGTGTAATCAATCCTCCAATGAACCATTGTGCATGCTGGCTTGCGTGAATATCATAGGAAAGCTTAGACAAAAGCATTTTAAAATGGGAATCATACTCGCACACACTCTCAGTAGTGCCTTACTTGATATCTTTGAGCACGCTTATACTCTTCTACTCAAATTACGAAATATAGAACTCTTTCAAGAACACATCCTTCAGTGTTGCATAATCTACGCAAGTCTGATCAGGGTCAAACTTTCTATACCAGTTATGGGCACATCCCTATAATGTGGTAGAAAATTGGCTTGCCTTGCACTCAGAAGCCATGATCCCTTTTACACGCCATAGTATTTCACACATATGCACATGTTCAACAACATATTGTATGCCCCTATACTCTGGAAGACGAAGATACATTTCCATGTAAATATTTTGGGGTTGGTGCAGACCTTCCCCACCTAATCTAGAACCTCTTATGTTTCCCCTACCTCCAGAACCTCTAGATCTGCCTAAACTAGAGCTACCCATGCCTCCTGATCCTGAACCTGTAGCTAGAATAGGTCCTGTAGACATACTCCCCTGTACTCCAACAATAGTACTATATTGAACCCCTACAGTCTGTGAAGTAGTTATACTTTTAGAGGTGAATCCAACTTTCTGTGCAGATGATGCGCCTGAAAACACACCTCCAAATAACAATGAAGCCATCTACCCTGTCGTTGATGTTGTTTCTCTCTTACTTCCCAAACTTGCTTGTTGATTACTTGTATTAGATACTGGAAAACCAAGCGCAAGGGCTAGGTTATTATGTAGGTTCAGATACACGCCTGCGGCTTGGGTCATCTCTACTGGTGTGCTTCCTTGTGAGATCGAGGAGGGTTCCCTGTCATGCTTTCCTAGATGGGGAGTTCTTGATGCTCTAGATCCATGTCTTCTACGTGAGCTCTAAATCCTTCACGAGCCATCTCTCTCCTCAACTCCATCCACTCTGCAATGTCACGCTACTTCTCTATCTCCCTCTCACGTGCCTCATTATACTTGAGCCACCTTTCTTCTCTCTACCTTGCTACCACTAAGTCTGCCATCCTTCACCAATCTTGTTCCTACCCCCACGCATGGTGGGGTTTAGTTAGCCATCGGTTTACTCTCCAAATTCAAAGTTACCATTAAGATCTTGATCGCCAGTGGAATGCCTTGCAAGTAAGTTCCCCTTGGATATCGTAAAAATTGGAATTTAGCTACCTCTAGACACGAATAAGTGGAAATTGAGTATTCCAAGATATAGCTATTCAAGACACCATATAACCACGTATCCACCAAGTTGATTCCAAATCAAATCAACATCATAAAGGGATTGGAATTCTTCTTGCATCCGGAAAGTGCGTGATACCTCCAATTCTTCTTAGATGCATAAGTAATCAACCACTCATATAATTCTATTGGAAATATAGTGAAAAATCTCTCATATAAACTATCATACAGATTATGTTCCACCCACACACGTGCGTTAAGCTCATATCTAATGCTGAACCACCGTGCGTATTCTTCTTCTAGATTGTGTATCCACTCCTCAACACTCGCTAGAGTTAACCGATACATCTTCATCGCGAATCATCCTGGAAAAAACTAAAAAAGAGGTCCCGAAAATGAAACTAATGATGCTTTGCCTAGAATTTAGTAGTAACACTCTAGACGCGCTGACACATCACTCAGCCTAGACTAAGAGCTCACCTAAAGTACGCAAAGGTACCAGGTCCCTCTTTAGGGTTGTTGTTGTAGGTTTTTAGCATGATGAATACTTAGCACATGTAGTTCCATTACTAACACATCATTCTACAAAGCATACCGGATCTATATCTAAGGGATAGATGACTTTAAACAATAATCATTATGGAATCAAGTACATGCAATATCCAATTACACACAAGAATACACTCATATTCAGTCAATATCCTCCATTATATTAAATAAGTATATATAAGCTTCATTACAATAAAAATAGTATGCGCGTAACAGTTTAGCAGATAATCTCACCATATCTCTCTCTGTATATTCATCATCATACATATCTCTACTATGTAGTTCACTACATATATATAAGGGTGGGGAATTTCCTTTCACCACTTATCTAATCCCAAAATTCACATGCTATTATTAGCCACACGCCATTACAAAAATAGCCACACATGTAAGTGCGCTAACAATAGACTACTGGTAGTTAATTGACAATGATAAATCTATTTATGACTTGTGTCCATGCAAAGTGCTTCGTATCCAATCCTCCAAAAATATCCATTGTGTGGGGTGCATGTCTCTAGCCTTGCCTCGTTTGTGTGCTCTGCATGCCATCTCTAAAAATAGACCTTCATGAGTGAAAATGGCTAAGTCTGAAAGATGAACTTCTGCTCCATGCGTGTGTTCTCCCTATCTATTCATGCCTTTGAATATGACCTATTTTCCCACATGGACTTCTTGTGTGCTTTCTATTAAGTGTTCTCTGATCAACATGTAGTATGTCTCGAAATGAGGTCAATTTGGCCTTAGTGGGTAAAGTTGTTAAAACTATTGAGTTGTCCACAATCTAAAAAGCCCTATAGTCTAAACCTTGGAAAGATTCTATGGATGAAGAATATAAGTCACTTATGAAAAATAATACATGGAAACTTACAGATCTTCCACCAGGGAAAAATCTGATTAGATGCAGATGGATCTTCAAAACGAAGTACAAAGCAGATGGAAAAATTGATAAACATAAGGCTAGACTAGTTGCTAAGGGATATGCTCAAAAAGAAGGCATTGATTATGAGGAGACTTTTTCTCCCACAACTAAGATAAAAACATTCAGGTTAATCTTTTCTCTAGCTACACAATTTGGTTGGAAAATACACCAAATGGATGTGAAAAGTTCCTTTCTTAATGGTGATTTATAGGAAGAAGTTTACATGACTCAACCAGAAGGTTTTTTCATACTAGGTAAAGAGGAAAAGGTATGTAAACTCATAAAATCACTATATGGTTTAAAACAGTCTCCCAGGGCATGGTATATTAAAATCAATGAGCATCTCATTCAACATGGATTCAACAGGAGTCCATATGATCCTAATCTCTATCTCAAAAGTAAGGGGAGATAGTGATCGTTGTAGTATATGTCGATGATCTCATCATCACTAGAGGATCAATGAGGATGATTGAGTCAACAAAAAGGATCTAACATGATCGTTCGACATGACCGATCTCGAGCTTCTACATTATTGTATTGGACTTGAAGTTTAACAAAGAGAAAATCATATCTTTGTGTCACAATTGAAATATGCCAAGAAAACACTTGAGAAGTTCAATATGATGAATTATAAACCAATTGTAACACCTATGGAGACAAGAATTCAACTGTCTCAAACATATCCATCACCACAAGTAAATGCAACTCTCTATCGAAGTTGATCAAGAGTCTCATCTACTTGACTTACACTATGCCGGATATCATCTATACAATCAGCTATCTTTCACGGTTCATCACGAAGAACTAAGGGTTTCTCACCAAAATTTGAAAAGTAGATACTAAGGTACATCAGAGGAACTATGGACTATGGCCTAGAATACAAGAAGAACAATACATTTTCTTGACATGATATTGATTCGAGATAATGTAGGAAACATAGATGATAGGAAATCCACTTCAAGATTTGTATTCTTTTTGGGATCTAGAATGATATCATGGGGGAGTAAGAAGAAAAATTGTGTTTCAATATCCTTCATAGAATTAGAACATCGTGGAGTAGGTGGAGCTATCTGTGAAGCGATATGGCTCTGATGTATACTTGAAGGATTGGGAATACCGTAGAAAGATCCAACAATCCTACATGTAGACAATGAAGGAGTAATAAAACTTGTTTGAAATCTAGTTTTTCATGAATGCACCAAACACTTTGAGGTGCAAGTACATTTCATTTGTGAACATGTTCAAATAAAAATATCCAGCTCCAACATTGCCCGAAAGAACATCAGTGTGAAGATATCTTCACAAAGTCTCTTACATGTCCAAAATTTGAGGCATTCAGAGTTTTTCTCTCATGTTCACTTCAGAGTATGTTGAATTAAGGGGGAATGTTGGAAATAAACTAACACTTAATTCATCATATGAGTTAAAGTGATATTGTAATAAAGTAATTTTTAATTACTTAAGTTAGCTTAGATAAAGTCAATTATTAGTGAGTTGTCTTTTAGTTGTCTTATCCCTTGGTTTGTGGGATCATGTTCTATCTTGCATATTTTGTTCCCGGATGATTTCCATGAGGGAAATAGGGGCAGTTAGGGGCAATAAGCTATTCCTGCATTTTTGCTTAGTTTAGTTGATATTGTTCCATATATTGTGGAAGAGCTAAAAGTTGTCAATATCTATAAATATTATAGCTCTCTCTTTTGATTGTAATGCTTGATTTTGATATTAATAAAATAAACAAGAGTTGTATTGTTTCTATGTCAAATATTCTTTTCAAGTATTCATTGTCAAGAGTAAATACATGACCGCCTAATCTTTTTTGCAATTTGTTTTTCGTCTGTTTCAATATTTCTATCATCTAACATTTTTTTGTCTAACCTCTCTCGTCCAACCTCGGTTGTCCAACTTCAAGCCTTCTAACTTCAATCCATCCAATATTTATCCATCTAACCTCAAGACTTCCAAATTCAATCTATCCAAATTTAAACCTGTCCAACCTTGATCCATCCAAATTCAATCCGTCCAACCTCTATCATCTAACCTATTCATCCAACCCATAGCTCGTCCTGGTCCCGATCACCCAATCCCTAGCCCTTCCTACACCTATTCGTCTAACCTCTTGCCCCTTGTAACCCTGAAATATAAGTCTATACCTTCCATCCATGTTTTCGTCTTCAACAATCTATCTATAACATATCCCTAGATTATGGAAAATAGAGTACGAAGGTTACTTCTAGTTTGAAAAGAGTAAGACATTATTTGGCTATTTTGGACACTCACAAAAAATGAATATTGTGTCGGGATCTACAAAAATATAGGTATGTACTATCTACTAATTTACATAATTTTATTATTATATTTTCCATACTGTATGTTTCTTGTATAGTTGTACTCTTTATTAAATTGAGTATTTTCTCTTTGTACTCTTGTTTATTTATGTAACACTTTTATATGCAGACATTTCTCAAACACATTTAGAAACTAATATTTTTCAAGATGCTCCTATTGATGAAAACATTCATTCCCTTGATGACATCAAACTAGGAGAATATTCATCAAATTATCATCCAAAACCAAAATCATAGGAAGCTTCTACTCTAAGGACCAATGTTTGTTTCCAAAAAAGGAGACGTGATGATCAAGATATTCCTAATGAGAACCTAGATGCACAAGTTGAAGTCAAAGAAAGTAATAAAAATATGTGAGAAGAAAGAGGACAAACTAGACAACATGATGGACTTTAATGTTCAATTGGGAAACCAAAATATCCTTTTATTGAACCTGTTGATCCAAAAATGGTAATCATATTCCAACTTAATGTTGATGTAAAATATGTAGTTGGAAACAAGGAAAGATCATACAATGCAACTCAAACTAGAAACCATTAAAAAACACCGTGGGAAAATATATATTTCCCAAAAGCAAAAGGATGGGTACATAGTAAGATCTCATAAATGGAAAAATGCAAAATAATGCTTACATGTAAAGTATGTAGAAGAGTATGAAAAAGAACAAAAATGTTTGAAAAATATAAATGAAAAAGGTGGCATAATTGTAAAAAAATTAGTCAACGCTATAAAGACTGAAATGCATGCCAAAAGTATTCAATTTACTACAATATTCCATGTATTGAAAAAGGGAAGACCCATTTAAGATTTATCAAATAGTAAAATTTTGTATCAGGTTATTGGCTTACAGAACGTTCCACAATCACATTGGTCAGATAGTAGTGGCTAGGAAATTGCAAAATGTCTTGCTCTGGTGGAAAAGGAGGATTTGAAAGAGGCTATTAAAAATGCAAAGTTTATTTCTCTTTCAATTGATGAGGTGACAACAGTGGACAATACTTCATGGGTTTGTATTCATGTATATACTTTTGCAAATGAAAAAATAAATCCCCATCTCTTAGCTATTCATAAAATGAGTGAAAATTACAATTATGAAAACCTTTACAAATTGGTGGTGTAAAGTTTGAAGGATATAACATGTATGGATGCTTTTTCCATTACAAAAAAGTTAGTTTTTGTTGGAATAGATAATGCAACTATAATGCAGGGGGACAAAAATGGTCTCTATGTCATACTATAGATAATTGTTACCCATTATATGATTGCAATTCATTGCATGGATCATAGAATGAATTTTGTGTATAAAATTATAAGCACATTCGAAAGTATTGTTAGAGTGGAGGAGCTGATCCATGACTTACATGCTTATTATTCAAGCAGTCCAAAAAGATTTTTAGAATTTCATAAATTCGCAATTGGATTGACATATGGGAAAAAACTTCTTAAAGATGTAGATACCAAATGGATTTCAATGTATGATCCTGCTTGTAAAATATTTGAATAATATCCTTCATTTACTTGTTTTATGAATAAATACCGTAGAGAAGTAGATACAGCTAAATATTTGTTGTATTGTTAACAAATATTGAAACTTTACTTACATTATGTGGTATTTTTCCAATGTTGAATGAGCTAAATTTTTGATGAAGCATGTGCAAGAGAATTGCATCTACATAATAGACTTCATACGACTGAGAAAACATGTGTGCACAAGTCTAGATAGTTTATATTTTTCAGATGGAAGTTTTTGAGGACTTTTTCTGAAACCTAGAATGCATTAACAAACCTTAAGAATCCAAGATGCTACTTAAAATTTAATATAAATGATCATCTATGTATAACAACTCATGGGAAAGAGATACCACTTCATACTTTTTAGAGAAGAACATATTTGGCTGGGTCAGAGATGGAAGAAGTAAGAGTGAAACACAATTTATATGAAACAATATTATGTGACACTCAAAATAAATTGAAAAAGATTTCTCAATCTTTATCTACAAAGATCCGTAAACGATTAAAAAGATAAATTACTTGAAATAATGGGAGTTTTCAATCCACAGTTTTGGAATACAGATGGAGGTATTACTAAAACGTCCATCAGTAATATATTTATAAAATACATGAATAGTCTAATGGAACATTTTTGTAAGCATGAAGAGATAAAAAAAGTTACTAGTGAAGGTATTTTGCAAAATAAGTTAGTGAGTTCTCATTCACAACATTTTTCCATGACTATGTTAAAGCAATTTTGGTTTTTGGATGAGCCAAATGAAAATGGTTCAATTAAAAGACTTTGGAAGCAACTTTATTCAAGCAGTATTTTGCAAGAGGATTTGAGTGAGTATTTTTGGCTATATGAATTGTGTCAAACTATGATTTTGGGACATGTTGAAGATGAGAGTGTATTTAGTGCATTACCTTTTGTAAAATCAAAAGTTTGTAATATATTGGATAGAAATTTAGAAAGTTGTTTGAGATTTTATGTATCTAGTTACTATGTGGAAAATTTTCCTTATGAAAGAGCACTTGCATTATGGAATTCACTCGTAGAAAGAAGATGAGTCGGTAACATTTTGACTGATCCATGGGATCTAAATACATCCACCGAACATGCTACTAATTTAGTAGAATTCCATGACACTTATGAACATATTACTCCGGACTATTTCAATTTCCAGAGTCCTATTTTATTTTATATATTCTTGACAATATTGATAAAATGATTTGATATATTGATATATTTCATATTGATTAATGATTATCAACTTTCTTAATAGACTATGTTGTTTTATTGTAACAAATTCATTTTCTATATTTTGTTTTATTATTGAAATAAAGATAGTGATTGATTTATTTTGATCCATCATGTGTGATTAATAATTTATTTTTGCATGAAACATAAATCCTCTCTATACTCAAACAAACACACATGAAACATCTAAAACCATGCTTTAAAGTTTACATCTCCAAATAGTATTATTAAAAACATTCACGATGAAGCAAAATCCAATTACAAGTTTGCATATTAAAATGTTGAAAACTTTTAATAAATGTGATACACCAATAAATATAGTTCCAATTCACAAATAAAACATGTGTTCATTCTAATAGGAGGTAGATTACTTTACGAAGACATACATGTTTTCATAACGCATTGTTGGCCAATACAATTACAAAACTATGGTTTATCAATTTATTTTCAAAGCTTCCGGGAAAGTTTTGTCATATAAGAACACATTACGAGGAATCTCATTTTTGCCTATGTTTATAAATTATATTTTTCCTTACGTCTCACACAAGGAATAAATAAAGTAATAATTGGTTGGCCACCATATTTTAATCCCCACGTGAGTTTGAATTGTGACAACACACCTGTCACATGGTGAAACTAATTTTTTTCAATTTTTTATTACAGGGGCAACTTGATATGTTTCTTGCAAAAGAGGTGGAGTTTTCTCAGTTTGTATAGTGCTCTTTGTTAAAACTTTTGATACCTGCAATCTTGCGTTGCGCTTTTGATATTTTGAAGAATATTATGCTCATCCATCGCAACATCTTTTGGTGAGAAAAGTGATGGATCAACATTTTCTTTTCTTTTAGTAAGATATCTGGATTCATCTTATGCTCCTTGATTATCCTCCTCAATGTATTATTTTTTTATTTAATAATATTTTTTTCCTTTAACTATATAAATGCATTCAAGCTTTTATGGGCATTCTTCAAATGTGCATCAAATACAACTAATTTCTTTATATTTTCATATTTTTCCCGCATAATAGAAATGTATTAGATAAGTTATAAATAATTTATTACGGTGTTCATAATTTCATAATTTTCACGTGTAAAAGATGACCTACCACAACTTTCTCTTTTACGCATTTGTAATTAAAATATTATTTTTTCTCTAGCCCATTTGTTGTAGTACCCCAGGCTTCAACATTAAGATTCTCAAACCTGCTTAACATTATATCTAAAATTCATCATCATAATCATTATTATACAAAATTATGTCGATCGAGCTTTATTTAGCAAAATATCAATCCTTGCTTTGGTTGGATCTCTGCAAGTGAACAATGAATGCTTTTGAGCATGATTATGGTATCACATATTTATTTCTTTGATAAAAAATTGACCCTTTTCTCAAATTGCACACTAATTCCACATCAAACACAACCACTTCCTGAATTATGGCCCCCATACTATCTGATACTATATTTTCGACTATAAAATTTATCTTTTGATCATCTGTGAGTGGAATTTGACTTGGTGGAGGAGGAGAGTCTATGATTTGACGAGTATCTTGTTGCACTTGTGGTTGAGGAGGTGGAGTACTTTGTATCATATCATGGGTGTCAAAATAGTTACCCGTCTCGATGTCACCACTATCAAACCCCAAAACTCATCATTGAGCTCGATATGGTTCAAAATCTAGGTACCCGTTGCACTCAAGACACCACCTAGTGAAAAACCTAGAAATTATGAGGTTGCGGGGAGAAGCTGCTCTGCGCAGAGTTGGAAGGAAACGTAATATTATTCCCTTTAAATTTTCTTTTTATTTGTACATTGTGTCACGAATTTATCGAAGGCCTTTTTGGAATCTATTGTGGTTGTCTACAAACTGCAAGAAGCAAAGTATTAAAAAAATAAACATTATACCCTTGTAAATACTAAATAAAATATTTACAAGTAAACAAAATATGCTAAACATTATAAATTACCTTGCATGCTTGGATATGTGACCATTCGACCTTGTGACTGAGACTAAGTTTGATCTAGATCGTCAAACTCGGAAGTTTTCGCAAATAAAAAATGTATAAATATTAAAATACTTTACCACTTATAGAACAGATAACATGTTAATGATTCTTGCTAGTAGCTTAGTTATAAATAGTAATATTAATACCTGTAGAAAATTGTAGTGGGAAAGGTGGTGGTACTTGGTGGAGCTATCGACCCCATAGGTATTTTGTGTTGAGGAAATCAAACTAGGGTTGATTCCATTGAATCCATATCATAGTCACTAGAGACATATAGAGAGGCTTTACCCCAAGCAATAGTCTCCATATGTGATACAAAAACTACAATTATTCTTTACGAATATAAATTAATGTTATTATTGCATTAAAAATAATTAAAAATTATATTATTACTGATTAAGTGTTACCCGATGTTCTTCAACCAAAGACCTATCGTCAGAATTTATCATTTATTGCGGTAAGAATTTGTCTATTCTATAATTGGTGGAAATATTATTGATAGAAAGTAATTAGATAATTGCTACAAGTAAACATAGTCTTTGATTTATCATATGCATTGGTACTGACAAGGGCATTGTTGACATCTGTTTTAATTTGATTGGAAAAATATGTGTACCAATCGAATTGTTTCCCTGCCAATGTCCACAATAAATATTGAACTACCCAAAATGGAATGTCTGCAGATCTTCCCTACAACACAATACTTGATTAAAAGAGAGATATCATTGCAAGAAAGAATTTATTTGTAACACCTTGTATAACAAGACCTATTTTGGAATGTTTAACTATAGCTACAACAAGATACAAGAAAAGTTAGATGCTTGGGTAGTCGATTAATACTAAGAAAAAAAACAACTAAAAAATAAAACCGAACTTACCATCAATCCACAGATTGTAATGAGACTCCAAATATTTTTTGTCTTCATCAGATAAGACAGCCTTTATAGTCACGGGCATCTGGTTTTGAAAAGGTAAGCCAATTATGTTAGGAATTCTATGGTTTAGTGCTTCTCATATGTTTTATATTTACAGATAGTAAAATGTAATAGTTAGTGGTAAAATTTAAAAAGGTAAATTTAGATGGTTAGTGTGTTATAATAATAAAACAATAGTATTTTTTTATTATCATTAATGTTGTTAGTTTGTTAATCCATTCGGAAGTATGGAACAAAATTTGTTATGGAGATTGTTATTGTTCCACTCCTATTTAATGGAGTTCTTTGTAATCAGAGAGAATGTGTGTAGATTATTGTAGTAATAATAATATTTCAGTGTGGAGTTTGAGTTTAGTAAATCTTTGTATTTCATGTGTATTGAATCTAAATTTTTTAGATCCATTAATAGTGCTTTAATCTCATAAAAGAGTGCTTAGATTTCATTTGGTATCAGAGCAATATTATTTTTGTGCTTGTAATGGATGTTTTATATCAACAAAGGGACAAAGCTATGTTATTTTGTCCCTGTGAATGAGAAATATTATTTTTTGGTGTGCGATCAGGCATTAGTTTTTAGAAGAGAAAAATTCTTTGCAAAAAATATGATGGTATCTTCCTCCTCTAAGTACGGTATGTGCATTTACCATTTTCATTGATTTGCATGATAAGAGAAACCACTTGAGGAGCTACTAGAAATAAGTTTCATGCCTGGAATCACCAAATTTTGTTGCAATTATTTACACAGGGAATCACCAACGATTCTAAACCTACAACACAATTGCCAGCTATTAGGGAAAATTGCCAACAGTTTGGATGAATCAATAGAGATTCCTGAGAAATCAACAAAGAATCTCTTAATGACTAGAAAGATATTGAAACCAGATTTCCAACGTATTTTATGGTTTGTAAAACAGAGCTCTGGTTCTCAAGTTATTGTCAAAACATCAAAGGTTGATTTTGTCAGATTCAAAGCCTCATCATCAACAAATTTTGCATCATGAGCCTCAAAGATAAATTTGGACAATTTAGCAGCCTTACATTGGAGGTTGGAGGCAATGGAGGATGGAGGAAAAACAATGTCCTCTCGTCAGTCACCTACGATGGGGCCACATCACTGGTTTGGTGACATGTGTGTGTGTGTTTTTTGCTTTCAACATGGTGTGTTGATTTCATATTTCTTTATATTATGTTATGAAAACTTCACATTTTGGGGGTGAATGACACCATTTTTAGTTTGTTTTTGTGGGTGAATAAATTTATGCACTATCATGGATTTTGATATGTAATCTCTGAAGAGAAGCAATGGTGAGAGCTGAGCAATTTACTGTAGCGTCATGATATTGTGGTTGTTGGATCCGCTAGAAAACCATCTATAGTTTTGGTTGTTAGTAATCCAATAGAAAAATTATCTATAATTGTTTTTTGTAAACCACTGGGAAAATCCAGAGGTTGTTAGTATTGTCCTTGAAACCATCCAGATCATAAACAAGCTACAAAGTGGCACATCACAGTATATATGCGTGTTTTCCGCATGTTCGCACTAAGGGGGGGGATGTTAGGAATTATATGGTTTAGTGCTTCTCATGTGTTTTATATTTACAAATAGTAAAATGTAACAGTTAGTGGTAAAAGTTAAATAGGTAACTTTAGATGGTTAGTGTGTTATAATAATAAAGCACTAGTATTGTTTTTATTATTATTATTGATGTTGTTAGTTTATTAATCCATTTAGAAGTATTGAACATAATTCTTTATGGATATTGTTATTGTTCCACTCCTATTTAATGGAGTTGTTTATAATAAGAGAAGGTGTGTAGATTATTGTAGTAATAATAAAATTTCAGTGTGGAGTTTGAGTTTAGTAAATCTTTGTATTTATTTTGTATTGAATCTTAATTTTTTAGATCCATTAATGGTGCTTTAATCTCATAAAAGAGAGATTATATTTCAAGTTATTCGATGGATGTCTTCGGGCTCCACGTGGAATGAAAATGTACTACAATCCATCAAGAGGACTGAAAACTTTCCATCTTTTTGGTTGTAAGAATTGATCAGGTAATCGAGGATGGTAGTATCTATTTTGAATTGGGGCATGTTGACAAGCCCTATGAATTGTTTTTGTGCATCTAGTCTTTAGGTGTATCTTTCAATTTAATCAGTGTCGTAATCTGAGTGCACATGAGATTTTTGTATTGAAATTTGGAGGCAGGAGTAATTGTGGAGCTAACCATTGTTGAAAGCTTTGGAAATTGGTGTAAAGTTATAGGAGAGGGAGGAAAAATTGCGAGATGAACATCGGTTCATTAGAAAATTGGAGAGAATGTTGTAGATTGGTAAAATTTCATGGAAAAAAGTAAATAAATGAACCTCGTAGGGCTATATATAGGGCTTGGGTTCACGTAGAGTACACATGGAAAAAATGATAGGTGGAGAGTTTCGAGGCAACGCATGTATAGGGAATCATTTACAAGCAAGTTCATCTAATAGGTTTTCGGTGGTCGTCACTCGTTGACCATCCAATGGACACAATACAACCACATATATAAAAGCTGTCCAACAAAGAAGAGATGGTCGTCCAACCTGATTCGTCCAATAAGAAAGGGAGGACCGTCCAATAGTGGAAAGACAACCATCCAATAGAAAAGAGATGACCGTCTAACGGGGAGAGATAACAGTCGACCTGATATGGAAGAGATGATCATCCAATTGGGAAGAGACTCAAACAGATTCAATAGGGAGGAGATGGTCATCCAATTAGGAAGAGACATTTGTCTAATAAAGAAGAGACAGATGTCTAACCTTAGTTGTTTTATCCATAAGAGAGGAAAGTTCAAAAGAAATGACTGTTAGGAAATAAGAGATAAAATATGTGGAATAATCCCTTACGAGAATCGCAATAGTAGAAACTAATATGCGAAAAATATTACAGATCTCAAATAAAAGTGCGAGATAAATAACACAACACATAGAGATATTATTTAATGTGGTTCACCCAATTTAGGCTACTTCCACTAAGAATCACTTGCTTAGATCTTATTACAAGCCTCCATCTCTCAATCAATAGCCATATCTGTTTAGAGCTATGCTCAACAAACTCTACTGAGAATTCACACCCAAATTCAAAGCACATCTGCAATACATTTACTTATCTATGTATCATATGCATAAGACCATATAAATAGACAATTGCTTAAGCGAGTTTGATACAAAACCGTGGGTATCAAAACCATGGGCAAAAACCGTGGGTATCAAAACCATGGGCAAAAAACCGTGGGTATCAAAAAAATGGGTACCAAAAACCATGGGCCCAAAAACAACCCATAATGGTTACCCATTACCCATGGGTTAATAAACCACCCATGAAAATTTACTTGGGGCTTCGCCCCAAACCCCCGACCCACTCACTAGCGAGCAAGATCAGCCGTAAAATACCCGAGTGTAACACATGAAGGTGTACCACACTCTAACATGAAAATAGGCTCCACAAACATAACAATCTCCCACTTAGAGACTGATTTCCACTGAGCAAGATTCTCAACCCTTCACTGTCATCCGCGAAGGCCAAACAAAGCTGAACATAGCTTTAGTTTATCCCTTGTGACCACCTTGGTCATCATGTCTGCAGGATTTTGACTGGTATGAATTTTCTCCAACTTCAACTTATCTTCTTCCAAAGATGTCCTGATGAAGTGATATCTCAACTGTATATGCTTCGTCCTGGAGTGGAAAGTAGAGTTCTTAGCTAGGTGTATAGCACTCTGACTATCACTATGCAACTTACATTCCTCCTACTTATGCCCCAACTCCTCAAGAAATTGTTATAACCAAATCATCTCTTTACTTGCCTCTGTGGCAGCAACATACTTAGCCTCTGTGGTTGACAAAGCCACCGGCTTCTGTAGTCGTGAAATCCAGCTTACTGCTGTCCCACCTACAATGTAAATATAACCTATCGTGCTCCTCCTGCTATCTACATCTCTAGCCATGTCTGAATCTACATAACCACGTAAAGTGGTGTCTGATCCACTGTAGCATAAAATTGTCCCCATGGTCCCTCTCAAATACCAAAGGATCCACTTTCTTTGTTTGCCACAATGCTCTTTACTTGGATCACTCATAAATCTACTCACAGCTCCTACTGCATGGGCAATATCAGGCCTAGTGCATACCATAGCATACATCAAACTACCAACCGCTGATGAGTAAGGTACCTTGGACATATGGTTTCTTTCTTTCTCTGTCTTGGGACACTGCTCTTTTGATAACTTAAAATGGCCTGCCAAAGGAGTCCCAACCGGTTTAGCATCCTGCATGTTAAACCTATCCAATACCTTCTTAATGTACTCTTCCCGAGATAAAGTCACATTCTCCTTCCTATCTAGAGTTATCCTCATACCAAGGATTTTTCTGCAACCCCCAAATCCTTCATATTAAATGATTCACTTAGTTTGTTTCTTGAGTACTTTTATTTCCTGCATGTTTTTACCTACAACCAACATGTCATCAACATAAAAACACATGATAATATAACTTCCATCCTCAAATTTATTTGTGTACACACAATGGTCAGAATGACATCTGATATAACCTTTCTCCATCATGAAGCTATTAAAATTCTTATACCATTGACGTGGAGCTTGTTTGAGCCATACAAGCTCTTCTTCAATTTACACACCATCGCCTCTTTACCTTTGACTTCATATCCTTCCTCTTTACATATATAGCTCCTCCTCCAAATCACCATGGAGAAATGCAGTCTTTACATCTAACTGTTCTAAGTGCAAGTCTTCTGCTGCCACTATTCCAAGAATAGTTCTAATAAAAGCCATTTTTACTATAGGAGAAAAGATCTCATCAAAATCTATACCTTGTTTCATGCAAAAACCCTTGACCACCAACCGGGTTTTATATCTTTTCTTTCCTCCTTCGTCTTTAACTCTGTACACCCACTTGTTCTGCAATGCTATTTTGCCTTCCGGTAGCTTCACCAAATCCCAAGTCTGGTTCTCCATGAGAGACTTATGCTCCTCATCCATGGCTTGCTCCCACTTCTTACTAGCATCTACCTGCATTGCTTCATCAAATCTCTCTGGCTCTCCACTATCAGTGAGTAATAAATAATAAAGAGAAGGAGAAAAACATTCAGGTTATTTTCTTACCCTAGAAGACCTCCTCACTGTAGGAGTTTGGGGTTCCTATTGAGTAGGTTCCTGAACTGATTCATGGGTCACTGTCCCATCTAGAAGATCCTCTACCACTACATATTCTTTCTTGAATTCTTCCCTATTTTCCTGCAATTTTGCTTATGCATGAATTTCTCATTAAAGACCACATCCCTAGTTCGAATTATTTTCTTTTCCTTAATACTCTAACATTTAAATCCAAAGTAATCACCACCATAACCAATATAAGTGCATTTTTCTGATTTAGCCTCTAGCTAGGTCATATCATCCTTGTCAATATGAACAAACACCTCACATCCAAAGACTCTACAAAATGAGTAATTGACTTTCTTACCGTACCAAGCCTCCTCAGGTATGCCTCCATCCAAGGCACTTGAGGGTCCTCTGTTTATTAAGTACACAGTTGTGCTCACCGCTTCTACCCAAAAATAAAGAGGCAGTCCTGCATGTATCCTCATGCTCATAACACATTCCATTATTGTTCTGTTCATCCTTTCTGACACCCCATTCTGCTGTGGGGTTCTTGGAACCATCTTTTTCCTGTGGATTCCATTCTTAGAACAATAATCATCAAATTCATTGCTGCAATACTCCCCTCCATTATCTAACCTGAGACATTTTAACTTAAGACCTGTTTCATTTCTCTACCAAGGCTTTCCATTTAACAAAAGTATCAAATACATCATATTTGTTTCTAATATAATAAACCCTAACTTTCCTTGTTGCATCATCAATAAAAGTAACATAATAACTTGAACCCCAAGAGATGATACAGAGATGGCCCCACACATCGAATGTACCAGCTCTAACTTACTCTCTTCTTTTTGTAGGTCCAACCTTGAGAAACCTTACTTGCTTCTATTTCCCATATATGCGCTTCTCACAAATCGAACTGTTTTTGTATATCGGAAAATTCTTCTTTATGATGTTCATGCCCTTATGGCTTATATGACCGAGCCTATAGTGTCATAATGTTGTATCTGCTTTTGAAGCCACAAGATTATAATCATTAGTACTACCAATGGTTAAATAGAAGGTTCCAACCTTCTTATCTCTTGCCACCACAATAGCACCCTTGGTAACCTTCCAAGAGTCACCAAAATATCACAATCAACCATCACTTCCCAATTCTCCCGCCGATATCAAATTTCTCCTTAATGTAGGCACATGTTTGACATCCTTCAATAGCCATGTATTCCCATTTTGCATCTTAACCTAAATAGAACCTTTTCCAACTATACTACAAGGCTCATCATCACAAAAACAACATGCCCAAAATCCCTTGAACATAATCAACAAAATAATGCCTATGTGGAGTAGTATGAAAAGAAGCCCTTGAATCTAAAACCCAAGATTCAGTAATATTATGCAAAGAAAGAATCAAAGCATCGTGGCATACATTACTCGATGCCACATTTGCCTCCTTGTTTTCTTCCTATTGTTTCTTCTTGTCCCGAAGCTCCCAACAGTCCTTCTTTGCATGCCCAGACTTTCCATAGTGCCAACATACTATCTTGCTTTTGGATTTTGACCTTGCCCGATCCTTTGATTTTCCATGGTTTCCTCTATTCTTCTGTCTCCCTCTAGTTTCCACTTTGTCAAAGTATTCCCTGAAGTAGAAGATTCACCGAGCTTTTCTTCACATTTCCTCACTTAGAATCACCCTACAACATCCTCAAACTTCAACTTTGAGTTAGCAGGAACCGAGTTGCTTACCGCCATTACTAGGCTATTCCAACTCTCAGGTAAAGAGCAAAGAACTAATAAAGCCCTAACTTCTTCATCAAATTCTATTGTAACCGAAGCTAGCATATTTACAACCGTATTAAAATTATTTAGATGATCTACTACTAAACCATTCTCAGACATCTTCATATTAAACAACTTTTTCATTAAAAATATCTTATTAGAGGAAGAGGGTTTTTCATACAACTTCCCTAATGCATCCATCAGTTCTTTTGTAGTCTTTTCCTTTGAAACATTAAATAATACCGAAGATGTAAGACACATCTGGATCGTTCCAAGTGCCTTCCAATCCAAAAAATCTCATTCCGCATCTGTCATACTCGAGGGTTTGTTCACCTTCTCAGACAACAGAGTATAAAGATCCTTTTGATAAAGGTAATCTTCCATCTGCATCTTCTAAGGACTAAAATTTTGCCCATTGAATTTATTAACCCTAGATCTTCCATCATCTGACATAGCTCCCACTCAAGCTAAAAAATTTCCCTACAAATCAACACTTCACAAACTAAACCGAGCTCGATACCAATTGTTAGGGAATAAGAGATAAAATATGCGAGAATAATCCCTTACGAGAATCACAACAAGAGAAACTAATATGTAGAAAATATTACAGATCTCAAATAAAAGTGCAAAATAAATAACACAACACATAGAGACAGTATTTAACGTGGTTCACCCAATTTGGGCTATGTCCACCAAGAATCACTTGCTTAGATTTTATTACAAGCCTCCACTCTCTCAATACAATACCCAAATCCGTTTGGAGCTATGCTCAACAAATTCTACAGAATTCACACCCGAATTCAAAGCACATCTGTAATACATTTGCTTATTTATGTATCATATGCATAAGACCATATAAATAGACAATTGCTCAAGCAATTTGATACAAAACCATGGGCAAAAACCGTGGGTATCAAAACCATGGGCAAAAAACCGTGGGTATCAAAACAATGGGTATTGAAAAACTATGGGCCCAAAAACAGCCCATAATGGTTACCCATTACCTATGGGTTAATAAACCATCCATGAAAATTTGCTTCGGGGGCTTTGCCCCTAAACCCCCCTGACCCACTCACCAGCGAGCGGGACTGCCGTAAAAATACCCGAGTGTAACACATAGAAGGTGTACCACACTTTAACATGAAAAATAGGCTCCACAAACATAACATGACCATCCTTTTACCAATGGATATATGGTCATACAAAACCCGTCCAACTATGTGAAACCACATAAAATCGTGGGCTTCCAAATCGCAGATGCCCCGAAATGGTTTTTTGGATATTCACCACTGTTTTGAAATTCCATTTTAGAGATTCACCACACATTCTATAATAATTTTTTAGAGGGGGTCTTAAAATGAACCATATTCCCCACCACAAGTTCTTCAGGAGGATGATTTTGAGGTAATTATTAATGATTTTATTTCTAATTTGGCTCTTCATTTGGTGCAAAAATGGCCAATGATGAAATAGAGAAAATAAAAGAATTTAAATTCCTTCTTGAAACAATTGTGGATGAACGAAGAACACAAGAACTTACTAATGATTTGGTTTCCATGTCATCACCAAGAGAGTGTAATACTAATCACCACAAGTAAGTATGGAGTCTTCTCTTCTCCTTGTGAAGAAGAGGAATCTCTAGGAGAGGTTCAGGATGGAGTAAATGATTATTCTCATGTTGTAGCCCCAACATTGTGTCATTTATCTTTCCATGAGGATGATTTTATGGATCCTGAATTGGAAGGTATGCCCTTCCTATTCAACATGGATATTATCTCTCTGTTTGAAAATGATGAAGATCAAGTATGCCTTAACTTGTAAGAAGGAAACCCCCAAATGATAAGAAATGTGGATCATGAGAAAGAGGATTTTTCAAATGAGTTCTGACCATATGATTTCTAGGTTTCCAATCATCTCCCTAAGACCCAATGTGAAGATTCTTCAAATGAATGTGAAAGTGATTATGTGGCATCTTTGAAGAAGGAATCTATGCAAGATATTTTAAATCTTGGAAAAGGAATTGAAGACCCTCAACTTAATCTTGAAATCCTGACCTATGTTATGACTATGTAAGATAAGTATGAGTCTAGTTTTGATTCTTATTTTTATGCACAAATGTTCAATAAAAAGATAGAAAAAACATAGGAGCTCAATGTTCTCCTTTAAAAATTCATGGATGAGTATGAATGTGAAGATGAGTCCTTCCCTTTCCCATTTTGTGAAGAAGATTGTATTCATGATGAATGGAAGGGAAAGGAAATGCTTGAATCTCCTATGGATGTATTCATTCATGAAGACAATGCCTACACCACAGAAAGTGACATTGAGGTCAATAATGAGCTGATATGTACATAAAGTAACCGTTGATAACAAAAAGTGAGTGGATATAAGAAGTATGTGAATGTGGAGATAATCAACTTTTTATCATCACTTTTGGATTCCCTGTTGATTATGGAAATGAATACATGTTGCAACTTTCACCCAAGGATGATGTCTACCTTCAAGTAAAAATCAGAGATTCCATTTTTGAAAACATAGAGGAATGGCTTCTTATGGTCACAAAATATCATACTAAGACTACAAGAAGCATAACTTTCAAATGAGTAACAAAGTGTTCATTGGATGCAAAGGTGTTTTCTATGCAATATTAGTATGAGGATGGAAACTTGGTCTCTCTCCTTATTCTCAAACCATGTAGATCCATCATGAGATCATGGCATGACCATTTGATTATCTTTGAGCTTGAAGTGGTATGAATTCAGCCCACTGTTCCATGATGGTACCTAATTTTCTTGGAATGTTTCCAATTGTGTGTATATTATCCCCCACCTCTATAAATTTACCTCCCATGTACTATAGTTTCCCATTCAGTTGTGTGTTTTCTTTCTAATTTTTATGTGTTTCCTTCTCATGTCGTGTGCCTTTTGTTTTTCCCTTGTGTGTGTGTTCATTGCCTGTATTAGTAGTGAAGGAATGATTATATTTCCCAATTTTCAAAGTAATAGTATGCTTACCTATGATATACCCAAGGTTATTCATTTCCCCTTATGATATAATGTCCCTGATCCGAAATAATTGTTGTCATGCAAAATGTCTAGTATGAAAAATTAAAACTTTTGATTATGACAACTAAGCCCATAGTTAAAATTTTTGTTTCCTGGTCACCATGAATCCTTCCTCTGCTAGCCTACCAACATTTTCGCCCTCACTTAGGATTAGAGGAAATTTCTAACAATATTTTTAAGTGTGTTTCATTGTGCAAGGAATAGTTCCTAATATTATTAATGAATTCATTGAGATTCAATGAAAGACAACTTCCCGGAGGCCTAAAAAGGTCATTTTTGCCATTATGTAGCTAAGTAAACACCCTTCGGAAGCATACAAGGAAAATCTAAAGCATCTAAGGGTGATGTTGGAGAACATTGAAGGTTTTAGAGGTAGTTTAGGAAAATTTGGTCATAGAAATTTGATTCCGGAACAACTTGTGTAACATCGGGTGACTCGGTATAGGGAATGAAAGCTCTAATGGTGAAAGCTAACTTGCCCAAATGATTACGGGAGTTCTAGAGGGAGTTATGAGGGAAAAAATATTCATAAGAAATCTCTTGGAATCCTCTATAAGATAGAAACATGAAATTTGTTCCAAGACTCAAATATTTCCAAAGGTAATTCAAAACACAACAATTTCTCCTCTTGTTTAAAGATGAAATATGCCCTAAAATTAAAATTACAAGAATAATTGGATATTTATAGTGGTTCTAATGATCTTCGCAAGTGTTTTCGATTCAAAATTATATAATTTTTGACCCTGAACACTTTCCTATACTCTTAGGGTGAAAATCTCATTCTCGTTGCCTCCGATTTGGAAACAATGGGTAATATCGGCTTCCCAAAAGTGGTCGATTTCACTTTTTATACTCATTTGTCACTTATGTCCCACAAGGTACAAAGGGGACACAGGGACAAATTGTGACCCCCTTCTCCTGGTCACACTTTTTCACCCAAATATCCTCACTTTGTCCCCTAATGTGCAAAGGGACAAGGGGCACAAAAGTGTGACCCCTTCTCCAAAGTAAAAATTTTTGCACTCGATCTCCCCTCTATTCCCCGAGGTGAAAAAAGGACAAGGGGGACAAAAAATTGTGACCCCCTCCTCCATGCAACCCCCCAGATCACCACCACCTCTGAGCCCTCTGTGCTCATTCTCACCCTGCATCTCACACACAAGGCATCAGAGGTTGCCACTTGTCACCATTTGGTGAAAGCCACACTTTGATGTCCTTTGTGTCCTCTCTATCCCAATTGAACTGGTACAACCTCACTTCAACCTCACTCAAACTCTAGTCAAGCTACTATGGTCATATGTGAGTTAAAAATCACATAGAAATTAAACTAACTCTCCATCTCTCCAAAACACTTGGCCATTTTTTCAAAGATAAAGTGTTATTGAAATACCCTCCCAACCTCTATTTTTAACCAGGCATGCTACTCATATTTTATTAGACCTCCATAACCTGAAAAATGAAGAATTTCTCATATCTTCTCAAATGTGCAACTGTTTCCAATGAATTTTTTTTTGTGCATTCCTCTCCTAACTCCTTTGAGATGGTTGTGAAAGTAACCACATGAATGATCTGTATAGTTTATAACAGCAACTTGAAATTTTTAAACCCTATAGTTTCCTTTTCATATTTAAGGAGATTTGGAAGATGAAAAACTTTGAAAATTGGAGTAGAGAGTCCTAGAGCAAAACAACAAGTTTTGAAAGTGTTTTCGCTACAAATTGAAATGTGTAAGCCCCTTTCTAAAAATAGCAAGTGTCCAAGGCTATGCATGTCTAAAAACAGTAATTTTCCAAAAATAATGGATCCTTAGCTTTCACAACACTACAAATGAGCAAGAAACATCATAAAGAGAAAATGGAAAAAACTTACTAAAAATAGCAGTCCTAGGTAGGACCTACTAAAAATAGAAAGTTTTGTAATTGAGTTCAAAAATCTCATGGAAACTATCATTTTGTCTGTCTCAGTGATTTTTGACACTATAAAGTTCAAATATTCAGGTTTGGAATCCATTTCAACCCTGATCATTGAATATCCTAATGTGGGAGACAATGATGTCACTCACATAGATTTGGAAGACATGAAAAATATAATTCTTGACGGACCTTGTGAGCCAGGTGGAGGAGAAAATATTCGTAAATGGACTATTCAAAGTAGGAGGACACCCATTGTCTATTCATAGTACTAAATTAGTAATCTGGTATGTGAAAAACACTACCCAAATGATTCTAGAACAATTCAGGCAAATTAAAATTCAATCATTGCATTCCTCACTCCCAAAGGCATCTTCGAGTGTCTACAAATTCCCAATAGCAGTAACATGGTCATCATAACCAAGGAATTTTCATCATAGGAGTGGGTGAAGGATGACTCATATTTACAATTCCTAGCACTCGGTTGGTGGCTCAGGCAAGGAATAAAACCTTCTCGTGTTCCCAAGAACTTGTCCAGGAGTGAATTCCATGAAGGTTATTCAAATGTCATTATTCTACTGAGTAGGGTGATGGGAGAGGAAATGAAAAAATAATTCCATGATTGGATGGATCCGTTCACCTTTATTACTACTGAAGGGAACCAAGTGGTAGATTGGGGAATATTATCAATGACAACATCCATTGGCAATTGCTTTAGTTACCTTCCACCAAGAATTTCACCATGACTTCTTATCTGATATATGCCCTCACCTTCACAAAACCCTTTAGGGCTTGTATTTTTCTCTCAACGTATCTTAAAAATCACCTACCCATGAGAAATATTCATAGCTTAATTATAGAGAAAGAAAATATCATTTTTCCAAGGTGAATGATGTATTCACCATGTTCATCATTGAATTCCACAAGGGCAATCCTGAGATGAGAATCTCTTCTCAATAATTTTCTCTAATTGGAAATTATAGGATCCATTTCATCATGTTCTCTACCTTCACCTACATCGAATCTCAAGCTATGATCTCTCCCCTCACAGCTACCCAGGTACCCGAGTGACAAAATCATAATGTTTGAATTATGTAGGTAACTAGCTCATATACATGCCTCGATGTAGAAACAACATAAAGAAGGGTGTGTATTTTCCCATTTATTTAAGGATATATTCATGTTAGAGTGTCGCAGATGCATCGAACATTGAAGCCTCTTTCGCTTCCCTCAATCTCTACTCCTACTCATCTAGGCCCAATTTTGATATCAGGAGAAATCCTGAAACTTTCACCTTTTCAGGATTACACCATACACCTCAAATCAAAGACTACTAGGTTGGTTATAAATGACTTTGAAGTCAGAAAAAGAGACTACATGCGGATGACAATAAACCAAATGAGAGATTTCAAGTTTGATTGGTTCATGGATGGAATGAAAGATGATGGGTCAAACTTGTTTGATCTTGAATATCAAACAACACAATCTTCCCCTCTTCCTCTCACTCCATGGAACATCAAGGAATTAGGTGATATCAAAGAGAGGACCATGGTAGTGATCCAATGATCAAAAGAATGGTTCAAGCGGAAGAGAGCTTCCTTCATCAAGTTGGGTAGTTTGTTGTCTCCAAAAGGAAATCTTCTCACACTTCTTCCTTCACGACATCCAAAAATTCATGGGTTCCACTCATTTAAAAGAGTCTTCAAAGAGAATGATGATCGAAGAAGATCACATAGAAGTTTCACATCCTAGTAAGATTAAAAAAAAGCTAAAAGTCCTTGAATATCCCATAGATCCCGATTCACCAACAAATATTTTTGAGTTTTTGATAAAATTATGAAATTTTGGGTTGGATAAGCTAAATTAAGATTTGGGGGATGTTAGTAACATTCTATAAGGTCCATTCAAATGCCTAAATTGGTCTCGGTATGCAAGAAATTTGAATTAGGAAGTTTCCCTCCAAAATGTAATTTGAATTCTCAAAAGGGCATTATAACAGTTTATGGCTTGTATAGGGAGTCTAAGCTATTTGTAAAGCATGGAATGGGTATATTAAGGTCATTAAAATCCTAGAAAGTTTGATTGGGGTCATGGTGTTTAGACATAGGGTCATGAAATCTAGTTAGGGTTAGAACTCCAAAGCATGCTTAAGGTAAATTAAATGTTTTAAAGACTAATAAAGTCTAAAAAGTGGATGTAACTGTCTTAGAAGGCTTTAAAATTCAAAAAATGTAACTAAATGTAGGTTTTGGGAGAGATGTTGGAGTTTTTAGAGTAGAAGAATTCAAATGGAGGTTCAAAAGGGAGTATTATGAATGAAAATTCTATATCTTTGGCCAAGTAAAGTTGTGTATTTATTCTGAATATTGTTGTTTCATGGTGACATTACCATAATAGAAAGTGGTTTAATCGAGAATCAAGATACGGAAAGTTGGAAAGGTGTCTTTGAGGATATGAATATACTTTTGCATAACTTCTCTAGTTTGCATGTATTTCTTTGTGGTTGAAGGTTGTACATTTATGAGTTAAGAATATAATCAAGCATTTTTGATATCTCTCCATGCATAATAGTGGGTGGACCTATGAATATGCCGAGAAAAGAGTTGAGAGACTCTTGCTACTATCCATTAAAGAAGGAAAGAAGAAAAGTCTTATACTAGTTTGAACCTAATCATATATGGACTGTGAAAAAATGAAATCTAATGCATGATGAAGCCCTTGTGTGTTGAAAGGTATTTCTTTGGCCAATCCCTTGTTCCAATGTATTTTATGTGATGGAATAATATTGTAATGGATATCTTGGTGAGAGGAGAATGAATGTTTGATATTTATCTTTTAATATATCTCAAAACTCTTGAATACTCTGCCTTTTATGTTTGTCATAGTCATTGCATATTATGATGTTGGAGGTTTATGGCCCTATCCATTGATTATGATGGTCAAGTTATGCTTAAAAGTGGCATAGAGGTTGGCTTCATGTGAAGGCTAGTTATGTAAGCCCCGAGTCTAAATATCCTTATTAAACCCTCAAAGTCCCTTAATAACTTGATTTGCCAGTGAAGGAAATAGGCAAACTGTGTCAAATAAGGATACATTGAATGTGTACTAATGGTGAGATAATTATGTTAAGCACTTGAAAACAAAGCTTTCCTCAAAATTTAGAAGTTGGAATCAATATCCATTAAAAGATATTGCTAAAACAAACTCTCTGGGCTTCTTAGGGAACCAGAGCTAGGGCAAGGTATTTGGAGCCCTCAACCTTCACATTTTGAGTTGAAATTTTGCATGGAGGTCTATACAGAGATGTTTTAGAAGATTATTGAAGAAAAAAATTTCCACCATGAAAAAATGAAGATAAACCTTAATATCAAGACCTAATTCTAGAGGTCTATTAACAAAGAAAGGTATCCTTTTTTGTGAGCTAGGGATTGAAACTTTAGAGGGAAGACATATGCATCAATGGGTGTCTATAAACCATGAATATAGACCTTATAACCTCATCTAAGAGAAATTATGCATGACAACTGTCTCACAAAGACCTAATGAGGGTTTAAGTCCAAATTGCAAAAATGAAATATATGGAGATATATAAAGGATGGAGCCCTAAAATTTTGGGATCATCTTAGATATGCCAAGAGAGAATTAAGGTAGGTGAAGAATCACCTTGGGAGCTAAGGAAGTATATAACATAGGATGGAGCAATAAATGTATGCTCAAGAGATCTATAGGCAAAGTGTAGGATGTGAAAGAGTTGTGGGAAGAGTTGTGATTCAAGATTTTAAGACCACCTTAAATACACAAAAAGGGAACTAAATAAGCCATTAAAACTCTCTGAGTGCCTTTATATTTATCTACCCATACTTGAGTCAAAAATAACCATCTCAAGGGCTTAAATTTCAAGATTAGAGCTAGCCTTTGAAAGATGAAGTCTTAAGATGATTGAGGAAGATAAATAGTTTTTCTAACATGTATATTGAATGTTGAAATAGGAAATAGGTCCTTGAGTTCAACAGAGAACCAACGGAGTAAAGCTACATTATTAATCCAAGGGATCTAGTGGGAGCAAGGAGTTGGCCTACTTGGAAAGATACGTTTAGAGAGTTGTTATTTCATTTTGAACCACTTTGAAAAAAGTTGAATGGATATTATAGAAGGTATGCGAGCATGGTTAGGTGTCCATAAAACCATTCATGGTGATATATAAGTTGTTGAGAGTTCTAAGCCATTTAGTCTAGTTTGGTTCTTCTCATACCAAGTAAAGTAAGAATTGATTATGGTAAACCCTTTGATGGTTGAATTGTAGCATGCTTGAGAGCGGTTCTACACCATTTTTGGTATCAAATAAAGGAGTGAGAAAACTTTCTGTATGGATTCAATAGGAAGAAGAAATTAAACCCTCAAAGAAATGCATGTATAGTATAGAACCTACATTCATAGTTAAGTGGACTTGAAGGAAGCCAGGGAGACCATTAAGAGGAAATGATCAAATTAAAGATTAGAAGTATGAAGGATTCCTTTGAATAGTTGTGAAGATTGTCTCAAGTTTTATCAAGATGAGAATTTACAATATCAAGAAGGAAGGTGATTTATTGAAGAAGATGTATGATCAGATTTTTACAGTGAACTCATGCTAGAAGGAAGATTTTATCAAAACTTAACAAGAATTATAGAAGTTGAGATATGAAGTTAAAAGCCTACATTGAGAATAGGTGATTCCATCAAGATTACTAGAGAGTGATCTTTGATTTCCTAAATTCGATCACAAAATTAGAAAGACAATTAGAAGCCTCTTATGGACGAGATTGTCTTGATTTATTATGACTACTTTGTTTTAGCTAAGTTTAGAGAAATTAAACTTTTGGTAGCTCTAAAACATAGTGGTGATAACTTGAAAGGTGTGGAACTTTGAGGGGATCCAAGTAGCATGATCCAATAATATGTGAAGAACAAATCCTAGTGCAGAGGTGTTGGTAAATAATAAAGGGTTTCTAAGTTAAACTTGCAAGTAAAAAGTCAGAAAACACATACCAATTTCTGAGTGTACCATGTTATAGGAAGGTTGTAAGAGTAAGAACAAGGTCAAGAACATGAAAATTCAAGAGGAGCTTTATGAAATGGCTTAATAATATGGGTATGTGGTGCCTAGGTGGCTTGATAAGGAGAGTGAAAGAAATATGACTATGAGAACTAGGAAAGAAGAAATGTTGAAAGAGAATGAGGAAGAAGGTAATGAAGAGCTAGTGAAGGAGTTGCTAGTTTTGATTAGTCAAAGAAATAAAGAAAAGGATGAAAGAGAGAAGAAAAAAAGAAGAGAAATGGAGAGGAAAAGAAATTTGTGGGAAGAGAAAGAAATCAAAGAGTTAAGGAAAAGCATGGAGTAGTTAGAAGAATTAGAGAGGAAAGTAAGAGAGATACAAAAGCAAGCAATGAAGATAGAGAAGAAAGTAGTGTTGAAGAAGGTGGTAAAGTGGCCTCTTAGGTCACTTATAAAGAGAGAGAAGATATTGCAGCTGAGACGAGATAAAAGAAGAAGAGAAAAGGATAATAAGAATGAGAAGAGAAGAAGAAGTCAAGAAAGTAATCCTAGAAGAGGATAAAGGAAATGAAGAGGAAGAAGTCATAGAGAGATTTTTGGCATCTCTTGAAAATAATGAAGAAGAAGAAAGCTTGAGTCAAGAAGAAGAGGATCTCATCCAAGGAACTTCTAGAGAGGCTATATGGCCTAAATGTTTTCATTCTAATGTTGCATTTTATTGTGTGAATGCAGGTGAAGAAAGTAAAGACAAAAATGTCTTGGAAAATGTCTTGAAAGAAGACCTAGAAGACTTAAAGAAGCAAGAAGAACCAAAATTTGAAGAAGAAGATGAATATACAGCTGAAGAAGAACTATTGTGGCAAGAAATCATGCATGGACTAGAGGTACAATTTTATTTTGAAGATGAAGAAGAATATAAGAAAGTAGAGATTGAGTTTATGAGACTTTTTCATGAAGAAGTTGAAGGTCAAGAAGAAAAGTGCAACGATATGGAAGGGGAGCAAGAGTGTGTGATTCCTATATGGGGGACCAAGAAGCACAAAATTGTGCTAAATAAGGATTACAAATGAGGATGAAGAAGAGTGAGAAGACTAGAGAGAGGGGAAATTGTGAAAAAGGAGGAATAAGATTAAGTTGTAGGTATGAGAGAGGTGAGAAGAAGATAGAAAAGGAAGAGTGGGCATGGAAATTATCCCTTGAAGACCTCATAGAAGGTGAGGAAGGTAAAGAAGATGTGAGAGAGAAAGTTAATGAAGGAACAAGTCAGATTCAAGCAAAGAAAATAGATGAAGAGGAGGTACAAGGAGAAAAATGGAAGAGGAAAAGTTGCCTACACTAGAGGCATTTCAAGAAAAACAAAATTTATCTAATTTTCAATGTTATTTATTGAATGAAAACAATATTTCAGGTTTGAGAGGACAAGGAACACAAGTTTTCAGTGTTGAAAATGATAAGGTAAAGGAAATTTGGTATCCACAAGTGAAGACAAGCAAGCAAAATGAATGTTTTAAGGAAGAATATGAAGAAAATCAACAATTTTTGGTGGTGGAGCAGCCAAGAAGCAATCCAAGAAGGAAAATGCAGAGGAAAGAAGAAAAATAATTGATTTTTCTAACATGTTTGTTGAATGTGCAGGTATAGAAGATAAGAAAGTTGATCTTTATCTTGATTTGAACCAAGAAGACAAGAAAAAAAAGAAACAAGCCAAGAGGAAGAATGAACAAGAACAAGAAAAGAGAATGAAGAAATTGAAGAGCAAAGAGGAAGATATACAAGAAAGTGAAGAGCAATTGGAAGAAGAAAAAGAAAAGTTATGAAGCATTTCTCTTTAGGTTGGGAGTATGATGCAGGAGCATCTTCTCACCAACAATAAATTTTGAGTTTTTGATCAAATTATGCAATTTTGGGTTGGATAAGCTAAAGTAAGGTTTGGGGGATGTCAATAGAGTCCTAGTAGGTCCATTCAAATTCCTAAGTTGGTCTAGGTATGCAAGAAATTTGAATTAGGAGGTTTCCCTCCAAAATGTAATTTGAATTCTCAAAAGGGCATTATGATGGTTTTTGGCTTGTATAGGGAGTCTAAGCTATTTTTAAAGCATGGAATGGGTATATTAAGGTCATAAAAGTCCTAGAAAGTCTAATTGGGGTCATGGTGTTAGACCTAGGGTCATGAAGTCTAGTTAGGGTTAGAACTCCAAAGCATGCTTAAGGTAAATTAGATGTTTTAAAGACTAATAAAGTCTAAAAAGTGGATGTAACTATCTTAGAAGGCTTTAAAATGCCAAAAATGTAACTAAATGCAGGTTTTGGGAGAGATCTTGGAGTTTGTGGAGTAGAATAATTCGAATGGAGGTTCAAAAGGGAGTATTATGAATGAAAATTCTATATATTTGGCCAAGTAAAGTTGTGTATTTCTTCTGAATATTGTTGTTTCATGGTGACATTACCATACTAGAAAGTTGTTTACTCAAGAATCAAGATATGGAAGGTTGGAAAGGTGTGTCTTTGAGGATATGAATATACTTTTGCATAACTTCTTTGGTTTGCATGTATTTCTTTGTGGTTGAAAGTTGTACATTTCTGAGTTAAGAATATAATCAAGCATTTTTCTGATACCTCTACATGCATAAGAGTGGGTGGACCTGTGAATATGCTCGAAGATTTGAGAGACTCTTGCTACTATCCATTAAAGAAGGAAAGAAGAAAATTCTTATACTAGTTTGAACCTAATCAAATCTGGATTGTGAAAGAATGAAACCTAATGCATGATGAAACCTTGTGTGTTGAAAGGTATTTCTTTGGGCAGTCCCTTGTTCCAATGTATTTTATGTGATGAAATATTATTGGAATGGTTATCTCGAGTGAGAGGAGAATGAATTTCTGATATTTATCTTTTAATAAATGTCAAAATCTTGAATACTCTGCCTTTATGTTTGTCACAGTCATTGCATATTATGATGTTGGAGGTTTATGGCCATATCCATTGATTATGATGGTCAAGTTATGATTAAGAGTGGCATATAGGTTGGATTCATGTGAATTCATGTTATTTTTTAAGCCCTAAATATAAATATCCTTATTAAACCCTTAAAGTCCCTTAAAACCCTGATTTGCCAGTGAAGGAAATATGAAAACGTGTCAAATAAGGATTTAGGACATTGAATGTGTACTACTGGTAAGATAATTATATTAAGCACTTGAAAACAAATCTTTCCTCAAAATTTAGAATTTGGAATCAATCTCCATTAAAAGATATTGTTAAAACAAACTATCGGGCTTCTTAGGGAACCGAGCTAGGAAAAGGTATTTACACCCTTAACCTTCACATTTTGAGTTGAAATTTTGCATGTAGGTCTCAGTATAGAGACATATTAGAATATTATTGAAGAAAATAAAATTTCCACCATGGAAAAATGAATGTAAAGCTTAATATCCAAGATTGAGTCGGGAAGGTACAATCAAGACCTAATTCTATAGGTCTATTAACAAAGAAAGTTATCCTTTTTTTGTGAGCTAGGGATTGAAAATTTAGAGGGAAGATATATGCATCAAAGGGTGTCTAGAAACCATGAATTCAGACCTTGTAACCTCAGCTAAGAGAAACTATGCATGTCAGTTATCTCACAAAGACCTAATGAGGGTTTAAGTCCAAAATTGCAAAAATGAAATATATGGAGATGTATAGAGGGTGAAGCCCTTAAATTTTGGGATCATATTAGATATAACAAGAGAGAATTAAGGTAGGTGAAGAATCACCTTGGGAGTTAAGGCAGTATATAACCTAGGATGGAGCAAGAAATGTATGCTCAAGAGATCTCTCGAATAGAGTTGAGGATGTGAAAGAGTTGTGATTAAATATTTTAAGATCACCTTAAATACAAAAAAAGGGAACTAAATAAGCAATTAAAACTCTCTTAGTGCCTTTATATAGCTCTACCCATACTTGACTCAAAACTACCCATCTCAAGGGCATAAATTGCAAGATTAGAGCTAGCCTTGGAAAGATGAAGTCTTAAGTTGATTAAGGAAGATAGTATATTGAATGTTAAAACAAGAAAGAGGTCCTTGAGTTCACTAGAGAACCATTAGAGTAAAGCTACATTCTTAATCCAAGGGAGCTAGTGGGAGCAAGGAGTTGGCCTATTTGGCAAGATAAGTTTAGAGAGTTGTTCTTTCATTTTGAACCACTGAAACAAGTTGAATGGATATTATGGAAGGTATGTAGAGTATGGTAAGGTATCCATCAAACCATTCATGGTGATATCTACTTTGTTACAAGTTCTATGTCTAGTTTGGTTCTTCTCATACCAAGTAAAGTGAGAATTGATTGTGGTAAACCCTTTGATGGTTGAATTATAGCATGCTTGAGAGTGGTTCTACAAAGCAGAGCCTCTCAAGCCGGGTGAGATTGATCCATCACAATCTCTTGTTCTTTGTCGACACCCAAGTGTGTCTTTCTCAATGATAGAATATTCCTATGATGAATAAGATATGATCCCTCACCAAACTCCCCCGATAGTGCCCTTATGCACAACATAGTCTCCACTCGACGAAGTATTCCCATGGATTCAAGAGTTGCTTGAAAGTGAATCAAGAATGATACAAGCAGTGCATGATGTTTGACTTTGGATCCATCACAAAAATCTTGAAAACCAAACAAACCAAGAAATCACAAGTGACCTCTTGTTTCTTCTATAGAGAATCTGGATCTCAATATATAGAGGTTGCCTAACCAAAATTTGCAAAACCTATGGAATAAATTACCTAAGGAGGACTGTGAGTTGACCCGCATCTCCTTTGGTCAAACCACACACAAAGGTGATGCTCATGTGTTTAAGGAATTTATTTCCCGCATGCTTGTTTGGAATGAATAGTAAAAACAAACAATTGAAAAATTGGATGATCATGTGAGAACTCTTACTACCTAAGTTTAGTCTTTCTTGGAGCCCAATGCAGTGCCACTTCCTCCTATAAAATCCATCTCTCACATTAGTAGTTTTTACTCCTAGGTGATCAGGAAGGCACAAGTATATACAATACAAGGGAGAGCTAATGAAAAGTAAGTTGAAAAGATTCTCAAGAAAGGAAAGACGTTGCCACCAGAGGTTTTCTCCTTGTTTAAGTATGTTCTTGCCACTATTTTGAAAGTAAATAAAACAAAGAAATAGAGAAGGATCATTGGGATAGTGTGTTCCCACTTGTGTCTGAAATGAGTTACCTCAATTCCCATACTCTCATGAGTAGGAATGTGTTCACATCTGTTCTAAGAATTTTTACCCAGTTTGGACCCGCACATTGAATGCCAGATATGACATGATAAACAATGTCATCTCTAAACTTGAATCTAGTTGGAAAAAACCTTTAATATTTTAGATGATGTCAACAAATGTGTTCAAAAGCTTGATCCCTTCCACTCACTAAGAATTCATCATTGGAAGAAATCATTGTTTTTTCCAAGAGTTGGTCAAGGAGGAGGCAAGTGATCATTTCTCCTTCAACGAGGATACTTTGGAGACCCTTTCTAGCATCAGCACTCAATCTATAACATTGCATGAGATCATCAAATGTGGTTTAAATAGTGAAAGAATATCAATGATGTTCCTGATACATGGATCAAAATTTTGAGCTACATTTATATTCCAGAAGTAGAAAAGGTGGCACCCGTGGCAACCCATTTTAGTAAAGAATTCAAAGAAAAGGAGTTCACTCCTAGAGCTTTCCTTCAAGGTTCACAAATGGCTATTTATTCATTGGAAGATGCTTCATCTTCATCAGATTGATCAACCCTCTTCCTTATCTATCTCTATCTCTCTCCATATTCTAATTCTTCATTAAGAATATATATTTTTCACTATTTTGTCTTATTCACTTAAGTGACCTTCAACTTAACATTGTAAGAGTCCTTTTTCATTAATAAGAAAAAGACTCACTTTTATTCCCTAGAATATGAAAGGTCACAAGTGATGAGGAAAGGTGAAAAGTCATGTGGGGGTGAAAGGACATTTTCTAATGCTATAAATTAGAATGAATTCTCCATTCCAAAGGGTTGGCAATTGTTGATTGTTGTATTTTTTGAGCTTTGTATCACTACTACATTAAGAGATAAAAGATAAATTTCTTCTATTTCTTTGCTTATGTTCCTCTACTCTCTTTCTACTTCCCAACATTGCAAGCATGGTGAACTTGTGTAACCAAGAAGGAACTTTGTGTCCTTAATTAATGAACCTACATAACTTTGTGTCCTTAGATTGTTAGTTTTGTTGATTACATACATTATTGTGTTCTTCTAATTGAATGTAAACCAACTCTAGTTACTGTTGGTGAGAATCTGATAGTTTCTACTCACAACATTAACCCTCTCTCCTTATTTCTCCTACTCCCTTTACCTCCCTTCACAACAAATTCCTCCCTTGTACATTGTACAAGCACTTTACCATAGGTTTAGTGGAGTATTTTTGTGTGGTCCCCGGAGTAACGGTCACCCTACAGCTTTAGGTAGTTTACATTTAATAATGGGAGCCTCCCTATACCTAAAAAGGAGGGGCTTAGCCTTATGACCATTGGTGAAAACCAATAATTTGCACTACAACAAATTATTTCACCAACACACACACACACCCTCTCTCTTATTTTATTGCTCCATCTCTCTCTCTCTCTCTCTCTCTCTCTCTCTCTCTCTCCTCGTTATCTTGCTATCTCTCTCTCTCTCTATTTCTCCCTCTCTCATTCTCTCTCACTCACTCACTCACTCTCACTCTCTCTCGTTTTATCTCCCTCTCTCTCTCTCTCACACACACACACACACTCACTCACTTTCTCTTTCTCTATCTCTCTTTGTCTCAAACATTACATTTGAATTATTAGAATTAATGTAATATTACTATCTCATCATATATGTTTCATTTGAATTATTGAGATTCTAGGAAGAGGATGGCAGTGGCGTTGACATTATATGATTATAATTGATTAATAGACTCAAGTGTCTTAACCTCCACAGCTTCCTTCACAATAGAAGGGACCAAAACATGTTGAATAGATGAGCGAGCAATGTGTCTAAGAGGTCATTTCTACAAATGTTGTGCCCCCAATCTATCATGTGCAAATCCTTTCTCTACCTTGGAACTCTCGAATATCAAAATAGTTTGGTATTTCATTGAGGATGAAGTCACAATAGAGTTTCCTCAAGAAATACTGTGGTACCTCAAAATTATTGTTACAAGGTCGTTGGTAAAAAACCATCCACCATCTGTCTTAAAAATTGTTTTTGATCCCTTCATGGTTACACCAATGGATCGAGAATTTTTTGCAACTCAATAGTAAGGGTGTATTAGTTTTCGGGTCAATGAACAACGTACACAACTTGTCTTTGGTGATTTTTTTCGTAAGACAATGTTTGCATAAAGAATGTGACAATTGGTTTTGTAACCCTCTCATGTGTTAATTTGACCCACCACATTATCAATATTAGATATTAATGACACTAATGATGAAACAATATTTTGGCAATGAGTACTTGTGGCATTGGGGCTTCTTAGGGTATATATTAAACCCTTAATTTGAGCTTTGTTATTCTTAATCTCCCCTAAAATGTTTTCTTGGGTATTACGAGGATGTCTTGGAATTGAAGGAGGTGTTTTAGGTATGTTTTGTTCACCTTGGTCTACAGGTGAATGAAGGATTTCAGATGAAGCTATTGGATCACCTGAAAATAAAATTAAAAAACAAATAAGGAACTATGCAAGAAAAAATTAGTTTAATAACAAAAATTACCCTAAAATCAACTAGAACTCACCTTTTAGACTCTTCACCATTGTTGATTCGGTCAACAAACAAGTTTTGACTTTCAAAAACGTGCTTTCCCTATTTCCCACTCACGTTTTTTTACATAATGTTTTTTTGGCTTGGTAAAATGGTTTTTGAGGTCTCGACCACAACTGTATATATTTTTTATAGTCATAATGCGAGTGCATTATGAATTGGAAAATATGATCCATAATGCAAACTTTATTTTTCTCTATCGCGTTATAACGTGACCGATCCATAACGCAAGCACGTTATGGTTAAAATGGTCAAAAGTGGATTTTTGGCCACTTTTTGTCCCCATTTTCATGCACATGCCCATTACAAGGCTTGGTCTTGAGAAACCACATAAAATATCAACGAAGTGTGAAAGATACATTCAAAAGATTTGAGGCCAAACATGCCCTACAAGATTATTAATAGGTTCACCACAAGGTACATCTCCCGAGCCTTGGTTTTCAAGACAGGACTTTTAATAATGGTTTGTCGTCAAGAGTATTTAGATAGATGTACATTTCATGTTTAATACTAAGTGTGGTATGTTTTCAACTAGAGTTGTAGTACCAACGTACCCTTACTTACTTATATATTTCCTAAGATATGGTCTCAAAACAAGTGTTGTAAAAGGGTTAAAAACAACATTCAAGCTTGCTTCCAAACATGGTCCAAATCAACATTATTTGCATTATATGATTCATGGGATCTACTTAGTTCAAACAAAATACAATGTATGTGAACATTATTTACTTTTGCATAATGCAAGTTTATAATAATAATCCATAACTTAAAAAAGAGTATTCAATTTACATTTTGATTATATTTCCTAAAGCAAGCTTTACAAATTCAAAAATACGAGTTATCAATAATCATTCATGACTTAATAATGACTATTCAATTTACATTCTGATTGCATTTTCTAAAGTAAGCTTTACAATTTCCTTTTCAAATGAAATGGAACAATTTTAAGAAAACTAAACTCCATTATAATCTCTTGGGAAACATCAATCACTTGTGTTTTCATTGCAACACTTGCCACCTACAACAACAAGGTTCAACACAAGGGTGACAAGGAATCTGCTTCTCCATTCTAACAATGATATCACGCAATCGCATTCATAGTTTAGAGAGAGGGAGAAAGATCAATATTTTCCACATAATTTCTTACTATATTCACATTTCTAGGTTTGACAGAGAAAGCAACATTCATTTGCTTCACACAAACTAATTTATTTATATATCCAAATAAGAGTTGAAAGAGAGAAACATCATTTTCACTCAATTAATATTTCTAGAAACATTCTCAAACTATCATTTGCTTTGCATTACATTTTTGTTTCCATCTTTATTATTAGGAGTAAAAAGAGTCTTTTTGCTTCATTTACCTAAGTTCTTATTCCAACGCAGAAACTATGAAGGACGGGAAATGTTAAGGTAACTTCTTCTAATCATATCCATGCCATTGTGGTTGAATTATATCACTACACATGGTCCAAGAAGCGTTTGTCCATTATAATCATAGTGAGTCACCACACCCACATTTTCGTACTAACACAACCCGCCATTGCTAAGGATCACCTAGCAGCCACTATGCTAACAACATACATTCATCTTTGAAGGGGTTTCAAACACGCTTTCAAGGTTACAAACATACTAAGAATCATTTCACTAAGATATACCAAAAATTATGGGGTGAGTTGACTTCTGAAGTCAAAGTTGGGTAAACGAGTCTTAGTTTTGACATAGTTCATTGTCACTGAAACAACAATGGAATGGCCTTAGAAAAAGGTTATTGAATACCTGAACAAAGAATCCATCACTTCTAATCCATTCTCCTATAAGTTGAAAATGCAGGGAAGTTGGTGGAGATGAGATTCGATAAACAACGCTCACTTTAGAGGCACCATTCCAGAGCAAGTTGGCAAAAACTTACAATTTGCGCTTGAGAGCCGTAAACCGAAGCAACTCCAAAACTGATGCGGTAAAAGTGATTCCCAAGAATATAAGATGAAAATAATTATGGTTCACAACTTTTAATGCAGAAATAAAAAAGGGTCGAGGAAGTAGAACACGATTTCTCGATTTGCAAGCAGTAAAAACAAGGCGATTCCAAAATGTTTCGCAACATTGCGCGGTCAACCCCTGTGACTAGCTCATCAAAGTGTCTCCAAAACCCACTTTGAAAAAGCATCAAATAAATGATCAAGTGTTGTTTAGTGACCGCCCAGATATCACTACGTATCAAGGAATGTGTTTAAGAGATAAAATTGTACAGAGGACAGTTGTAGACACTTCCCGCATGTCAATTCCAAAGAGGATTTGTAATCTTCAAAAGGGTTATTTTTACATCGTAGAGTTTGAAGTCTCAAGCATTTAGATTTCATGGTTTGGAGGCCCAAGCCACAAACACATGGGTGATCATGTTTTGATTTATTTTTCACCAAGTATACACATAAGTTGGTTGCAACACTACCCATAGACAAGGTGTTTTCGTGGTCAGTTTAACTCAACACCATATTTAGTTTAGCAATATGGCTTGACAATATTACGTTCATTTGCATGATTTTCTTGAAAGTTTGACGTCTACTCTACTAAAAAGTAGGAATGCAAGTATGAAATTAAGCTAGAAGGAGAGGAATGCATGCTTGAAAGTGAATAGTGACAACCAAAGGTTGATCCTAGGCTCTGCTAGCACATCCCTCAAGCGTACACACCCACGTAGCCATCGTAGGTTCAAATGGCCTTCGATGCAAATGATAAGAACCTTCTCAACATGGCCATCCCATCCAAGGGTGCTAATCGACACCTCTCAAAAACTCCCACTTGTAGTTGCGAAGCTTGTTGCATAACTTGAAAGAGTGTGATGACATCTTTACAAGTCGTTTTGTGCAAATACTTAGATCACCGTGTTCCATGACATCGTATCTCATCGATCATCTTATTGAACAACTCACATGCCTTGTAATGCTTCCACATTTTTCCTACATGCCTGCTAGGGCACTAGTAGCCAAAACAACAATTTTGCCATCCTTATGGTTTTGATGGATGTCCGAACCCAACACCAAAGTTTTTATTTTCACACAAGCTAAAAGGGTGTTGGAGAAGATTTTGGAGTTGGGCCTACACTTGCTAATTCTATTGCTTGAAGGTTCCTTAGCATTTCCAACAACCCATTGTGTGCTTATTTGGATACCACACATTCCAATGAGACCACACTTCTTTGCAATATTTAGTAAAACAATTCACATGCCTTGTGCATGATTCCACAAATTGCTCAGTGTCTAAGAGGTGTTTGTTACTATACAAACAACATATGCTTTTTTAAAATTATATTTAGTGGCACCCGGCCCTACGCTCATCTTGGAGCCCATGAAGCCACATTTTTTTGAGGCATTTTGTTAGATAAACAAATCCTTGCCTTGTGTCTCCTTTCACAATTTGCATACAAAACTACCAACACACTTCAGAATCGCATCATCTAACATAAATCCCATTTCCATTATGCACTTGATGGATGTTTATGCCTTATTCTAGAGCTTTGATTTTGGCACAGACAGAGAGTATTTGGGGTTAATGGAGCTTGATCCCTCCAAGCCAAATCTGTCGCCCATCTGATCTCAACGTTGTGCTTTCAGTCGCACTTGCCGCTCCCTGGGGTTGTTACATCAACACAATTACTCACCAACTCGCCGTCGTCGTGGCCGGGCTCTCTCGCCGCAGTTGTCGACTCATCGGCGGGCTAGGGATCACCACCTCGCCAACATGGGTGGGGCTCTCCCCCTGCCGTTGCTTCACACCAGGATGCATGGAACCCACCGCCACCTCCGCCACCATCAAAAAAATTCCCTCGCCTTAGCCTTGCCATTCCTACTCGCGGGGAAGCGAATTTGGAGGAAGAAATTATTGCTAGTTGGGAGCTTCCAGATGTTGGCAAGGACTTGCCTGGTTTGGGGTGGCCGAATGATCAAGATCCGCCCGCCTTGGGCATGTTTGGTGTTGCTGCTGATTGTGTTTTTGTTTGTTTTTAGGCGATGCCTATTTTATTGTACTCTCCTAGGCTTGACCTAGTTTGATTCTTGTTGCTCTAGGCTCGACCTAGCTTTGTTTGTGGTTTTGGGGCGTGCTCTCATATCATCCACTTTTTTGTTGAAAATCATCTTGTATCGTATTGAATTGAATTAATATAATATAAGATCCTTTTCATCAAAAAAAAAAATTGTTGCCCATACAAATGTGCTCCACTAGTGAGAGGCTAGTACCCAAAGCATACAAGATCTGGTGCCGACACCCTCACCACATTCTTTTGCTACAAGGTTTCCAAGGTCGTTTCAACAAACCCATTTGTGTGTATATTTACCATGGTGCCAAAAATGAATATAAATAACAAAACCTTTGTTTTTAAATCTTTGGTGGACACCCAAGCTCCAAATTAGCATTGTTGGAAGAATATTGGCAAGATAGTGGAGTTTGACTTTACACCAATCACTTGGATTATGTTGGTATGCTAAGAAGCAATGACTACATAGACACACACACATAAATTTATCTATAAATTTTCAACAATAAGATTGATCAGGGTGCCATTTTCCTAGTCAAGATAATTGCATTTACCAAGCCAAAAGTTGTCAACTAGTGTAGTTACAACTATTGCAACCATTTGTCAAAACACTCACATGCCCTTTCATTATTTCATTTGAATTATTTTAGTTTTTTTAATTATATCTTTTAAACTCACCAACCTCCACTCACAACCGATATTTCAAGAACGACACATGCAAGCAAGGATGGAATGCCCCCACCAACACAACAAAAATATGCACTCCACTAATGTATACAAACTCATGTATTCATGTTATTATTATTACTATTTCTCATTTATGAAGTAAATATGATCATGGGTTAGATAACTCGTACACGCAAGCCAAGATACCCAAAATATCAACCGTGTAGAGCGAGGTACTTATAATCTATTAATAACTCAATGATAACATCATAACAAGGTCCAACACCAATTACCATCCCAAAACACTTGGCAAGGTGCTTGCGACTTTTGACTTAATCAACCTCTCTCAAGCGGGGAAAGATTTGAGCCAATTAACTTACAAAGGTAAGTCCACATTAACCCAACTCACGGTGCTTGGCTAGATACTTAAATTTTTGACTTGTTATAGCCTTTCTAGTAGGGTTTAATCTTGCCTATCAACAACACCGGTTGTGAGTGGCAAGTTGGGCACTCACAAACATTTGGCATACTGCAATCATGCTCATTGGGGTTCAAATTCAGGTCGGATATACACTCACATGTCAAAGCCAAACTCAACTTCAAGATTTGATCACGGCTTAACCAAAGTGCAAAGGTAAACTCACCCACTTACCGACTAGGTGCGGTGGAGCAATGAATTGCAAAGATTTATTAAAGAGACATATCAAACTTGGTTAGTAAGCTCAGTATTTAGAAGTTATTGATTTGAATTTTTTATTTTTATTTTGGTATTATAAAGCCATAAAGGAGAAGAGGGAAAGACCGAGCAAACAAACATATTAATCGCACAATCAATCAATCATCATGTTAGTTAAAAGGTCACCTCCATTGTTATTTCACCCCATTAACATAAGGATCGTGATATATTGGAGTTTACATATTAGCTTGGGTTATATATTTATTATTGTGGTTAATATAATAAAATTTATATGTTACCACGATTTACACATTTATTACCGTTGTTTATATATTGAAATTTTTAGGTTTTTATAAACTAAAAATATATGGTGAAGGAAAAATCAAGTGTTTTATGTTTAAGGAATCAAGTGTGTGTGTGTGAGAGTTTTGAAAGGCTCCTATAACCTTATACAATATTCAGTAACAACGCAAATTCAAAAATTCAAAAACTAAGTCAATACATCAAAACCCTACATTACCATACAACTAGACCCACATAAAGCATCAACTAAACACACAAAGCGTCAACAAAAAGTAAGCAAAAAGCTCCACACAATCCATAAAGACTTAAATCTTCATTAACTTTGGGTTTTCACAGATCTCATAAGCTTTTTCATCTTGATGAATGAGTTAGTTTTCCTCAATCTATCGCCTCGTTGGAGTATATTTGACTTTTAGTTAAAAATTACAAGTCAATTTCCTCGCTCCATTATATAATTGTTTTTTAGAAAGGGAGACTTTTCAATAGTGCATATATAATTCTTATGATGCATTTGTTTTAGATATTTAATTGGCATACACTGCTTCCGTCAAATCTTCAAGGGAATCTTTTGTGAATTAAGTACAGTTGTGGTGCATAGTTACAGACCAGATTTTGTTTAATACCATGCACGTCCTATTATGTTTTAAGTATTTGTTACTTGCCCATTAGAAATTTAGAATGGCATTCTCTTTCTACGAGCTAAACCAAGTCAAATGGATAAATTCAAATTATTTTCTAATTTAAAGCCAGCCAGGGCACTGAATTCAACTACAAAAAGCCATTGTAAATTGGGAAGAAATAGTCATAAACCTGAAAGCGCTCGCAATGGAAGGAGTGAACATAAATCTAAAAGCCGTTGTCTTTCTGGTGTTATGTATGATCTCCATATTTGTTGTGTATGCCCAGCCAGGTGAGTTATTCAGATTCTGATTTATTTTGTTTTATTAAATGGTGGTTTACTCAATTCCATTGAGAAAATAAACACTTTCTCAATGATTTACCATTTGAGCGCATCCCAATCAACAATCCTTGTTGTTGATGTTAAAATTGATTGTATTTTGTTGCTTTGACAGGATTCATCAGCCTTGATTGTGGAGGCAGCGTAAATGAGGTATACAATGATACACGTGGCATACAATGGGTGTCGACAACCTCTTCATCAAGTCAGGGGAAAGTAAGGTGCTTCAAATTCCAAATGGGGAGGTACTGGATAAAGAAATGCAGCGATTGCGCAGTTTCCCTCGAGGAATACGAAATTGCTACAACTTACCTACCATGGCGGGAAGAAATACATAATCCGTGCCTCTTTTCTTTATGGGAATTATGATGGGCTTCAATCTCAACCACAATTTGAGTTGCTTATAGATGCTAATCATTGGGACAATGTTGTGATAAACAACACGTGGGACAATGTTGTGATGGAATCGATCAATATGGCGAGTACGACATCAATTAGTGTATGCCTCGCACGTAGCACCAACGACAACCCTTTCATTTCATCATTGGAGCTTCGCCCAATCAAGCCCTCCATGTATCTTGTTGTCAATTATACCTCATCTCTGATTCGCATCGAGCGTGGTAACTGGGGAGCACCGCCAGGATCATTGATAAGGTCACAACTTCTTTCCTTTAAAGAAATAGATTATCAACATTGGACATAGTAGTTTATTCAATTTTGGCCTTGTTGATTATTGAAGATTGGTTCATCCAATTTTAGTCTTGTCCATTGTGGCATGCTTTGTCATATATCTTGAATTAGACAGAGCAGTTTATGTAATTTTGGTTGTCCATCAAGGTACACCATGATACACACCAAAACCAGATGTAGTAGTTTACTCCATTTTAACCTTGTTCATTAAGATACACCAAGCCACACATAGAATTACCCATTTTTGGACTTGTCCATTTAGGTACACCACATCACACAATCAAAATTAGATCATTTAAATACACCACACTACACATCCAAAATTGGATGTGGTAATTTCCCTAATTTAAGCCTTCCACTTTAAAGAATACCACAATACACATTTAAAATTGCTAGATTTTGGCCTCATTCATTAAGGTACACCATGCAACTCGTTCAAAATTGATGTGATAATTTACCCGATTTTGGCCTCATCTATTTAAGTATATCCAACCACACATCGAGAATCGGATGTGGCAATTTTCTTAATTTTGGCCTCGTTAATTGAGGTACACAATGCCACACATTTAGAAAATGGGTGCGGCAATTTACCCAATTTCACCCTCATTCATTAAGGTGCACCATGTTTACCAAAATTTAGCCTCATCCATTGAGATACACGACACCACACATTCAAAACTATTAGAAGTGGTAATTTACTCATTTTTGGCCTCGACCATTGAGATACACCATACCATACATCCAAAAATTATTGGATGTGACAATTTATCCATGTTTGGCCTCATCCATTGAGGTACATCACGCCACACATCCAAAATCGGATGTGGTAATATACCCAATTTTGGCCTAGACCATGAGACACACAAGGCCAACTCGAGTCTCATCCATTGAGGTACATGAGATCAATTTTGGTCTCATCCGGTAAGACACACCACACTACATATCTATAAATCGTTGCAGTATTTTACCTAATTTTAACGTATTTATTATTTATTGCATTATACCAAATCACAAATAAAAAATTGCATGTAGCTAATTTTTACCTTGTCCATTAAAGTACGCCACAACACACATCCAAAATTAAATTTAGGTACAGTCTGCAACACATCTAAAATTGAGCTACGTTGAGCTTCACTGTAACACTTGGATTTTGATCCATTAACTCTGTTTCTCACTCCTATTCCGGCTCTCAGGCCTCTTTTGTATTCAAGGGTATAGTCCCTTTCAAAAAACTATTTGCCAATATTAAAAAAACACATCTAAAATTGATTAGAGTAATTTACATAATTTTGACCTTCCCTAATTTTGGATTAAGCCTCGTCCATAAAGGTTGAATTTACCTTCCCTAATAGATGTAATGGTTTACCTTTTGCAATCATGAAATATTTCTTGTGAATCTTAATGAGTTTCAAGTTTGCACAATCTACAAGTAAATATTATGATTTAACCAAAATGTTTTCATTCTGTGTGGTGCAGATATCCAGATGATGAGTACGATAGGATCTGAAGTGCCGAGGCAAGTGGAAAATATGTAGTTAATATCAACACTACAAGTAAGATTGATCCACTAGATACAGAGATGCCCTCGTCTGTATTGAGCACTGCCTTGGGTACCCTCAATAGAACCTTCACCCAATTCTACTGGGATCGGAAAATTGAGCAAAGTGGTGATTACTATTTTGCCATGTCCTTCGCCGAGTTACAACAAATAAACGTCAATGACATTCGGGAGTTCAATATTTATATAAATGGCGTTATATGGTTTATGAATTTACAGCCTAGCTACCTGGCAGCTACACTAATTCGTTCCATTCGAGGCTACACAGTTATTCGGACTGGACTGTGGAGGTTTTCTCTGGAAGCGACCAATCGCTCCACGCTCACGCCAACCATCAATGCATGGGAAATGTATCGTTTAAACCCCCTGCTCAATAATGGCACTTATACTGATGATGGTAATTGTGTTTGTATTTCATTTTTCTTTTTAATTATGCATATTGTATATGCATTTATCTAGACAAAAATCCATGCCCGTATGGTACACCTGTCTTATTGCCTGTCGAATACTGTTTTTACTGACAAACGCTAACATAGGTGCCTGATACAGTTCGCCAACAAAGTTTTGTTGCTAACAATTGTGGCTGTGGCTGTTTATTTGTTATGCAGTGGTTGCAGTTGTGGACATTGCAAGGCACTTCAATCTGGAAAAGGAGTGGGGAGGTGACCCTTGCCTACCACAGAAATACTCTTGGGATTGGGTGGATTGCAACACAGATTCATCACCTAGAATTATTGCAGTGTGGGTTTTCTCGTCTTGATCAATAGCTTTAAACTGTTTTTTTCTTTCATGTCATATTTAAAGTCTGGGCCATTTTTATTTAGTTATCTTGGGTTCACATGTTTTGGATCTACATGCTATGGGTTCGGTTATCTTCCGGTTGCTTCTGATCCAAGTGAACTAGCAGGATTCATGTACCGAGGGCAGATTAATGTGAAGAAAACTCTAATCACTAAGGAGGGCATCCAGCCTTTACGTTGATATCTTTCCTCTCCCTCTAGTATGATGCAAAGGAGGGGGAGGAGTAGTGCCTTAAAACTCTTGACCAATTGGAAAGCTGTCATCTATGGGCTATCTGCGGCCCAACATAGTGAACTATTTGGACAGCTCTCTAACACCTGAAGGAGATTTCTTTTGAAGGCCTCTAGTATCAACATGTTAGGGTGGGGAGAAGATAGCATCAGATCTCAGCTTCTCTCTCAATCCAACTCTCTTATGCACAACATGGTTCTATGGTGCTGGAATTACCCATTCTTTCTTGTTTTGCTATCTTAATATAAGGTTTTTGTTTACTTTCAAATCCTATTAATCTAATTATACAATATGTAAACATTATTATAATATAATTCCACTTTCCTGATTAAAACAAATATTAAGTGTTTTCTATTGCTGTTAAGACAAATATGTATGTTTTTCCTATTTAAGATTGTTTTGTAAGGGTCTCTGGTATCAACTTGAAAAACTTCAAAATAAATAAATCGAAAGAACTGTCAATTTGAGTGAATCATGAAAGTTTTATAATATATGCAGGTCACTCTCGGATAAGGGGCTGAATGGCACGATACCTCCAAGCTTTGGCAATCTCTCTGCTCTTGTTAAATTGTTAGTAATTTCAGTGTCTACAAATCCAAAATGTTTCAATACTCACCTTTTTTGAATTTGTTGTAACTTAACAAAGTTCATTTTTTTCTTGTAGGGATTTGTCAAAGAACAACTTGAGTGGCTCAATACCAGAAGATCTCGTTCATCTATCCAATCTGAAAGAACTGTAAGTTACAACATGTACCACATCATACTTAGTGATCTCATAGTGATTGAAAACTATAAAATATAATAAGAGACTTGAGGTTTTCAGTCTATAGTTCTTAAAACGAACAAAAAAAATCTTGCTAAACCTGTATAAGCATATCACACTATCATAGAGGTTTCAGATCATACTTTATAATCCATTATTAGGATGAAAATTTTGTGTTCAAAACTAATCCATGAAAATTTCTCTTTGAAATTCAGGAATTTGGCAGACAATAAGCTAAGTGGATCCATGCCTGTAGGTCTGGCAGATAGACAGCAAAAAGTGAATCTGAATTTAAGGTTTTGTTTCCATATTCAAGATTTGTACCTGCATGAAAGTAATAGAATTATCTTCTGCTTAGGGAGGTTCTTGTGTTTGATACTGCAGTATTTATGATATGGATTGCCAATCCAATGCTTGCAATGGTCCTCTAAAAAGGCATAGGAAGAAGAATGTAGTTGTGTGGGTGGTCATAGCCAGTGTTGCAGCAGTTGCAACTCTGAGTGCAATAATACTGGTTTTGATCAAATGGATGAAATCAAACAACCACATTCCACTCCCAAGCACAACAGGTAAGTAATCATTTTTGTTTAGCTTAAAACATACTCAAAGTGTGTGCATTAATAGGCTTTTAAATATTATCCTTTATTTTTAGAATTTACCATCTTTTATTTTTGCATCCCTTCTACACAAATACCCTATTTTTGCATGGCATACACACTGAAAAATTATAAATAAAAAATACCTCATATATATTTCTACACAAATATACCTATCTTAAGAGAACATACCCACCCAAAAATTGTAAATATAAAATATCCATTATATACTACAGAACAAATACCCCTCCTTTTAAAGAGCATACTGACCCAAAATTTGAAAATAAAAATACCTCATATATATACTCTCGTGGTATTTTTCATATCCTAGGGATAACCCCATCAGGAAAGACAAGAACAACGCTTATGCATGTGGATCTTGCCAAAATAGAAGGAAGCCGATCATACAGTTATCAAGAGGTGAGAGAGATGACTAGTGATTTCCACACGCAGATTGGAAAAGGAGGCTATGGATCAGTCTACCTTGGTTGGCTTCAAGACAGGGAAGTAGCAATAAAAAATTAGATGATAGATCACATCAGGGTGCCTTAGAATTTTCTACTGAGGTGCAGACAATATAATTTTTGGATTTATATGCTGTGATATTTTATTTTTTAAATAATAAAGTAATATTTCATTAAAAACAAAGGATACTTATAAATTGTAGTGTAGTGCAGGTGGATATGCTCTCCAGATTACACCATAAGAATTTGGTGAAATTCATTGGCTACTGCACCGAAGAGAAGAATATGATTCTAATCTATGAGTACATGTCCAATGGGGACCTACGACAGTGTCTCGACGGTAAAATACATAGCTGCTTAATTGAATTATATATTACAATATTTAGTATTTACAATGAAAAATTGTATAATTGTGTATTCAGGCCATAATTCATCTGAAAAACACCTAGACTGGGAAACAAGGATCAAGATTGCTTTGGATGCTGCCCAAGGTTAGTGAAGCAACATCACTTGCAAACATGACTAAAGCATTAAAGACATAAGGTTTTAACAGTCCATAACATTAAGAAATGAGCTTTGGGAAAAAATTGTGTAGGGCTAGAGTATTTACACATGGGCTGCAAGCCAGGCATTATTCGCAGGGATGTGAAGACCTCTAATATCCTGCTAAATGATCGTATGGAGGCAAAAGTGGCAGATTTTGGATTGTCCAAGATGGGTCCTTTGGAAGGAGCTACTCACATATCTACGCTCGTTAAGGGCACTACAGGATACCTAGATCCCAAGTAAATATTTTTGAATCACAATTAAATTTGAAATTTAATATATCTCTTCCATACAAGATATTTTTAAAATAAGGAACTCTTATCTGTAATCTTATCATGATATGTTATGTTTTTGCAGATATTACACTACTCATAGATTGACAGAAAAAGTGACGTATTTAGCTTTGGAGTTGTTCTGTTAAAAATTATATCTGGAAGGCGTCCTCTGCCCTCAACAGGAGAGGAAGGGCACATATCTAGCTGGGTAACTATAATGAGAATTCAGAAAGAAACAAAATGTTGTTGGTGTCACCATAAAAATAAACACGCCATGATTAATGATGATTTTGTTGTTAATGGCAGGTACTGGATTTTCTGTTGAAGGGAGATATAGAGAGCATTGCAGATCCCGCTTTAGGTAAGGACTATAAGGTAGAGGGTATGTGGAAAGTAGCAGAATTAGCAATGACATGTTGCTCACACCTCTCCGCACAGAGGCCCACAATGAGTGAGGTGGTGTTGGAATTAAAGGAATCAATGGCATCTCACCCCAATTCAAACTCAGATCTTCCACAGTGGAGATCACCAACTCCCCCTCGTTCTTATTCTTTTTCACCTGAAAACTCACACTTATCATTATTAAATCCACACCCAAGATAAGATTGAGTGGAAATGAATCTTACATTGTAAATAATCATTCCTGTGAGAAGGAGATGGCTTAAATTTTAGATGGGTTAAAAGAGGATTTTATGGTTTTTATTACTAGCAATTGCATACGAGTTGCAAAATACGCCGGCACGGATGTCAATGTTTAAATTGCTAAAAACAAATCCGATATGTTAGTTTTTTTTTAATATTCTGTGGTATTTTGTCAAACAAATTCATGTGTCTTCTGTATGCTTCCACATTTTGCATACATGTCTATAAAGGCATTTGCAACAATATCTAACAAAAATATTAAGGCTGGGGTTAATCCACTTATGCTTTCCCAAAGTACACTATTCTGTCCATCACATATTTAAAACTCTATCTATCTATCACCTTTTCACACGGAGTCTAAAAAATATAATGTTTAATGCACCTTATGAGTTATTGCCAAAAAGGAAGGTTTGCGAACCTTACCAAGGCTGGAGATAACTCAAAATCTCTTTGGTAGCTAGAATGAAATCTGCATCGCAAGGCTTCATGCAGAGACCATGTGTACCTCAAATGCAAGGGCTTGCTTCATGCACTTTTGTCTTTTCTTTCCTGGGAATGAAATATTACGATAAGTAAACCCCCTGGAGTTCATGGAAATTCCATTCCTAAGAACCCAATTCGTAAGGAGCATCCTTTTTCTCCATTTTTTTAAGTTCTGCAAGTTAGCCTGCCATTTGGAAGTACTTCAATAGTCTCTACACATTCTTCCTAAATATTTTGAGAGGATTTCTCTCCTGTGAGACACAAGTCCAAACTGGCATGGGGTATGGCTTTCTTCTTTCCATAGGTAGAATGATGCCTATGTCTTTCTCTTTCAAAAATATGGAGTGGGCCCCGTTGCCCAGGAGAGAGCTGCAGTAGTTCTTCTTCACAACATCACCATAAAACAAAGGCAGAGACTGTGCAACTGGTTTGTAACAGTGTTTTTCCATTCATAGCAATTGAATTTACTTTCCATTTATCTAAATACTGAATTTATCCAAGGAGATTTGATTGGGAGCCATTTCCAGCTAGAAAAACCCCTCCTACAAAACTCAGATTGATGAAGTCTACCAGCACCTGAAAGAGAGGTAGTAGAATAGCAATCCCAAACCTTGCAATGGCAGATTCTGTCTCCATATATTATTGTCTAATATAAATACAAATTATATTAATAATCTGATGCAGCTATCTCATACAGTCAGATAAAACAGCAACACAACCTAACAAAAAATGTTCTACGCAGTGCATCAGATGTAATAGAATCTCTACTGACACTCAGTCACACATGAGAGAGCACACAAAATTTCTGAAGTCACTCATGATTAGACTGTGAATCTCTAACTGTTACAAGTTGAACCAATCTTATAGGCAAGAATTTGTATACATTGAATGATTTTCTTTGTTTTGACTAGTATCACCAATAACCACTGGAAGAACAAAATCCATTCTTAAAACGATGGAAACCGTTTAAATCCCTCACAATCATTTCTCGCTTGACAATCTTTGAAATGAACTTAGAGGCATTGTGACAGTCCCCACATACATGGAGGTTTTTAGTGATGCGAACAGGGGTTCTGGGACTTGTGCTTATAAGCCCAAAAGCTATTGCCAGTTTTTCACTGTGAGTACCAAGCATATGATCCTTCACTTCCTCCACATCATGTAACACAAAGTTCACGCCAGGCACATAACCTGCCTCTGCCATCTGCCCAGACAAGGCCTCCAGCATTGAATAAATTTTGTCAGATGAGATTGTGATCTGTCTCATACAAGAAATGCATGAACATTGTTATTTACTTCGATGAAGCTACATCCTGGTGTCTTTTCCAAACCCTGTCTCCCATCATTGTTTTTACTTTCCCCACGTCATCCCGCCCACTCGCTGCAGAATAGATGTTTAATAGCAGAACATATCCAGAATGTCCAGGGTCTAACTCTATATGGTGCTGTTGCGCAAGTTCTCCCAATTCAATATCGCAGAAAATTCTACAGGCACTAAGTAAAGCTCCCACACACGACCATGAGGTTAACTGACATATCATTAATAGAGTCAAGTGCTTCATCCAGAAACCTTGCACAGCCAAGAAGGTCAACCATGCAGGAATACTGCTTCCCTCTGAAAGTGATGAAAATGAAGCACCACTACCCCTCTTCTATCATGCCCACACAACTACAAGCAGACAGAACATAAATGAAAGTGACACCATTTGGGTTTATAACTATTTGTTGCAAAAACAGTGCAAGGGCATCCCTACCATGCCCATGCATTCGGAAGCCTGAAATCTCTTTTGGGCATTTTATCAAACACTTGCCGCATAACCACAACATTTCCACATCTAGCGAAGTTGCCACAGAAACATTTGAAACAAACCTACTTCTAATAACAAAATCATGGATCGATATTCCTTCTTCCAGAGACTGCGAACATACTGGGAGAATGCTTACAATGGTAACAAAGTCAGGCTCGACATTATGAGCTACTACCAGTTGATCAAATATTCTCAAGGCCTCCTTTGGAAACCCTATATGAGCATACCCAGCAATCATTGCATTCGACGAGATCCCATCTCTTTTAGGTATTTTTCCAAACAATTGGCATACATGGCTAGAAGGGAATTCCTACACAGAAACATTCAATACAAATCCATTTCTAAGAAGGTAATTCCTACCATGAAGCCGCTTACCTTCTTCCTAAACAGCCAATTCCCCACAGGCCGAGATTGCATTCGCCTTTGTTAGCGAATCCAAATCCATATCTGCAAGTCGCATTTAATTAAAAAGGCTCAACGCCTCATTTACACGTCCATTCTGAACACACCCAACAGTCACTGAAGTCCACAAAACCACATCTCTTGCAGGACATTTGGTCAAAATACTAAGGCTGATGTCCCATGCTGGGCAATGCAAAATTGTTTTAGTAGGTGTTGCAAAATACTTTTAGGAGAGATTAGCACTGGTGGGGTTTCACGTCTTCCAATTATTTCTCTTGGATGGAAATGTATTTGGAGGGGAAAACATTTGCAATTCCTTTTGTGGACACATGACCTAAAAACATGAAATGCAACAACAAACATTTGCAGCACCCCACCCATTTGAGTTGTTGGAAGAGGTCTTCCTATATAGCTGGTGCTCCTTTCTTTCAAGAAGAGATTCTATTTTTGCAGTTGGTAAAAATAAACTATGAAACCATTTGTCCTAATAGTTTCTTTGTGATTGCCCTCATAGGCACGCATCCTCAACCCCTTAGCATTTCACAAATTTATCTACGAGTGCAGCACCCACAAAAACGTTCAATTCAAACCCACTTTTGATGAGGTTATAATGTATTTTATAAGGACAAGACCTTATATACGTATTAAAATGTGTATGTTTGATTTTTCTATAATTTATTAAAAGTATTAATAGTTTACTTTTAATTAATAATAGTTTTTAAGAACCAATCACAATGTGACACACATGGTTTTTGGTTATTAAGGCACTTTTAAAAGTTTTATATAATTTATCTTTTTACTAAATCAATTCAAAAATTACTGTGTTCTTTCTAAGGGGCGCGTATTCCTTCTAGTTTTATTTTGAGACACCCCTACAAGGTTGATGGTAGTGGAGGTGGCGGGGACATAGCTCAAAATTAAGCCACTTAAAAGATCTAAAAATATGGGGTCGATTGTTTTTTCCTTCCAATCCAATGACACAAGGAGGAAGTTTCGTGTAATATGATGATAAAGCATCATATCCTTGTCTAACCCATGGATTGATTCCCATTAACTTGGCCCATCTCGCCATGGATGCAATCACAAGCAAATGTTACGGTAGAGGATTCTTTATTGTAGATCCAAAATTATTAAGTACTGAGACATTTGTAAGTTCGAACTGTAGATCTCTCTGATATTAACGTAATGATTTATTGATGAATAAAGCATAAAATGAGTAGCATTGACTAGAATTTTACTACGTGTAGAAACGTGAGCTTGTTCCAGAAGTTGTTTATTAAAATTGGACACAAAAAGGCCAGTAATCTTGGGATAGCGACTTAGACATCTCTGTAGTTTGAGCCGATTTTATTTTTCCAAATTGCTAATGGATTTGTGTGTGGTATTGGGTATGAATTTGTAATTTGTTAGAACTTCAAATTATGAATTCCATCTATTCAACCATTTAATATCACATGCTTATGATGAAAAATATATTTTGCAACCCTTGGATATGTCTGATAAACTTACCCAGCCAAATGGTCATCAAACTTAAAAAGAGGAATACATTGAAACATCCTTGAAATTCTAGAAGAATATCGATGAGATGAATGGTTAAGGCGGATGCAAAGTATTATATCCCAATATCCAAAGTGAGAAAGCAAAGAAATTTCACATATGAATCGTCATAAAAAATAGTAACCCATGAGGTGCTCTAGATACAATTAGCATACCACTCATCCGTCACAATTTTCACTCCTAGAAAATATAGAACATTAAAATTATCCATGTAAGAGTGTAAAATGAACACTTCACTAGAGCACAGGGAAAATGTTTGCCACACAAAATCTAATGAAGAATTCACATTGGAAATGAGGATCCTACATCCTGAAGACATCCGGTCTGACTTCCAATTGCCATCGTAACACAATACTTTTTATGACATGAAAGGAAGACTCAAAAGCCATCACCTTATTCTTATTTAGTGACATGACAAATACAAAATAACAAGAAAATTTGCATTTCATGTCTAGCTTCATGACTCAACATCATGATCACCAAGAAAGGCCCCAAAGATCAATTTTGTTATTATCTTGTACTCAATTAGTTTTGTGCAAAATGTGGAAGCATCCACAAGGCATGTGAACTGTTCAAAAAAATGTTTGAATGTGGTCTCATGGACTGTGATGATGGAAAGATATGCAAAAAATGGATTTGTTGAAAAGGCCTTGGAAATTTTGGAAACTTTTAAGCAAATGCAATTGCAGTGCAAACCTAGGCTCCAAAACATTTTTCAACATCCTCCTGCCATGTGGAAAAATGAGAGCTTTAGAACAGGGCATGGACATACATCAAAGTATAATGGGGAGATTTATTTTGTTTGATCGTTGTTGCATACATAAGGTAGGTGAATTGTTCGACAGAATGCCTCGAAGATTTTTGGTCTCATGGATTGCAATGATTGTAGGATATACACAAATACTCTTAACGGAATATCATAGTTGCAAATTAACAAAAGATCTAGTGTCATAAAAAACATTAACATAGTTTTACCGATCCAACCAATAAAGTATCCAATCTGATCATATATCTATTTTCATCATTCTAGGCCTTATGGTACAAAAACCACATCCTTTGTGTTTTAATAATTGTGAACTAGTTTACATATACAAAATGTAATACCTCGAGGAAACTAGAAAGTGATTTTGGAGCCTAGGTTTGCACTTGGCAATTGAATTTTCTTGAAAGTTTCCAAAATTTCCAAGGCCTTTTCAACAAATATGTTTTCTGCATATCTTGTCATCATCATAGTCCATGAGACCACGTTCAAACATTATTAACTCTAGCCTCCTTTATTAACTCCCTGATACATTTTGACGTTTCAAACTTCTTAATGTTTCTATCCATATTTATAGCCATCAAATGAAGAGAGATGCCTTATTTAATTTTTAAAGAAAATTTTCAAAGTATAAAAGAAAAAAAAGTAACACAAACCTACCGGAGTGTCTTTGCAACAATCTGGTGCAACTACTATTTTATTAAAAGTATTAGTAGTTGTTTACTTTTTAATTAATCATAGCTTTTAAGAGCCAATCACAATGTGACACAATTGGTATTTGGTTATCGGGAACTTTTTAAAATGTTTTATACAAATTATCTTTTTAGTAAATCAATTCAAAAGCTACTTTTCTTTCTAAATAAATACATGCAACGTAAACAATGATGTGACACAATCATATGTTACATAGCAATATAATATTTTTGCATTGACGAGGAACCTACGTGCATCTATGCACCCTTAAAGTTAAGGTGAACGGTTAGAAGGTCCTCTCCCTACCATCTTACATACATTTAATATCCTGCATAAAGCCTATAACACAACTTGAAAAGTGAAATTTTGTAACTATACATGATACTTTCTTGTGTGATTATATAGTTGGAGATCACATGAAGCACGCTCAAATTTCTAATTATTACCCTAAATAATTCAATATCATTGTGGTACACTTTGCATGTGCTTTCCCTTTATGCTAAGTTTTAAGTTGGGTCCATCCTATATTTTTGACATTTATATGTCTAGCATTTGAACCCCAACGATGTATTAGATACAACGATAGAGATATGGAGGAAATCAACCGAAAATGGAGGGAAGATGACCGAAAGGAAGGAACACTTTGCGAAGGGGGTTTCAAAGATAGGGAAAAACAATTCAGAGGAAGTATAGTAACTCATTAAAAATAGTTGTGGAAGTGAAGAACATTATAATGGGAAGCGGTAGTAAAGCCAATGACTAAGGAAAGTGATGTAAGAAGTGAATTTGTTCCTTTCCTTTTTTAGGTTTGAACATTGGCATCAACCTACATTGTTTAGTAGTATTGGGAATAGAACAATGGTTCCTTGCAAAGATGGAGTGAGTGAACTATGGAGATAGTAGTATAAATAAGATATTGTCAACTATGTGCCCAATGTTAATTATTGCTTTTGATAGCATTAATCCTTGTGATTTGTGGATTGTTAGTGCCCACACCATTTTAAGGGGATGCTAGTTGCGTTTCTAATGAGAAATGGGTAAGATTAGGACATGATAAGAGTTAAATAATTATTTTTGTGGAATTTTTACTCGTGTATGTTTTAAGTCATCTCAAGACACATGGGGTTCATTAGCAAGGCAATATCCTAGCACGTTCATTCAAATTGAGGTAATTAAAATTGATGAAAACAAATTCAATATACTGGTAGACATTAGGGATGAAGGGGTTTAATTTATTGATATTTTAAATTATATATTGAGGGTGGATTAGCGATGTGGGCTAGAGAAGAGGTAGGGTCAATTTTAATATAAAACTAAAACATTTGAACCATAGTTTTTAAAGCTAAATACCTTAAAATTGTAAAAGGTTTGTGGTCATAAAGTTATATTATAATCTCTTTTTAATAAGGAAATCAATTACGAGATTCTTAAGCAAGAAATAATAAGATGGTAGAAAACTAGGATTGAGTATGCTTTTCAACACATGATATTATTTCACCATATTAATTATTTGAAGAAATATTGATAAATGGTTAAAGATTAACATTAAGGTAATTGGTAATAGGTCTTAAATGGATTCAAACTCTCTTTCTAGAGAAAAACAAATATTAAGAAAATAATAATTGAGTGGGAAACATGATATATTTTTTGTTTGATATATTAGGATATAAATATAATGAGGTAATAAAATTGTAATAGAAAAATGAGTAAGGTACATGGGGGTATTTTCATTCTAATAACATAACGGAGGGAGTATTATCAATTGATTAATTAGAGGTAAAAAAACATTAAGGGTATTCTTTAATACTCTTCGAACTAATGTGGTATACAATACTTTTACTAAGTGAACCCCCAATGTCTCAAGATGACTCGCCATGAATAGTCATTGAAGTATTGGGATTTTTCTTATGTATTATTCGTAATAATCACTAGGCAAGGGGAACAACTTAGCACACAACTACCAAAATCATTTTCTAGTAGGGGAGAATGGTGAATATATTATGTCGTTTTGAGCTTATCACCCTTTAGCTTCTTTCCCCATTGGAAATAAGGGTCAATGACATCCCATGTTGGGATAATGTATTTATTGAAGTTGAAAATCACAAATGGGGACAATTAAGGGAGTTTCTTACCATCTTTACTGAGAAAATAAAATGAACTTTTCTAGTTGCACTATTCACAAGCCCAACTTCCACCCATAGATTGGTAATAATATTTCCTTTTTCTTTTATGCGGAAGAAGTGTTTCTTAACTCAACCGTTGACCACTAGTGCTCAGTTGAGGTATTTTCTTGTATTATTTGCATTGTTATGTGTAATGGGTACATTTAACGACCTCAATATTTCTAGATTGTAGAGGTCCACCAAACTGTTTGTTGTCTACAAATGTGTCATGGAATGAAAATAAGACATTTCTGTAGGAAACAATGAAGCGTCTCTTTGGGACATGAGGAGATCATGATCCTCAATATTTGCCTCAATTTTTAACACATAAAGCAAAAGATTGCATAAAGTAACCTCGTATGGTTCATGACCATACCAACAAGATTGTATTCAAGGTGATGGAAGGGGCAAAGCTACCAAAGTGTTGAACCATAAAATGTTCTACCATATAAGGGTGTGTCTTCATTGGATGTAGCTAGCCTAGGTCACCATTGAGAATGAGAAATCTCCTACTAAAAAGACGTGTTTTGATGGGGAAAGCCTCACATAGCTGATGGTTAATATGGGACAACAAATTTGTCTCTATGAAGATTGTCTCATCAATGAGAACATAGTTCACATGCTTGTAAAAACTTCTAGAAAATTACAAGTGAGTGACCCTCAAGTAGTTTTATTTCATTTATAAGTATACGTAGATATGAAACTATGGTTGATGCACAAATGTTAAAAGAAAAAACATATATTGGAGTGAACAACAACAACAAACTACTATCTCGTGTTGTTGAAGAAAATGTGATTTTTATTTTATTGATAAGGTATGACTTCCCTCTATTGAGTACTGCCTTAGATGATTATTTTCAAGAGAGGAACTATATCACATTAAGGGTTGATAGTAGTTTGAGTGCTTATGTCATTCATTAAGGGTCAATTATGTGTATAAATGGTGATTTTCATTTATAAGCTATATATATATATATATAAAATAAAAAATTTATTAAAAATTTATTATTATTATTATTATTATTTCAAGAAAATACAAAATAAATATATTATGATAACACCTTTCTTATATTTGTAATAGAAATGCATTTCTTAATTAAGAAGTTACTTTAAAAGTATAACTATCATAAAACTAACCTAGCCACCTAAAATGTGAGAAAAAGGATAATATTTGATGCTAATCTCTTACAATCCATAATAATGTGAGAAATTTATTAGAAAGAATATTAATTTTATAAAAATATCAATTTTATCACACCCTAAAATCATTTCCAAAACAGATAAGGATCTAAATCTTGCTCAATTATGTTGAAGTGCAACAATAAAATTTTGAGTACGTTGTAACTTCACACGAAGTCAAAATGTCAAAATGTTATTCATTGTTTTGGAATTGGTTCATTGTTATTTAATCTAATGACTTCCAATTAAGTACATTTTATTATTTCCCCTTGAGCGAGGTATTTCTTGAAAGATGGTAAATTAATTAACAATGTGGTGTAATTAACAATTGTGCTTGATGATTCTTTTTAAATAATTAAGTCAATCTCTTTTGCACATTTTCTGCACATGCCTTACTCTATCCCATTCCAATTAATGTCCATCCCTCATATGGCATAGTTGTTATTCCATTAGTCTTTTTGTATGATATTCCCTATATTAGATCAAATTGATAACATTAAGACCCTACACACCTTATTGGGCCAAAGATTCTCCTTTAGCATATTAACTACAATATAGTTGTTTTCAAATTTTATGTGATTGTAGGAAGTTTTGTATGGTAACAATTTCCATTTACTTGATAATTCATAATATGGAGGAAACAAGAAAGATTCAAGAGAAAGGTTACATAAATGATAAAAATCATCATGTTAGACTAAAAAAATGTCTATTGTATTGTGGTGGTATTTTTGGTAGAATTTACCAAAAAGATGCATCTCCAAATTGAATTATAAATGAACCATCTCGCAAATTGAATTATAAATAAATCATCTGCAAATTGAATTATAAATAAACTATCTACAAATTCATGCATGCAATAAAAGAGCGTAACATATTTGTAAACCTAAGAATAAAAGAAAAAATCAATGCATGCAACAAAAACCAAGTTTGAGTTATACCACACATACACACACACACACATATACACACACACACACATATACACACACACACATGAAAAAAATTAAAGGCAAAAAGAATCGTAATGAATAGGGAAAGGTACAAAAGCACATATGAGGATGAACACCTTTTTGTTAGGGTTGGGTCCATTAAGTTGACAATTTTACTCGAGTTCAATACAGGAATAATTTTCTCATTAATACTCATAATACAAACCATACAATTATATAAGAATAACAATCGTATAATTTATGATGTAGGTATAACTACACCTCGATGAAACTCTCTCCCAAACACTATTAACATGAGTGGTTAAACTCACACAACAACATATATTTGTTATAGTTGTTTTAATATAACAACCTATAACAAATTACTAACTTACCATTTACAAGATAATAATTACTCTCGTAATTATTATTCACCCATACACAAATGTGGAGCACAAGCCATACTTTCCATAACATTCCCCTTAGTGTGAACATGGGGAAAACCTGTCTTGTACTTGCACCTACTCATGATCTGGTGATTTTCACAGAATAATCACAAACCCTATTGATGATTTTACATATGGTTAGCCACAAACTAAAAATAGTGGTTTTACAAGTGGAGTACTAAAAACCAAAAGATCATGGTTTTGCAAATGGTTTACCAACAACCAAGAGTGGTGGTTTTACAAGTGGTTTACCACAAACCACAAATGATGGTTTTACACTTGGTTTACCAATAACCACATCATGATGTGCTAAGTACTATTATAATCTCTTATCACATTTTACCTCTAGGAATAACATAGGAAATTATGTTGCTCATACACAAAAATGGAAATAGAACATTGTTATTATGTTCCCCCCTTAACGTGAAATTTTGACTTATTCAAATAGGAACACTACAAATTTCAACACACCATACACAACTAGAAGAAAACACATAACTGAAACAATATGTGCCACCAAACTTTGATGTGACTGCATCATTGGCAACTAACGAGAGGTCGCCAATTGACTTCCACCTCTGTTTGCCTCCATCCTCTTATTTGAAGGATGCTAACTCGGTTTATTTGACTTTGAGGCTCTTTATATATTTGTGTGCTACTAAGCATTGACATTTTGTGGTCGAGCTTTTTCGAGTTAGTATCTTTGTTATATCTTGATTCGAGATTTTGGCGAATTCTTTTATCTTGCACTTTAGATATTGCACGTCATGTTCCAATGATAATGCTTCACCGAGGAATTTTTTAATTTTATTTTTCAAACTTTTACCATGACTCAATTTTTTTATTCTTGATGTAACATACACTTTGAAAAAATATGAAGACACAATTATAAAATATAACTCCTTTGACTAGAAATGATAAAAGATGTCCAATTAAATAAAATGACTCTTTTTAATTATTTTTGACAATTAATGAGCTATATTAATTTCTTTCATAACAACTTGTCTTTTATATTTTGATAGGACAATTGTAGCCATGTATATCTATTTCCTAAGTCCATTGCTTAAATCACTATTACAACCATGAACTTTTGACATAATTACTAATTGATATAGTTATAACTAATTGTCTTTATCTTGTGTGCATTTATTCTTGTTATTCAAATAAATTGTTTGGATGATTATATGTGTTGATGCCACTTTTGGTTGTAAGTAATTTTTCATATGTACCAAAGGAAATTTTCCGCAAAGAACTTGTCATGCAACCAAAGGACTTGTCCGCAGCATAAAGAAATCATTCAAAACAAAGTACCCACATTTATGAAGATTTTTTGAAACATGAAGTGATGACACATAAGTCCTTATGCACCAGTGGAGAAGTAGTTACAATAAAAATGTGAAAAATTGAGAAACAAATCAATCTTCGATTTGGTAATTAATTAAGAGCTAGTGAAGAACTGATTATTAGCTTAACACTTGTCGTTTGTTTCAAACATGTATTGAATAACTCACTTGTTATGTTGAAGACTCCTTGTTGTATTCTTCTTCTTCTCATGTGTTGTAAATGATAAGATATAAAGGAAAGGTCTGGTGCCTTGTAATAAGGGAGGTAAAATTTGGAATTAGAGAAAAGAGTAAACATAGTTAGAAGAGAATCAGAGTAATATATTTTGTTCCTAGATGTAATGTTTTATGCAAATCAATAAATAAATTTAAGTTCTATCATTTAGTTTTTAGTTATAGAGTTAGGAAGGGATTAATACCCAAGTTAGGGCCCACTTGAGGTCTATTAAATCCCCTCCATTGTTTCATTTCATGCATATTTCCTTAGGAACAATATTCTCTCTAAATCAGAACTTTATTTCAGTAAAAACATTTAACAATAGTCCATTTTCAAGTCTGAGTTTTATTTTACTTTCGAATGATTATGTGATAGTTATTTCCTTTCCAACCTCTTAGATGAACTATAAATGTGCATAAAACACTGCAATATTTCGAGTCTACTCTCTATGGTCCGACAATTAAATGAATGTTACCCAAAGTACAACATATTACTTAATGCAAGTTGATTTACACCACCATTTTGACACTATTTCCCGAAATACTTCCAAATTTATAAGAGTTTGTGAGGTTTTACATTTATGAATTTCTAAAAAATATTAGGTTGTAGAAATTCCACCTTCAAAATCCCCCTACTAATGAATGTTGATTGAGTTGAGTCATTTGATGTATGAATTGTCATAGAGATGTTTATGGTAGATTCATACCTAATCCTCAAATAGCAAAAATTAATTCTAATTTTGAAGAAGAAACATCTTATTATGTACAAGGTTTTATGATAGAACACTCCCTCCCAAGTGAGATTTCTTAGACTCTTCCTTAACAATCTAACATGGCAGCAGAGGAGGTGAATCAAAACATGGAAGAGGAGACAAGGAGCCACACACATTTGAGTTTCCTATCTTAAATAATAATCAACTGCTCAAACGAAGAACGTCCCTCCATCAGCTCTTCCTAATTTTCATGGATCTATGACTGAAGACCCAAACACTTTCTTGTTTGAGTTTGATGTCTTATGCAGGAGTTATGACTATACAACTGATGCACACAAGTTGAAGTTGTTCCCTGCTACACTCAAGGATGCAGCCTTGAGATGGTTTATGGGCCTAGGAAGAGATATTGTTACTACCTGACATGGGATGAAAGATAAGTTTCTAACCAAGTGCTAGGATTGTTGCGAGGCCAAGTAACGAGAGAGAAGATGAAGTCTTCAAGATGGAACAAAAGGAAGATGAGCCACTAGAAGATTACCCGAGAGATTCCTATTTTTTGTTCAAAATTCAAGACATATAAGGTTGCCTCCTGAGTCTCTCAAGTTACTTTTCTTAAAAGGACTCAGTGAGGAAGATATGGATGTTTTGGACTTAATAGGAGATAGAGACATCTCCAAAGCCACTTTTGAGGATATTTTCAAGCTTGTAAGAACTATTCTAGAGAAACCATGAAAAGAATAAGAAGTAATAGATCAAAGGGTGGAGCAACTGCCAAAGGAATTGGGGAAATATCTAAATCAGAAATTGTAAACATGTTTAAGGACATGAAATAAGAAATAGTTAATGACATGACCACCCATCTTGATGTTTTACATGTAAAGAAGAAGAGAGAAGATGCAAATGAAACACTTACAAAGTTATGCCATTCTTGCATAAGAAAGAAAGATGATTGCACATGCAGGGATTGGACAACATTACAGAAGGAAAGGAGGTTACACCAGAGTTCAAAATGATAGAAATGGAGGATGGGCAAGTTTTCTACATTACCCAAAGGAATCCATGACTGCCAAGACAAGGAGGTATGTCACAAGATCCCATGCCATCTTTTCAAAATTGGGCTAGTAGTTCATATAACAATATACAACCCCCACCTTGGGCTAATACTCAACAAGGATGATATCCTTACTCTATCCAATAACAACCTCAGTTCTTAGGCCAATAGTGGCAACACCCCCTTATTCATGGCAGCAACCTTGGAGAGGAGGGAAACAATGGAGCAATCAACCTCCTAACTACCAACAAACCTACCAGAAACCTCCCTACCCACAACAATAAGCTTTGATGCCAAACCCCAATCTATCTCTCAACAAAAAAACTACCAAACCCCCAATCTATCTCTCAACAAAAACTACTCAATTTCCAGCTCAACCAACAACAAACCCCAATACTAAAGCTGATCAACCAACCTATAACACTTAATCAACCGAATACTCTACTTAATCAACCGAAGTCAATAATATCCATCTCGATTAGGAAGAGCACTTATGCCACCAAGTAAACCTACAATCACGGAGATACCAAATGAACCATAGTTTCTACAAGCTGATCCGTAATTGATTAACTAAAATGTGGAAATTCTATGTTAATATAAAATAGTAACAATGATGGAATAATTGATCTAAAAATGCAATGTAAAATGTTAAATAATTTTGGTTTAATATCCAAATGAAATGAAGTAATGTAAATAAGAGTGATAGGGTACTAACTTGAATGTAACTTACCTCGTTGTGTTTCTAGACCGGAAAGGATGATAGGTGGACGGGCGAGTATGAAGGTACAACCCAGAAATTACAACGAATGAAAATTTGTTTGGACTAGGGTGCTTATGGGTGCCACGGCCTATAGTCTGGGCACTCTGGTCTATATAAAATCTCGGGATCTAGATCCAAAAGAGTCACTTGGTATTTGTAATATCTTCATCTTGGTCACTTGGTTGTTGTAATAACCTCGGTTATGACATTGTAATTGTGTGATGATGATCTACCTGTAAAACCCCAAACAAAGCATCAAATCCCTAAATACGAAAGATGTGAATGAAGGGGTTAGAATGACCTTAACTACCACAATGGTGGGCTTACAACTAAGTGCTGCATTATATTATAGACCCAATGTATTTTTGTGTGCTTGTGTGTGAAATTGTGTGCCTAGGGTGCCCTAACGTCAATGACGCAGAAGTAGGGAGCAATAACTAGATGTAAGATGTAAATGGTGGATGGAATAAAATTAATACAACCATTTCCCCCTATGCTTGTGCGATGCAGATGTAGAAGATTATCAAATGTAGTTCTTTGCCTTAATAGATAGGTAACTCTTGATAGTAGATATTCTGCCCATAAGATAGTGAATATGCTATGTTTATATAGGGATATCTTGCTCAAATTTTAACACTAATGGCCTGACATGCCGACTAGAACCTAGGGGAATGAGAAAAATAACCATAAGGACCCACCTCAAAAATTTAAGTTAAATGCAAGTACTACTAGGACCTGGGGCACCTAAAAATAGGACTAGGGCACTAACAAGCACCCCAATATATTTCTAGGTGCCCTAGTTAAAGACTAGAGATGACAAATGACTAAACTATGACACTCAATACTCCCGAGAGACGACCAAAATTGTGTAAACAACCGACTATCATGCAAGACAAATGATGATGAAAATTGACTAACTAATGATAGGACCAAGGATGAGACATTAATAAATAATTTTCTTACGTGAGATACATATTTAAAATAACATACTTGGTGGTAAAAATGTAATAGTAAGTGCATGATTTTATGACTACATTTGCTCCCACTTTATGTTGGTGAGTGAAAAATTGGTAACATAAAGTAGCTAGAGATGCATACCTAAGAGAAATTTGGAGAATCCCTTGCTGAAGTAGAACGCATAGATGTGGTAGAAAAAACATGCCAAAAGAAACATATAACATGTCGAACCATGAACCAACGGGTTGATCCATGCAATGTAATAAAGAACGTAATGTCGTGATGAAGTTCATTGAATGAGAATGATGATTGTAATCTTATATGATTTCAAACGTGGTATGATGCCAATGAGATGGGGTAGGGAGTGATTAGTTCCCGACCGGATGCGTGTATATGAATAATCAACGAGAGGATTTGGGCATCCTGTCGCTAGAGGAAGAGTGTAGGGAGAAAAGTGTGTTATTCTCCAATCTCTAACTACATCCTCAAGATCTAGCCGATGTAGATGGACTCGATCAAATATTTGTGTTTTATAGATCCAAATAATTTTAATCAAACAATTGACCCATATAGATGTGATATAGGGAAGGCATTCTTGCCCCCACTCCACTGGGTGTCATTGTAATGTGATGGCTTCCAAGTTAGGTCATCTAGAAGCAAGCACAAAATGTATGATGGATTCCCAAGTTAGGTCATTTGGGAAGGGAGGGTTGTAATCTCCTAAGTTAAGTCATCTAGGAGGCCACGTGTAACTCCCAAGTTAGGACTTATGGGCTATCAATTATGTTGAATTTGTATTGATTGAATGATATTTGTTCTATTGTTAGAAATTTGAACATGTTAATCGATTGATCAATTGTTTTGATTGGTTACTCATGGAGAGGTTTTATGCTAGTTGCCCCCAGATTAGGTCATTAAGGGGAATCGATGGAAAATGGTAAATGAACGCATGGTGATATTTTTAATCACCCATTTCCCCAAGTTAGGTCATTATAGGGAAGTAATGAAATGTGTCATAGAATAAAAAAATTGTATATTTGTTACCCCCAGATTAGATCATTAGGGATAATTAATGGTGGAATGTTGCGTCGTGAATTAGTAATCTGTTTTTGGAATTGTCACATTGGTAGTGTTTTAAATGCATGGTGATATAATGGGAATTATAGGATGACCCCAATGATATGCCCCCCTTTCGGTGAAATGGGAAGTGATGAGAAGAATGAACGTTAAGCCAAAAGTAAGCATGATATATGTAGAAAGTGGTAAAAATCATGAGAATGTGGATAAGTCAAATGGAAAATAACATCTAAGAGATATAACATGCAAGTAATGTGTAGAGTAGGGTGGTAGGAGAAATTATGAAAATAACTCCATAAATGGTGCGTAAATCGGAGTAGAAATGCTCAAGATATGATGAAAAAGATGTGGTGTGTATTAGTTGTGAAAATGAGCATGAAATAATGACTATAGTAATGTAGGTGAAAAAGGAACTATAAATAGTAAAGTGAAAAAGTAATTAGTCACTTTATTTGTTTTTGCATGATTGTGAGAATGAGAATGAGGTGAGTGAAAATGTTGTAAGTGAGAGCATCACATCCTAGCTGGTTTGAGAGGGTGGTGACTGACATAACATCACACATGATTACGAGTTGGTAAGTGTATTATTTTTCGAAATATGCATGGTGTAATAGTCATTTTCAGTGAATTTTCACAAATTTGAGAATTTTTATTTTCTCTTCATTTTGGACTTGGATAATAGCCGTGAGGGTGCTAGTGACCACTGGGACAAGAGCACCAAGAACTGGGCACCCCAGTACTACAGCTGGGTGCCCTTGTCCAGAAAGTCTAGATTTTGTGTAAAATGGTGAAAATCATATCTGTAGTGTATGGTAATGTCATAAGCGGGTGTATTTGGAGTTGGAAAGTGTTCTAACACTATGTTTGTTGTTGCTTTTTGTTGTGCGAGAGGATATTCACTCAAGGGAGTTTCACAGAGGTCTCCATTTGAGCACATTTCTCGGTCTAGGTTTTTCGAATGAGGATTGAGATGTCATGGAATGTGTTGGCCTATGAAACATAACACGATGGGGGATTTACCCCATAGTATACCAATGTTGATTGCATTATGTGACAGATGGTGTCCATACACGTGTACTTTTTGGTTTCCTATGAGGAGATGACTATAACATTGGAGGATGTATATCGTATATTAAGGTTTTCACTATTGGAGATAGGGTATAGGTGATGCTTTATAGGAGGACATGGATATGTATATGCAAGCAATGAGATAATATTTTGTAGGGACTCAAACACTGCCGAGGCTCATATCAATATAGATGTTATTATGAGATCGGTGTTTTGTGCTTGCAAAAGTTCATAGCGATGGTTATTGCATCTTATATAGCGGTGGAGGGAGGAGGAGTGTAGGAATTTTATATAAGATGCATTATATTTTCCATCATATAGAGGAAGAGAGTACGAGATATGCATGGGCAGTGTGTATTGGCCCATCTATATAGATATTTGTATCGATTTAATCATGATGAACATGATGGTGGGATAAGAGCTACTTATGATGTTGCACGTGTGGGCATATGAGCACATAGTAGTATTGCATCCATTGGGGTCCATGCATAGAGTGGATTAGACCCAAGATATATGCAAGGAGGTAGGTTAACATATGTGGATGTAGGATGGATACGAGATACCTACAGTACTAATAGACATGATGGGACTTGAGACAGGTTATATGGAGGTGATATTGTGACTACAAAGGATGTCCCGAGGATGTATTAGAGTTACTTGTGTGTGGAGAACGATGTCGATAAATGATATATTTTCGAGTGTGGTGGAGCTCTTCCGGGAGGAGAGGGTATCGTGTTAGTTTGGTATGGCTCAATATGTGCTCCTAAGCCATATATATGATTTAGAGCTATTAGGGCACCGAGGATAGGGGGCTGACAAGGGCCCACACCCAGAGCACTGGCACCTCCGTGTCCGGATGAGGTAGATCCAAAGTTGATATAAGTGATAATTACAGACAAGGATGATAACATAGATGAGTACCGCACATAGTGGGCGATGCATTGATGGGTATTATTGTTCCCATTATCTGCAGATCCAACGGGGCTACTCCATGTAGGAGGAGGAAGAGAGGGGGAGGCACAAGCCCCGAAAATGTGGCAAGGGCTATAGCGGATTGTAAGTATCTATATATGGTTATGTTGTGTGTTTTTTTATTTTTCCTATGTGATAGTAATGGTTATCTAATGTGTTGTGTTGTTTGTGTTTACAAGTGATGCATATTGGTCATTGATAGTTAACACATCCATCCGCACCTTGACATAAAATGTGTCAACTAATATACTTGGTGGAGGCATACTTGAGCGAGTGGATGAGATTGCGAGTGAACATGCCTATTTATTAGATCCAGTGGTCATGACGGTAACCATATGTATCGTATTGCTATCCGAGAGGGATGAGGCACGCAGGAGACTCGTCGAGACCGAGAGGTTTTGGATGGTAGTCCTCTAACGTAAGATGTATTTTATCGATACGTGGATTTACAGCCGTAGTTCACGAGAGCAATTGTGACAGAGAACACCTTATTGCATAGGCAAGTGGAGAGGTATCATGGCCACGAACAATGACACCGAGTTAGTGGCGAGGCATTTAGTTATAGTGCTCTTGTAGTATGTGAGAGTGATAATGATGATGATTTGTGATTATTATTTTGGTCTATGATGTAGGGAGTCTCCCTAGTGATGATTTTATTCACTATATATGTATGAACACATGTGACTTATATATGATGAACGTATTTTGTGGTTTGTTGATGTTGTGTGATTTGGTAATTACTTGTTGGAATTTATATGATGTTTTTCTCTAGCATTAGCGTTGGTTGATGAAATATTCACATAATGATGGAAAATAGAATGTTATGAGTTAAGTGACATGTTCGATTAATAGAATGTGTAATGCATAGGTAGTATGATGATAGTAAAGTGAATGCAAAAATAGATGATGTATAATGATTAAAGTAATGTGTTATAATGAATGTGTGTTGTAATAATGTAATTTAATTGTAATATGTTAATGTAGTGAATTGGAGGGGTAAAGTGGCGATGCTCCCCTTGCGTATGGATGAGTAGGTTTATTTAGTTAAGATCCCTCAATAGTCAAGAATGAACCATGAAAAAGCAAGAGTGCATCATTGGGAAATGATTGAGGTGTGCTAGATGAATGATGGAGCACGTGATGAAAGGTTCTTAAAGAAAACCCTCAATAGTCATGTAAGAATTGTAAGAACACAAGTGTGTCATCGGAAGTAAGGTGATAGTAATCACCTACCAAAGACCAAGGCAACGTGAAGTGGTGGAAGCATGTGGAATGGAAGCAACATGAGTGTATGAACCAAACTGAATGTCATATGGAGCTTTGGTGGCATGTGTAAAAGTGGAGTGATGTGGAGACCAATGTCAAGTACCAAAGATGATGCGGTGGATAGCGCAAATGCGATGATGAGATGGATGAAGTGAATTCAATGGACACAATGATGTAGTGGTGTATGGACATGGTGGAGAGCACGCATGAGTAATGAACTACGGTGGTAGATGTACCATGACACGAGTACCTAATAGAGGATAAGACTCAACCGTAGTAGAAACTCTCTAATGAGGTAGAGGGGAGATGGATTGCTCATGTGGCAAGAGCCAAAGTAGATGATGCCCTAATCCTCTAGTTGATGCAATCTATCATGAAAGGAAAGACATTAATTGTCTCTATGGCAATTTATGTGATGGTAATTACAATAATGTTGTTCATACTAACTTTGTAATTGGTGTTGTGGATGATGGTGGTTAGAAGGTAGGAGAATTAATCTCTTAGTGAGTAAGGCACACAACACATCATGTGGTCGAGCATGATGAGAGAAGTGCAAAGGCTCCCGTGACCTAGGTGTAGTGGTAGGAGGAGTAACATGTCGCAAAGCCGAGAAGGAGTATCATTCTCACGTGGTGAAGTGGGTTGAGCTTGTTTGCTTTTCTTGTGAGGAAAAGGTGGATATTGTGTAGGATGTTCAACCAAAGGTAATGGTGTAGAAATAGAGGAGGCAATAATCGTAGTGATAGGTGGAGGATCTATAATGTGTGTAGAGAGAAGATCTTGTTCTAAGTCAATAACCTTATAGCATAGAAGAATAAATGACTCACATGTATCATATTGTAATTGTTGCTTGAGTGGAGGAATAAGGCCATGATAGAAAATAAATTTTTTCTCAAGATCTATAGGTTGGAATACTAACTAATGCATACAAACATTGAATCGTAAAATTTAATCTTTGATAGGTTCAATGGAGCCTTGATGTAGAGTAGGTAACCAATCATAAGTGACTTTAGGGTCATTGTTGATTATAAACCGACAGAGGAAAGCATCCTCCATGTCATAGAAAGTACTAATGGACCCAAAGGGGAGATGAGTGTACCATTGTAATGCCTCATCGGTAAGACTATAATGAAGGCCTTAAGTAATAATCTATCATTAGAATAAGAGGCCATAGCCATATGATAATGTAGAATATGAGCATGAGGGTCACTCGTACCATTAAAACATGTGAAAGTAGGCATGATGAAATCATGAGGAAATGCAAAATTATGAATCTTCTTAGGGACCAGATTTCCATGTAATGAATTGTTGTCAATGGAAGCATAATAAGCCCTAATTTATAAAGTGAGGGATTGAACTTGAGATTATAAATGACTTATGGTGTGCATGAGAGAGTATATATTATGAAGGAATGGTGGAAGACATAAATAATGTGTTAAGTGGTTGTAATTTTCCATTGTGAGTGATCATAGGGATATCCAAAGGTGATGAAGGAGATTTTGATGCTAAGGGCACACTAGGAGTAGGTGTCGAAGAGGCTATAATAGGATACATAGATGGATTATTTATAGCGATGGTAGGACTAACATCGAAACATCCTTAATAGGTGGAGTGACCGATGGAGACACATCTATAGAAGAAGACACACTAAGAGACATAGGTGAGTTAATAAGAGGAGATGAAATGGTAGGAGAAGAAGAAGTGATAGATGGTGGTGAACCATGCGTAGTGTTGTTATCCAAATTCACCCCCAGGGTTGATTTGATAACATACATCAGAATTCTCAAGTCCCAGGCAAATGGATGGATTCAGGGCAAAAATCATGTTTCTAGGGTCCCCTCAGAATTTTTCTAACTCTCTTGTCCAGGTTGAAAAGAGCAAGTTTTGAGAAAAGGTGAGAAGGCTGCAAAAAACAAGCTTGGGCTAGAAAAAATTGTGAAAATTGGCTAAGTCCTAGTCCTCGCAGCAGTCGGGACATTTGGGACGTCGGGCACGAATCGGCCGAAAGGCCGCCAGGCAGTCCGCAGGGCGAAGGAACATCCGGGCCGTCGGGACGCGTGGGACGCGGAAAGCCGGTTCGGCCGAAGGAGAAGAAAATTGACTAACTACTCTGGGACAAGTGGGACAAGAAGACGCAAAGGGCGCGAACCACCCGGTTCGGCCGAAAAGGAGAACTTTCGCACTAAGCAGTTGGGACATCTGGGCCGCGAGGACGTGAAGGACGCGAAAAGGTGAAAGCGGCGAGAGAGTAAAGGAAGCCCATTTCGAGCGGTTCGAAGAATTTGTCCTGCATACATCCAGGACAAGTGGGACAAAAGACGCGAAGGACGCAAACCAGCCGGTTTGGCCAAAACGGGAACTTCAAAGATCCTTACAATGGGACAAAGGGACGCGTGGGACGCGGATAGCCGAAGGAGCCGAAAGCCAATCAAGCAACGCCACATGTCATCAGCCGAATGAGGGACAAGGAAGCCCATTTCGGGTGGATCGGGAGTTTTTGTCCCAAACAGTTTGGGACATCCGGGACATGAGGGACGCGAAGGGCGCGAAAAGCCGTAGCACTGCACTAATTAAATCAAATCACGACACGTGTCACAAGGGAGAAAGTCCAAAAGTCAAAGGGCGAGGTTTCAAGCACTTACCCAAGCTAATAAAAAGAGGACACGTGTCCAATGAAGTAGGGAAGGAGAGAGAATTATGCATCCAATCAGTGCTTGACACGTGTCATCCAGGTGGCAGAGCGGGAAAATTTTCAAAACACGTTTTCACCTGTTTTGTGCCCTAAATCTTCAGATCGACATATCTTTCGATTCAGAGCTCGATTTGCACGTTCTTTATATCAACGGAAAGCTTATGAAATTCTCTACATGATTCTAGGGTTAATATTGAATTTTGGTGTAGTCTAGAGAGAGAAAATTGAGAAATGGCTCTGACACGTGTTCATGGCCAGAAGTGACATTTCAAATGACCGATTTAATGCGTAATGGGTCGCATTTTCCCGTAATTCAGTCAAAGTGATAGCGTATGGGTTTGTAAGGTCCCCATGCGTTTTAATGCACCTACAACAAGAAGGAATGGGCTCTCATGTTTTTGTACGTTTTCGTCCCCGGGCTCGACCTCGCACCGTGAAAAAGCCGATTTGGCTCATTTCAAAGGGGGGAACATTTTTTTGACATAGCAACTTCTTCTTTCACCTCCAACAGGTGGTTGATGCAAGAATCAGACCTCTCCAAAAGATTGTAATAGTTTTTACCTCTCTGAGGTTGTAATGCAGTGATTTGGGTACTGGAAATGATAATGCAAGCTTTGTGAATGGTTTTCAGCCTTTGTTTATATTATTTGCTTCATTTCAGATCCTAAGTTATATCTTATCACCTTTGTATGTTTCATGTTGCAAATCTCTGGTTTGTGTCTATTTGCTTGACAAAAATGTTTCACCACTCCTTTTGGTGCATCACCATCTTTAGTTAGTTTCAATTTCTTGCACTTCTACCCCCTCTCCTCAAAGTTAGAGTAGGATTAGGATCTGAACCTCTGTAGTTGTGCAAGCATTAGATCTAAATCAGAGGAGTTTGAGGAACTAGCCTCTAATCTGGAGATTCCTCTCTCAATTTCACAAGTCCCCACACTTGGAGAGAGGTTTCCATGTTGTGCAATCACACTGGATGCTAGAGTGATCAACCTAGAAGCCTGATCTGCATCCAGGGGTGCTGTGAGTCTGCAACAACAGTTTTGGCACGCCCGGTGGGACAAGAGGTCTCATTTTTATTGCAGCAGGGTTGATGTGCATCTGCTGCAATTTTCTTGCTTAAAAGAGCTATTATTTGCATATCTGGCGACTCCAAGGGGAAGAACCAACTGGTTCCAAGTGCAGGCCTGAAAACTCATGAGAAGAATCACCACAAGGTCAAGAGTTGGAGAAGAAGAAGTGTTGTTTGAATACCTGCAATTATCTCCAAGAAGAAGGCAAAGAGGAAGAAGGATTCAAAGGTCTCCATCTCCACCAAACAGAACTCTCAACTCCTCCACCGAGGCAGCCTTTCATTCACCAACAAGGGTTTTAAGACCAATCGAATGGCTCGTAACAATCCCTACGTCAACTTCACAGCAAAGAGCCCACTTGCTCTCTCATGCACAACATCCAGCTTATATCGCAGCCTCAAGAACATTCCCTACTTCACCGGAGAAAATCGACTACTCCAGTGATCATGTTAAAGATATTGCTAACCTTTGTGCAATCCATGAAATCAATGAAATGCAAGTGGCTGTCAAGTTACTCGCATCTTCATTCAAGGGTAAAGCATTGCAATGGTTTACGAGCCTTGAGTTGGTTCTATCACAAACCGAATCAGCCGTATTGCACTTCATGAGCAATTTGGAGAGAAGGGAGACAACTTGTCTCTTTTCGAGCAGCCGACAACCATCAAGAGAGCTCCCAATGAGCAAATGACCGATTTCAACTTCAGATTTCAAAAAACTTGGGAGAGGATTCCAGTGGCAGTCAGGCCAACAGCAGAAGGTGCTTTTCTCTACTATCTCAAAGCTTTAAATTCTAATATTTCTATGTTAATTCAATCTATGGGAGGCACAACCTTACCTGCTGCTTATAGCATTGCCATTAGAGCTGAAAACTGTCTTATTCAAGCTGGTAAACTGGATCCTAGGCCTCCCATGCCCTTGTATCCAAACTTAGAAAATCCAAGCACTAGTCAAGCACCCACTTTGGCTCCTATTCCCACCCCTAGAAATCAAAGTTCAAGTGAAACTTCTACTTCATTCTCTAGTGCTTCAAATGAACTCCAAGAGGTCATGAAACAATTGCAAAACCTAGGCAATGAGCTAGTTACTCTCAAGAGGCAACAAGCCCAAGGTTTCAGACCTTCTTATCAACCCCAAGCTCAACCTAATAGGCAGCCATACCAACCACAAAGACCACCTAATCCAGCTGCAAATATGAATCAAACAAGGCCTCCTGCCAATAGACCATTCCAGCCCTATAATCCAAATGCCATATCTACCTCTAAGGCATTAGTGCCAACACAGAACAACATTGCTCAGGAATATGATTTTTGCTTTCCATGCAATAAGCCTCATAACCAATCCATGTGCTTTCAATGGTGCTCTCAATCAAGCATTGATGGTGACAACTACACGGTGGGGAGGGCGAGGGCAAGTCAAGGAAACAAATAACAACAAGAACATTCCAATAAAGCAATCAGCCCCAAATGACACCACATTGGTGAACTGGCAAGCAAAAGATTTCTGTGGCATGAATCAAGCAGTTTCTCAAGGTGTTGCAGCCAACACAAGGTCAAAGAGGAGAAATTTGGGTGAAGAACAGCCATTAGCCCCAACCAATCCACAACCTTCCATGGCTCCACAAATGATTGGCAAGCAAAGTCCAGTTTCAAATGCACAAGGGCAGCCAAGAACAGCCCCTAGGCCAACTCAAATGCCAGCTGTTGCTGCCCACGTGCAAGGAGTGAATGTGCAAACCAAGGGACAACAAAAGGATACTTCATCCCCATTCAGTATCATTGAACAGATGAAGAAGACTAACGTCAATATATCAATGTGGGAATCCCTATCTATCCCAGGCCAAAGAGATCTGCTGCAAGCTGCCATGAAGGATTGGCCAACTTTGAATCAACAAGTTCAGATGCAAGACAAAGTGCTTACAAATGCTGCCCATCCTGAAGGAAGTCATGGAGGGAAACAAGGTAAAATGTTGAAGCCCCCTCCTTTCTATGTTTCATTAATCATTGGAAATCAGCTAGTACATAATTGCATGATAGACTCCGGGGCAAGTAGCTCAGTAATGCCTAAACAGATAGCTGATCAGCTAGGGCTCCAGTATGAAATAACATCTAAAGGGGTAGTGCAGCTAGATGGGACAACAATAGCAATAGTTGGAGTGATTAAAAACTTGAGTCTTACCTTGCATGCATGTCCAAATGTTGTTGTCTTACAAGATGTATCAGTCATAGACCTTCCACCACTCTTTGCCCTTTGCTTGTCAAGGGACTTCACAACCAAGATTGGGGGGTATTTGTCTACTGATTGGTCACACATGCTATTCAGAACAAGATATGGAACTAAGGCTACAATTAGGTCAAAACCTATTGCAAACTTCCATATTGAGCCTTACACTCCAAGTCAGATTAATGCCAATTGCTCAGCATTTGATCAAGAAGATCACCCTAGCACTGATGAGACTGACACCAAGGTTGGAAGCATCCCAGATTTGACTCTTGATGAATGGGAAAACAAGATACATGCTTTTGATCCCTATCAAGAAGTAGAAGAATTTGCGCTAGGAGTTTATTGTTTACATGAAGAGAATCAACCTCTCCCCAGCATCACCAAGCCAAATCATAAAGACAAGAATGAAGTATGGCAATTGTTCTTTGATGGGTCAAGGAGTAGACAAGGTGCAGGAGGAGGAGCTATGCTCATTTCACCACAAGGTATAAAGTATTACTTAGCCTTCCGTTTTCAGTTTTCTTGCTCAAACAACACAGCTGAGTATGAAGCCTTAATTCATGGACTGCACTGGGCAAAGAAGAAAGGCATCAAGAATTTACAAGTATTTGGTGATAGTGAGCTGATCGTAAACCAAGTCAAAGGAAAAAATGCTGCCAAAAATGATCTGTTGAAGAACTACAAAAATCGGTATGGGATCTTATCGAAGATCTTGAAGCTTTTAGCATCAATTCCATCCCAAGAAAAAAGAATGAAGCCGCTGATAGACTGGCAGCAATTGGAGCTGCATTTGACGTTGTAGAAAATATCAAAAGTGAAAAGCCTCAGCCTCATATCAAAGTGGTTGTGAGACCAGCTGTTCCGGATAACAATACAAGTTGGCAAGTCTTCGAGAATGATCAAAAAATTGTTAATTTCCTACAAGAAGAAGCTGAGTTCTCCGCCAGGAATCAAGACAAGCTGCATCAGCAGTATGGTGACCAAGTGGTGCAGATGAGAACTAACAAGTTACCAAAAGGCCTCATAACCTTAGAGTCAATCTTCAACCCGAATGATCGGCCCTAAGGAGAAAGTGAACATTCAAGTAAAGGGTGAAGATTCAGAGCCTATTTTAGTGGAAGAAGGCAAAACATTGCAGATTGGCAAAGTAAGTACCTCACAAGAGAAATCTAATTTTGTTCAGCTTTGTCAAGAGTTCCCAGATGTCTTTGCTTGGACTTACAAAGATCTAAGAGGTTTCAACCCAAAGTTGGCACAACATACTATTGAGTGATCCGAATCCAAGCCTATCGTGCAAAAAGCAAAGGCCAAAGTGAATCCCCATATTGAACCTCTCATGAGAAAAGAGTTAAGCAAGCTTATTGAGGCCAGTATCATCTTCCCCATCAAACACTCAAGTTGGGTCGCCAACTTAGTCCCAGTTAGGAAGAAGAATGGAGAGATCAGGTTGTGTGTCGACTTCAGAGATTTGAATAGAGCCTCTCTCAAGGATCATTATCCACTCCCTTCCATGGAGCAAATATTGTAGGTGGTAGCTGGTTCAGAAATGTTTTCACTACTTGATGGCTACTCAGGCTATAATCAAATTATGGTGAAGGGAGAAGACCAATTTAAGACAACCTTCACAACTAAATGGGGCACATATGCTTACAAGAAGATGCCATTTGGGCTGTCCAACGCTGGTGCTACCTTTCAAAGGGCAATGGACATGGCATTCAAGGGGTTGATCAATAAGATAGTGTTGGTATACCTAGATGATATCACTCACCTTCTCCAAAAATGCAAAGGATCACCTTTTCATCCGAGGCAGTATTTCGTGAGGTGTAGAAGATTTGGGGTATCATTGAATCCCAAAAAATGCATATTCCTGGCTCATGAGGGGAAACTTCTAGGCCATATTGTCTCGAAAGAGGGACTGGCAATTGATCCAGAGAGAGTTGAAGCCATAAGAGCACTACCATTGCCAAGTCACAAGAAGGCTCTTCAAAGCTTCTTGGGAAGGATCAATTTTGTCCGCAGGTTTGTCCCAGATTTTGCAGCCCTTGTCAAGCCTATCACCAAAATGTTAAAGAAGAGCATGGCTTTTAAGTGGACAACAGAAGGCAAGGAGAGTTTTGAAGCAATCAAAGAAGCTATCTCTCAAGCACCAACTCTCATCAACCTAGACTTCTCCAAGGATTTCATCCTCTATGCATTTGGAGGTGATGACACTATTTCTGCCATTCTAGTACAAAGAAACAAAGATAATGATGAGCAAATGATTTTTCTTCAGCCAGAGCCTAGATGAATATGAGGTGAGGTACTTTTATTAAGAAGCATATGTACTTGCAAAGAATCGAAGCTTGAAGAAATTCAAGCATTTAATCTCAAACAACAAGGTCTAGTTGCTGGTCTCACATGCCGGAGTTAAGGACTTCCTCCTCAACAAGGATTTGAATGAGAAAAGGGCAGGTTGGATCACCCGTGTCATGGAATATGACATTGATATCAAGATCACCAAGCTGGTAAGAGGGAAAGGACTGTGTGAGCAGCTGGTTTTGGGGAAGCAAAAAGAAGTATGCAACAAAGAAGAAACTGTTTTGACAGTCCAGGACAGCCATGAGCCAAGTGGCAATCATGAAGAAGACAATGCTTCCCCCACTCCTTGCTGGACCCAAGGTATTATGCACTTCCTAGGCATAGGTCTATGCCCTTCCAGAGATGAACAAGACCCAAAGGAGACACTTCAGGTTGCAAGCTGTTCCGTATGCCATTTTTGATGGAGTTTTGTTCAAGAAAGATGTGAATGGAGTGTTGCTGAGATGCATTAGCACAAATCAGATTCAAAGGGTGTTGGAAGAGTTCCATGATGGACCAGCTGGTGGCCATTTTGCACCAAGAGTGACAGCTCTAAAAATCGTGAAGGATGGATATTATTGGCCTAAAATATTCAAAGATTATGCATGGATCAAGAGGTGTAAGAATTGTGCATTCTTCACAGGAAAAGAGAAGTTTGCTGCCCTTCCATTGCATCCAATCTCAGTTGACCAGCCATTCATGCAATGGGGTTTGGACTTCATTGGAGTCATTAATCCCAATTCAAGCCAAGGGCACAAATGGATTTTGACAGCCACAGACTACTTCACCAAATGGACAGAAGCAGTAGCACTCAAAGAGGCAAATGAGTCTAGCATCTTAGACTTTTATGAGGGAATAACAACCAGATTCGGTGTACCTACTACAATAATCTCTGATAATGCATTGGCATTCATTGGATCTAAGGTGACTGAGTGGGCTGTCAAGAATGGTATTTACCTAAGCACTTCATCAAACTATTACCCTCAGGGTAATGGCCAGCCGAGTCTACAAACAAGAACTTGTTGAGGATCATTAGGAGGACTCTTGATGAGAATCAGAGGTCTTGGCATACCAAACTAAAATCAGCCTTATGGGCTGATAGGATAACTCCCAAAAGATCCACAAGTAACTCTCCATTCAGGCTTGTCTATGGAAGAGAGGCAATCTTGCCCATGTCACTTGAGTTGCCAACATTGGAACTCATGAAGCAGCTGGAGTTGCTTGAATTTGAGCCCATGGAGGTGAGGTATGCAGAGTTGATGGAGCTACAAGAGATCGAAATCAGCATCCCAAGTAATGGAAAAGGATCAAGCTTTGATCAAGAAGACCTTTGATAGAAAGGCCAAGGATAGATCTTTCAAGTTGGAGATCTAGTGTTGAAATGGGATGTGGACAGAGCAAAACCGGGAAGGCATTCAAAATTTGATGCCATTTGGAGTGGCCCATACATGGTCACAAAGTGCAAGAACAACAATGCTTTCCAATTGGCCTCATTGGATGGTGAAGAACTATAGATTCTAGTCAATGGAATCTATCTCAAGGGTTGCTTCTAGAGGGAAGTTCACTACCTCTGTAAATATTAGATTAGATTTTCTTTCCTCCAAGTGCTTGTGCACATTGTTTTGCTGTAGGTTAGTCTTGTTTTCCCTAAGTGCTTTGGCACAGCTTGCTGTCCATGGAGATGTTTAGCAGTCCTTGCTTTCATCAGGTGACATTCCATCTTCCTCCTTGCACATTCTGAGTCAGTTGAGGTTCTAAATAGAATATTTGATGACTCCATGCCCAATGGACTGCTTCAGGAAACTGGTATCTTCTACCTAGCAGGTAGGTATCCCCGCTGAGTCGCCAAATTGTTATCCAAATTCACCCCCAGGGTTGATTTGATAACATACATCAGAATTCTCAAGTCCCAGGCAAATGGATGGATTCAGGGCAAAAATCATGTTTCTAGGGTCCCCTCAGAATTTTTTCTAACTCTCCTGTCCAGGTTGAAAAGAGAAAGTTCTGAGAAAAGGTGAAAAGGCTGCAAAAAACAAGCTTGGGCTAGAAAAATTGTGAAAATTGGCTAAGTCCTAGTCCTCGCAATAGTCGGGACATTTGGGACGTCTGGGCGCGAATCGGCCGAAAGGCCGCCAGGCAGTCTGCAGGGCAAAGGAACATCCGGCCGTCGGGACGCGTGGGACGTGGAAAGCCGGTTCGGCCGAAGGAGAAGAAAATCGACTAACTACTCTGGGACAAGTGGGACAAGAAGACGCGAAGGGTGTGAACCGCCCGGTTCGGCCGAAAAGGAGAACTTTCGCACTAAGCAGTTGGGACATCTGGGCCGCGAGGATGTGAAGGATGCGAAAAGGTGAAGCGGCCGAGAGCAAAGGAAGCCCATTTCGGGCGGTTCGGAAGAATTTGTCCCAGACAGTCCGGGACAAGTGGGACAAGAAGACGCGAAGGACGCGAACCGGCCGGTTCGGCCAAACGGGAACTTCAGCACTGGGACAATTGGGACAAAGGGACGCGTGGGACACGGATAGCCGAAGGAGCCGAAAGCCAATCAAGCAACGCCACGTGTCATCGGCCGAATGAGGGACAAGGAAGCCCATTTCGGGCGGATCGGGAGTTTTTGTCCCAAACAGTTTGGGACATCCGGACAAAGGGACGCGAAGGGCGCGAAAAGCCGGCAGACCCGCGGACCAATCAAATCACGACACGTGTCACAAGGGAGAAAGTCCAAAAGTCAAAGGGCGAGGTTTCAAGCACTGACCCGAGCCAATAAAAAGAGGACACATGTCCAATGAAGCAGGGAAGGAGAGAGAATTATGCATCCAATCAGCACTTGACACGTGTCATCCAGGTGGCAGAGCGCGGGAAAGATTTTCAAAACACGTTTTCACCTGTTTTGTGCCCTAAATCTTCAGATCGACATATCTTTCGATTCAGAGCTCGATTTGCACGTTCTTTATATCAACGGAAATCTTATGAAATTCTCTACGTGATTCTAGGGTTAATCTTGAATTTTGGTGTAGTCTGGAGAGAAAAATTGAGAAATGGCTCGACACGTGTTCATGGGCCGAAGTGACATTTCAAATGACCACTGATTTAATGCGTAATGGGTCGCATTCTCTCGTAATTTAGTCAAAGTGATAGGGTATGGGTTTGTAAGGTCCCCATGCCATTTTAATGCATCTGTAGTCAAGAAGGAATGGGCTCTCATGTTTTTGTACGTTTTCCTCTCAGGCTCGGCCCTTGCAATGAAAAGCCGATTTGGCTCATTTTAAAGGAGGAACAATTTTTGACATAACAACTTCTTCTTTCACCTCCAGCAGGTGGTTGATGCAAGAATCAGACCTCTCCAAAAGATTGTAATAGTTTTTACCTCTCTCGAGGTCAGTAATGCAGTTGATTTGGGTAATCGGAAATGATAATGCAAGCTTTGTGAATGGTTTCACCCTTTGTTTGTATTATTTGCTTAATTTCAAATCCTAAGTTATATCTTATCACTGTGTATGTTTCATGTTGCAAATCTCTGGTTTGTGTCTATTTTCTTGACAGAAATGTTTCACCACTCCTTTTGGTGCATCACCATCTTTAGTTAGTTTCAATTTCTTGCACTTCTACCCCTGTCTCCTTGCAAGTTAGAGTAGGATTAGGATCTGAACCTCTGTAGTTGTGCAAGCATTAGATCTAAATCAGAGGAGTTTGAGGAACCAACCTCTAATCTGGAGGTTCCTCTCTCAATTTCACAAGTCCCCACACTTGGAGAGAGGTTTCCATGTTGTGCAATCACACTGGATGCTAGAGTGATCAACCTAGAAGCCTGATCTGCATCCAAGGGTGCTGTGAGTTTGTAACAATAAGTGCTAGATGTGATCTCGGGAGAAGATAGTAACGGAGTAGTAGGTTAGTCATAGTTAGTAGTATGGAAATAAGGAGAATCATGACCATCAAGTGCCTCACCATTATCGGATAGGGAATCGAAATGAGAATGTCACCAAGAACACTATCAATAGGACCATCAACATAATATGAAGGAACGTGCAAACTAGTAAGGGATGCATCATGAGAAGTAATGTCAGATATGGTAGAAATTAAATATGTAACTACGTGATCAAATTGAGTAACCTTTGCTTACGTAGACTCATCTAGGACTTGTGCTAAAGCATTAGGGTCAATAATATACATATAAGCAATGATAACATCATTTAGAACTTCAAGTTTGTTGTCCACTCAAAATTCCCCTGCTCTTAAGAAAGTGAAAATTTAAAATTTTGAGTTTAAGTGTTTTCTCTGTTGTACCAATAATGTGAAATGCCAAAGAAATTGAGAAATCTACGTTTTTGGGTCATTTTGTGTGTTTTTCGGACCTGTCGAACATTTTTGTCCCGCGTGTCCCAAGTTCAATTGGGCCCTCTGTTCCCCGATCAACTGGTTCACCCGGCTGTTCTTTTCGGGCCGACGGAACTTTTGTCCCAAATGTCCCAAATGAACCAAGTGCCATTCGTGCTAATTTTTCCCGCTCTACCCAAATATCTTGCTTATTCAATTTGGTAGGTATGTATTAAATGTGCATTCATTGCCTTTCTCTCTCCTAAACGGCTATATAACGAGTGAACCCCTATGCGTTTTGCTGCTTTGCTTTCTGTTATCTTTTGCTCGAACCTTTGCAATCTAAATTCCTGTGCGCATATCCATTTTCCTCTGCAATTCCTTCCCAAGTCTAGCTTGCAGCTTCGCCCTCCGAATTACTACCAACATGAAGATCAAATTTCAGGGGCAAGAACAAATCTCACCACTAGAGTCTGCCGTTCCCGATATCGGGGACAGTGAAGTTCGCCATCTTGACTTTAGTGATTTTTGGTCGAGGATGACAGACGCAAACCCTACGCCAATGGCAGAGATGATTTATGACAGCGGTTTGGCTTTCGCTGGTGGTTTCCCAATCTCGAGCAATGTGCAGATACAGTGCTTTCATGTGGAGCTCATTTCAACCCTAATTCGAGTGAATTGACCAATATACATGGGGAGCTCATTGCCAAACTTGACGCTGCCACCATTGGCACTGCACTGAGGATTCCAGAAATGGATAATGCCATAGTTGTCTCCCAGAATCAAGCACAGGCCCTGTTCAATCAAGAAAGTGAACAACTTGCAACAAAAGCTCTCTTCCACTATTGGGGTCATAGATAAAGAGCTTAAACTTTGGAGCAGTTGTATAGTGGACCTCCGCCTCATGGGACAGACCGATGAAAACATTCTTTTGGCGAGTAAGGTTTTTGATGATGTAAAGGATAATCTGTCAAAATCCTAGGTCTACAGTGTGGAGTGGAAGATCAAGGTCCTGGAGGAGGCTTCGGGAGAATTGAAGAATAGTTGGCAGAAGGGAGAGGCTTTCAAAACACTAGTTGTATCTGCTTTCAAAGATATACATTGTCATCTTCAGGATGAAACTTCTGGTGTGTCTCTCTCCCTACAAGAAATCAAAGCTCAATTCAGAGCTTTTGTCAAAGGAAATCTGTTCAAGGAAAGCTCCATTTCCAAAGAGAAAATGAAGGAGATCTGCTCTCTTCAATCTGCTATTGAAGAAGCAAATAAAGACTATCATACTCATGTCAAGTTTGATAAGGAAATGGAGAAGTGCCTTGGATTTTGGACCCAGTCTATAGCCAACACGTCAGTCCCATGTGGCAGAGACATAGCCGAGGCATTGAAGAGATTCAGGTAGTGGATTTTGAAGTCAGTGGGTCCCTCCCAGTCATAAGCACCTGTCTTCTTCTCCTTATTCCTCTCTTCTCTTCCAATTATTTTTCTCGGATTTATTGTAATAAGTTGAGGTATTGCGATTGGCAATCCTTAACTAATCTTTAGTTAAAAGAAGTAGTTACCGAGAGTAACTGAATTGTAAACTATATAATGGCCTCTCCTCACCATTTTGAAGGAGGAAGAACTTGGCTTATTTTCTGAAAGTGTAAATAAATCATAAAGAAATCAATACAGAAGGGATTTTCATTCTTCGTCTATCTGATCTCTTTTATCCCTAAGCTTTTCATTTAATCTTGTTAAGATCATTTGTCTATATTATATTAAGAAGCTTTGTATTCTTGCAGATGTTATTGATAGAACTTTGTGTCTTTCAAATTTCATCTTATTAGTATGATACAAATGATCTTGTTTCAATTCACTGTACCTTCGCATGCATAAAGAATTACTCTGTCATCTATAATTCTAAATGGTGCCTTTCTGCTCGTTCTCATTTTCTCATTCCTCAGTCCTTTTGTAATTGATGATCCTTATAGAAAACACTTTCGTAAATATCCAAGTTCCACAAGAAAATCATGTTTTGTATATGTGTAAATAGGTTCGTTTCTGAATAAGGGAACCTCTCCCATTAAAGAGGAGGGACTTCTTGTCCCCTGACTGTTGCTCTTCATGAAGTCCTATTTGATGACCAACGTTTTTGGTGACTCCGCTGGGAAATCATATTCCAGTTCTGTAATTATTGATCATCCTTTGATCTGGCGACTCCGCGTTTTACTCGAGGGAGAAGGGCCCTTGGTATTGAAGATTCTCAATTTCAGCTTTTGGAGCAGGGGTTTTCCTTTCCTTCAATAAGAAATAGAAAGACTCATTCAACAAGTACTCTGTTTCACTTGGAATGTTTCGGCTTCTGGGAATAGAGTTACTTCTATCCTTTCATTCCTTTTAGAAACAGATAAGGTTAGGGCTAGGAGGAATACCTGTTGAATGTCGAGATGGTGTGCGCGTACCGTAGAGAAAGATCAGGTTGACTGCGAAGAACTCCTTTTTGTCTTGGAAGGACTACTGCAAATAAGAACACCACAAGACCACAAGATTTTGATTAGACAATAAATGAGGGAACTGCCTTGGGCCCAGGAAATATAAAACTTCCTTTCGAAGGTGGTCAGTTCCCCTGCTAATATGAATTAACACCAAAAACTATAAAATATCAATTAAATTGCTTCATTGAGACGGGTAGGGGAAAGGCTGATTTCTAGTTTTGAGTCACAATAACCGATACCGGTTGCTGATAACCGATATCGGTATGGTCTAGGATCTGTAGGTTGGTTGTTTTATGGGGTGGTTGTGTTGTAGGGTAACAGTGTTGTTTGTAAGGCTGGTATATGAGTGATATTAGGTAATGAGATGGTGAGAGGTAAATGAATGATAGTTAGATGTAATGACACGTTGGGTAGTGGATCTAGGAATGGATTTATGGGGACTGTGATTCAAAAAGTCTAAGAAATGTTATTAAAGAGGACATGCAAGATGTAACTTACTGGTTATTGACGAAGATGCAGGTCCAGGAACTCTGATGACAAAGGCAGAACTTAGGTAAGATGGCTTGACACACAGAAGATGAGAGATCTCCCTCCCGATGATCAGCTGAGTATCACAGGTTTCTGGCTATTCCGTTGCAGTTTTGGGCTTGATCTCCTTTGCTGCAAACTCTTCTGGTTTCTTCACTCGTCTCTGCTCGGCCAAGTAAAGATCCGGATTCTCTTGATCGCTCCTGCTGATCTCTGTTGATCCAAAAATCCTTCCACCTTTGTTTTTGGCTTGGGGAGCCCATTTACAGGGAACCGATGGCGGTTACGTAACCGACGGCGGTCGAGTAGGAACCGGTATCGGTTAGGAAAAAGCAGGCTATTTTTAGTAAAATCGCCCACTTTCCCTACTTTTCTCCCGAGAGATTAGTTGCGGGCTTGGTCAAGTGACTAGAAGGTCGGTTTTGGGTGCGAGAAAGGGGTCATTAGTCATGGGTGTAGGTGTGGACCAAGTTATAGGTCTTAATTAGGTTAGTTTAGGGTTAGGACTAGGTCATGATGAGGTGGCAAAATGAGGTGGCAGGTAAGGTGATGTGGATTTATCAATTACAAGGTAATTAATAAATAATTGTGTAAGGTTTAGGTGATGAGGTTAGGTTGCGAAATGAGATGCGGGTCACAAGGGGTCGTAAGACACAAATTTGGTGTCTACATTAGCCCCTTATTGTCGTGTAGCTTGTTTTGTAAAGCTGCACGGACAATAATATGAAGTGGTTTCCCCTGTTAAGGGTATAGGTAATCCCCCTCAAATCTATCACAGATTGAGAGAACTTGAAATCAGGGATAGGGTTGATAAAGGGTAAATGGTGTAGAGATGATGGGGAAAAGGTGGGGTAAGTCCAAGGAAGTAGGCATGCGTTGAAATGCAATAGTGCGACTAGGGTACATGATTTGACGAGCAAACCAACAATGCATAGGCAAAGGTCGATAGTTTATCCAAACAAGGGTGATATAATCCTGGTATCCAAGGCATAGGAAGTAGCTCCAGGGTATATAACGGGTAAGGTACAGGAACGTTTAGGCATGTTCGGCAGTACCAAATGGTTGGTTTGGTTGAGATAAACATCACGGTCTAGGTCTAGGCAAAGTTGGTCGACAGATCAAGTCAAGGACCCTAATCAGGCTAAAACACGAACAGGTGAGCTCGATTGAACAAAAAACTATATGATGGGTGGATAAAAGTGTATGTTGCTGATGTTGGGTAAGGTATTGAAGTGGTACGGCCGTGGTTCGGGCCAAATTGTTGGGTGGCGGCCTTGGGTCGGGCCGGATGGGAAGGGTGAGGCCTTGGGTCGGGCCAAATGGGTAGGGTGAGGCCTTGGGTCGGGCCAAATGGGTAGGGTGAGGCCTTGGGTCGGGCCAAATGGTTAGGGTGAGGCCTTGGGTCGGGCCGGATAGGTAGGTTGAGGCCTTGGGTCGGGCCAAGTTGTTAGGGTGGCGGCCTTGGGTCGGGCCAAATGGTTGGGTGACGGCCTAAGGTCGGCCGAATGGTTGGGGGACGGCCTAAGGTCGGGCCAAATGGTTAGGGTGAGGCCTTGGGTCGGGCCAAATGGTTGGGGTGCGGCCTTGGGTCGGGCCGGAGTGGTTGGTTGCGGCCTTGGGTCGGGCCGGTGAAGTCAAAAACGGCTAAAGAGCAATGGAGCATATAGGCGATGTGGTAAAGAGGCAATGTGGTGGGAAAGGGAAAGTAGTGAATAAGGGCAAAAAGTTGGGTAAAAAAGGACAAAACCGATATCGGTTATCTATGACCGGTACCGGTTAGATAACCGACGCCGGTTCCTTAGGGCACGATTTGACCGGTATCGGTTCTATGTTAAAAACCTATAAAAAGAAAAATACGGCCGGTCATTGTCACTTTGTCAATTTGGAAACCAAATTAAGTTGTCTGAGGTGGAATATTGATATTGGTGTATTTGTTGGCTGAGGTGGCACTAGTTGAGTGGAGAAGTGAGGTGATTGGCGGGCCCGAGTGAGGAGGAGGCAGTAGTTGATTGATTGTTGAGGACCCGAAGAGGACATTTGGAGCCATGGCACAGCCAGAGAGGAGCGAGAGGAGGCTGGACCACCGGACCACCACCACCCATCCCACCACGACGACGTGTCGTCGTACCGGTAAGTTCGAAACCTTGCATTGTGTTCATTTGATGTTATTAAGCTAGATTTGGGGTTTGGGTAGGAATGTACATGTTTTTAGGAAATAATTAGAAAATGGAAATAATTTGAAAAAGGGAGAGGGTAGATAGGTGAAATAAGCCGAGGCGGCTGGGTGGGTAGGTTTTTAGGGTGTTTGGGTGGGTAGAGAGGGAGAAAAATGAAAAAATGTAGGTTGGGGGCCGCGCGGGGGTTCGGCTCCGGGTAAATACAGCGACCGACATCGGTCGCAAATTTTCAGGTCACGGTGCTTTGTGTTTGACCGGCGTCGGTCGTATATCGGCCGGCGTCGGTGGGTGTTGTGTGTTTATGTTGTGGTTGTTTTTGTTTTTTGTTTTGTTTTTGTGGTTTGGTTGTTTTTGTTTTTGTTTTTGTTTTTGTGGTTTGGTTGTTTTTGTTTTTGTTTTTGTTTTTTTGTTTATGTGGTTTGGGTGTGTGGGCGTGGTTTGGGTTGTGTGGTTGAGTTGAGTTGGTGTTTTGGTATGATTGGGGTGGGATAGGGATGTTTTGATATGATTTAGGTTGTGTCGGTTGTTGGATTTGGTTGTTTGGGTATCGTTTTGGTTGTGTGGTAGTATGGTGGGGGTTGTTTGTTTGGGTGTGAAGAGGGAGTGGGATATTGGAGAAGATAGGTGGGTAGAGGGGTGTGTTAGGGAGTCGGGGTGTGGAGAAGGTAGGTGGGTAGAGGGGTGTGTTAGAGAGTCGGGGTGTGGTCGGGGGGATAAAAGGGGGTATAGAGGGTAAAGTAGATGTTGTGATAAAGAGTAGGGCTAAGGTTGTGGGTTGGTTTTGCAGGCACGTCAGCAAAGCTGACGATGCGGGATAGGATGCCCCCACTGTTGAGCCGGATGTGACCACATGTGTCTGCGGCAGCTTTGGCTATCATGCGCGAGGTGGGACTCGGCGGAGTCCAGCGATACAGAGCGATCGACAGAGATCATAGTTTGATGGTTGCCCTCATCGAGAGATGGGATCCGACGACCAATGTGTTCCATCTCCCGACTGGAGAGATGACCATCACATTGGAGGATGTGTATCGCATCCTTTGATTACCTATCGATGGAGAGGCGTCTTTCAGGGGGATGCGAGACAACCATGGATAGCATCCTACAAGTTTTTGGGGATGTAGCCGCGCTATTGACATATCACAGCGCGAGTATCGGTATGGGGATATGTACCGTGCGCACCGACATGAGACACGGCTTGCCATGTTGATGATGATCGGATCACCTGCTTCACCCTCCCGGACTCAGAGGGAGGCCGCTTTCCACGGCACCATGAGATGGTGGAGGAGGAGCACACATGTTATGCTTGGGCACCAAGTATACAGTGCGATTATATAGAAGAGTTGTGGGGCTATCGCCGGATGAGGCGATTTGGGATTTGTTCGACATTTTTGCTTCATTGTTGGGCATATGAGCACATCATATGCATTAGACCAGTAGGATTACCCAGCCAGGGCCACAGGTCATATATAGATATGGCTTTCAGAGGTGGTTGGGGGTCGTGGGCCAGCCACGAGCAGTGCTTGCAGGGCGGGACATCGCTTATTACCAGGCATTTATTAGAGGGCCTGACAGTGCCAGATATTGTATGGAGACCGTATAGAGGTCATCACCCCGTGGAGGAGCAGAGGGAGCGATTGCGGTGGATCCAGTACACATTACGGATAGCGGGGCGGAGTCCGGGAGAGTATGAGAGGATACCCACAGAGAGAAGTGCGCGAGCGATGGGGCTACGACAAGATGAGCCCCCTCGCTTCCCTCAGTACCGCAGGGATGATGTAGAGGCCCCACTACCTACACCACAGCCCGTGGATCCAGATTGGGTTGCGGAGAGGCCGGCAGATGACACTGTAGATGATGCTGGCTGTACGGGAGCATATATGGTTTGGTGGGCTGGTCGAGAGAAGCGGCGAGGGTAGCTGCAGCTGCACTTGGCCCGACTTAGCGGTGATGATAAGAGCGAGATCAGCTCGAGGTCGAGTGCGGCTATTACGAGGCGGTGGCTGCTGCCGCAGCACGAATAGGTCTTTTACGAGGCGCTAGCCCAGCTCGAATACGAGCACGGCAGTAGCACCACCAGCGGTGCATGCCCCACGCCCGAGCACAGCAGTGCAGCACCCAGTGTACCCCCGAGCACGAGTACCAGTACCACCCACCACGAGCCCCCAGGCACGCAGCACACGAGCGCAGCGAGGGGGGCACCGTAGTAGGAGTTAGGGGACCAGCCCCAGCAGCGATGGTGGCACGGGACCGGTATATGGAGGCGAGAGCGGAGGCCCGGTACTATCAGGATGTGCTTGATGGTACCGGAGCTGAGTATCAGCCATATGCAGCCTATAGAGCAGAGACCTCTCGGAGCCAGAGGTCTCAGGGAGGTGCAGCCACAGGCCCGGTGGGTGTCCGTCACGAGCGGAGGCGAGAGGCGGGACAGAGGACCGGTGGCGAGGCGATGGCGAGAGGGAGGTGGAGAGAGCTGAGGGGTCCCTGCACTTTTTGTATATTAGACATGGGCACCGGTCTGCGAACCGGTTGTGTTGATAGAGGCCTGCGTGCCTACATATTATTCATTTATTCATTCATTTATTTATTATACCGGCCTGCGAGCCGAGTACGGGTTGTACAGTTGATACCGGCCTGCGAGCCGAGTCTGTTTTTGATATGAGAGACCGGCCTGCGAGCCGTGTTGAGGTTTTTGATGGTTATTGCGGCCTGCGCGCCGGCTTTGTTGTATTATGAGATCACAGAGGCCCCGATGCAGGGCACATTGTATATTTGAAACCTTGTATATATATATATAGATATGATGTTTTGATCCACATGCTGTGTTTAAAAATGCGTTAAATGTTTTGTCGATGGTTTGTGATATTTGATGTATGATGAGTTGGATTTACATGGTGTTATATATTAATGATGTTGATGTCTTTTGTGGATGGGATGTATGTAGATATAAATGATGAGTTTAATTGACATGTTGTATTATGAAATGTTGTATGTTTTGTCGCTGATTTTATGAAAATGTATGTATGTAGCTGTTAAGTTGGATCCAAATGGTATATAGATTAATGGTTTTGATATCGTTTGTTGATGATTTGTTTGTTTTGGTAATGTAGATAGATGATATGGATGAAATCGTAATGAGATGTGGATTTGATGAAAAGATTATAGCTATCGGTGTTGGTATGCAGGAAAAAGAGGCGGGCGCCTCCAAAAATTAGATAAAAAATAAAGAAAAGGACTATGTTTTGAAAAAGGTGGGTATGTGACCGACGTCGGTTAGCTAACCGATGTCGGTATAGTATAGACCGATATCGGTTAGGTAACCGATACCGGTTATTCCAAAATGAGATTTTCTAAAAATAGAAAAGCATAGGTGGCAACTGAAGTTCTTATTTTTAGAGGCATGCAAGATGTTAAATATGCGAATGCGGCGCTTTTTTAATGGCCGAGACAAGTAATTGCATGAGAGATTTGAGTGATAAGGAGAGGAAAGAGGCAGTAACGTGATTGTGGGCTGAGATCAAGAAGACAAAATCCAAGCTATATTTGAAGAGGGTGGTGAGCATGGTGAAGCGAGGAGAAGCATCCGGTAGGCATGGACGAGAGGAAGACAAGTTCCACCGCAGGTGCTTTGCGACCCAAGAGGTAAACGATTTGGTTGTAATTTGGTGTTTGCATGTTTTGTAAATAGGAGGAGGGAGATTAAGTGGGTAGATATGATAAAGAAAACGTGATAACAAGGGTTATAGGTGAGGTGAGTGTTATGGGGTAGGTAATCGGGGTTTCGGGTATGTACATGTGTATACGAGAGAGGAATAAGCGATCAATTTATTGTCGTAGGTGGTTGTTTAGGCAAGGTGTATGTAATTGACAGTGACCGATAGCGGTTAGGATAACGGTATCGATTCTTGAACCGTACCGATTATTTATAATCGATACGATTCTTTGGAAAATTTCGAGAATGTGAGAAAAAAAAACCTTTAGGGATTGATGGATTGAATGGTTATTTGTTGTTGTGACGTATGCGGCGGAGGCGGGGGCCGAGGATGAATGATAGTGTACGGTAGCCTTGTCACGAATCCGAGCGGATGTAACACCAGTGAATGGACATTGATAAATCATTTGGGGTTAAGTGGAATCCGCTTATTATTCACGAATCGCACATAACCATGCTATGTTGCGGCGTTGATTGAAAGATGGAATCCAGAGAAGAATACCTTCTATCGCGCCAGGGGGAGATGATAGTAACATTGGAAGATGTGTTCCATATTTTGAGACTTCCTATTACAGGAAAACCAGTATATCAGGCATTACCTAGCGTAGCGCGGGGAGCGATAACAACAGTATTTGGTCCATACGCATGAGATTTGATACAGCGAGGTTTTTCATTCACATATGGGATAATGTATGCAGCACACCCTGAGGAGACAAGGTTAGCAGTGATATTAATGATAGCGGTAGGGTATTATGCATTACCGAGGGCGGATGGGGGAAGATTTCCAAAGGCATTGATGTGTGTTATTTGGGAGATGATAGAAAGGAACGTGACTTTTGCATGGGCACCTGCATATTTGGCGGAGTTATACAAGGGTTTATGGGCTTGTAGGTGAAATCACGGGGCGACAACTTTGGATTGTTCATACTTATTACAACTTTGTTGGGCCTATGAGCACATTGTTTGTGTGTGACCAATAGGCCGACCCATCGATCGGGAGAGAGACAGAGTACGAGGTTGGGATTGAGCGATGGGTCCGGAGACGAGAGAAGAGGCAAGATCCCGGCCGTGACGGGTGACATTGAGTATTACGAGGCGGTATGGGAGAGGGTGACGATTGCGGATATCTCATTGGAGGCCTTACGGGAACTATATGGTAAAAGAGAACATAGGCCGAGGAGTTGAGGGTGTAGAGCGATTGAGGTGGATCGCGAGGGCACGAGACCAGACAGTGAGTATGAGAGGATTCCTCTAGATCGCGTGCGGCGACAATTTGGATTTGTGCGAGATATACCCCGGCTTATAGACCATATATGAGGATCGGCGCCGAGGCAAAGCATTCTCACCTCCCGGCCAACACCTCGAAGGGCGAGAGGAGATAGCGGCCGATCGCGAGGGTAATGGATGCGAGGAGCGACAGAGGCCTATAGGTTATGGTGGGTAGCGAGCTGCGAGGTGTACGTGATCGCCACGACATAGCTTTGATTATAGCGGAGAGAGATCGTCTGCGAGTTTAGTTCATCGGCTCAAGCGAGATGAATGAGACAAGAGGATTGTTAGCGGTTGCGGAGTCACGAGCGAGAGAGACTAGAGGCTGGATTCCTCCATGCGAGAGGGCGTATTCATATGTTACGAGAGAGATTGGCGGATCGGTGGGCGGTACAATGCCGCGTACCTTTGAGGACGGAGAGGCCGGCGAGAGCGTCGGCGATCACGATCATCTCTGGGTCGGGATGAATCGTGAGGTCTAAGTAAATGTTATAGAGGTATAAGAATAAATAAGGATGCCGACACAACGTGTCGATGATAGAGAAGATGTATTTGTTTAACATCTAAATAAGACTGAATATGTATGTTGATTTGAGTTATGATAATAATAAGAATGTTTGCGTTGTGATTTTTGGTGTTTTGAAAAAGGATAAAGAGGAATGTGATTAAATAGAAATACACAAAAATATTTATATTTACCACACATGATAGGTTATGGTAGGGGATGGTCGAGCTAACCTTGGGAGACCCCATGTCTCCGAAGTGCTGCCTACATAGCCCATTGCACAAAGCAAGGAGGGGCCTCAGACCGATGTAGTTCTCCCTTAGGACCAGGGAGAGGTGAATTTAGGCAATTTGGTATGGTTAGGCAATTGGTTGGTTGGTAAAAGTATTGATATTAATATTGGTAAGGTAAGGGTGATGGTGTTGGTAACGAGTTGGTGATGTTGTAAAAGGTATAAGGGAAGCGAAAGTTAGCCTACCCAAGTGGTAGGGAACCATGTCCTGATTAAGATCAACACACAATCCTAGATACGAGGCAAAGAGGAAAGAGTGCTCCGTAGGTAAAAAGAGCTAAACAAACCACATAACGTAGAACGAGCTTGAACCCCTAGGTACCGTGCATAGACGAGAAGTCAATAGGTGAAAAGAGTTGTAAGATCACAATATATCGGGTGTACGTCACGTCCCTTGAGTTGAAACAAATGGTGAGGTGAGGTGGATGATATAACGGAGGTACAGAGAACTTGTTACAAAGCGAGTGTTCTGACGAAAGAGAACCTACCCTAAATAGACAAGTCCATGACTCAAAAGTTCTTTTGAATGAGGCTTTTATTTTACTGAATATAGACTGATCGATGCGGGAAGTCTACTGAGGATATTGATTGTACTATTCTTGAGGTCTTCACAAAGACGATCAATGCGAGAAGCTTCGATAAAGGCGGCTGTGTATAGCTATCCTTCGAGGAAGCGATCTATTTATAGTAGAGATATGATTTTAGTGCATAGCATTGTCCTTCGGGCGATCTATATATATATAATAGCAGCAATAGTTTGGCCTATAGCTATCCTTCGAGGAGCGTCTATATATAAGGTAGATAACTAGATGTCCTTTTGACGTGAAACATCTAGTTTTTGTAGGAAGTTTGACTCAAGAAAATCCCATAAGAATACGGCTTATTTTAATACTTTGAAGTCATGGACTAGACTAAAAAGGAAGGCATTGCTGAGGTGAAGTGAGAATCAAACTATGTGAGCTTGATTTTTATTATGAGGTGTAGGGAACAAAGTGTATGTGGTGGTAAGTGGGCTCGAGGACGAGCGGCGGGTAGATAAGAAGTGATATAACACTAAATTCAAAAGTAGAATGGTCGAAGATGCAGGCATTAAGGGTTGAGCTCGGGTTTACCATTAAGCGAAGCTAAACGATAAGTGCACGATCCATAAGTGTGAGTGATTATATAAGGCCCAATCGATTAGGAGCAAATTTTCCATGTTTGCTCTTTTCTAGTTTGGTTACATGTTGATTCTCTTTGAGGACAAGATCACCAACCTTAAAGGTACGCTCATGAAGTTGCTTATCATAAGCACGCTTGATACGTTTTTGATAGATTTGGAGGTGATCAAGAGTGCGTAAGACGATGCTCGTCAAGAAACTCCAATTGGGCTAACCGCTCTTGGCGGAAATCATCGTTGGTGAGAATATCACGAAGAGATATTCTAAGGGAGGTATTTGTACTTCGAGAGGCGGGACAGCCTCGGTACCATATACCAAAGAAAAGGTGTGGCATTAGTGGAGTACGAATGCTAGTACGATAAGCCCAAAGGCAAAGGGGATGTGATCGTGCCAATTTCTTCCGGATTCATTGACAACTTTCATGAGGATTTTGGTTAGGGTTTTATTAGAGGATTCACTTGTCCATTTGCTTGTGGATAGTAGGGTGATGAGAAGCTGAGTTTGATACCAAAGTTGTCATGAGTCTGTATGAACAACTTGTTTTTGAAAGATTTTCCATTATCATTATCGGGCGATGAGGAACACCAAAAGACAGATAATGTGGTGGTTAATGAACTCTACAATTTTTTCTTTTTAGTTGAAATGAGCGGAATAGCCTCCACCCATTTTGTGTAATATTCGGTTCTTGTGATAATCCATCGGTGGCGTTGCGAAGAGGGCGGATGAATCTCACCAATAAGGTCTAAACCCCATTGTGAGAAAGGCCAAAGATCTCGGGTGACCTGTAGCGGGTGGCTAGGAGTATGTTGAAGGTTGGCATGTTGTTGACACATAACACAACGCTTAACATATTCATAGCAATCGTTATTGAGAGTAGGCCAATAATAACCTAGGCGGAGGATTCGTTTGGCCACGGCAAGGCCGCTAAAATGTCCGCCACAAATACCGTCATGGACTTGTTGGATGGTATGGGTGACCTCCGCACGGTGAGACATCGAAGGAGGATGCCATCAAAGCCACATTTATAAAGGAGTCCCCCCATAACAACATAACGAGAAACGCATTTAAGAAACGTGCGTTTGCCGGTACTAGTAAGGTCAGATGGGAGAACAGAGGTTGTAAGGTAGTCGTGAAATTGGTGATACCAGGTATCCTGCGAATTAACAGACACATTATTTATCGTACAAACAACCGAGGCTGAATAAGATGGGGCAAAGAGTTGTTGGACCAAGACGAAAATGTCAGAGTCAGTTGATGAAGCTGGAATTTGCGAGGCTAAGCAAGCCATAGTATCCATAAATTTGTTAGTGGAGCGGGGAATGGTTTGGATAGAATAGCGAGTAAATAAGGCTAGAAGTGAATCCACGTAGTGTTTGTACTTTTGAAGTTCCTCATTTTTGCATTGGTAGATGCCCATAACTTGATTGACTACCAATTGAGAGTCGCCAAAAATATTGATAGATTTGATACCTAAGTGTAACGCAACTTGGAGACCCAGAACAAGGGCCTCGTATTCCGCTGTATTATTAGTGCAAGGGAAATCGAGTCGGAATGAGAGAGGCATAGGCTCAGCGTCGAGAGGAATGAGAACAACGCCGGCTCCTCCGCCGCGCTGGCATTTGGATCCATCGAAGAAGAGGTCATTGGATACGACTCCTCCCCAGAGTGAAAGAGTGGCGATGAGTTCATCGGGAATGTAAAATTGGTAAATTGTTCCCACAGGTAAAGGGCTTCCATGAAGTTGATCTGCGATGGTTTGTCCTTTGATTGATTTCTGGTGGACAAACTCAAGGTCGAGGTCGGCGAGGAGCATGAGCCATCTGGCGATGCGTTGGTTTAGATGAGGTTTGGCATACATGTAATGGATGGGGTCCGTGTTGGTGATGACGAAAGTTTTGTGATTCAGAAGGTAGTGTCGGAGTTTGGTGGCCACGAATGATAGGGCTAGGCACAACTTTTCTACATGTGTATACCTAGTCTCATAGTCCACCAAAGTACGACTTATATAATAAACGGCTTGTTCTCGATTCTCAGAGTCACGATGTGCAAGCATGGCCCCTACAGCGTGGTCGGTGGCGGAAAGATAAAGGTAGAAAGGGCGGTCGTCCTGGGGTGGGATAAGCACGGGTGGCTGCAAGAGATAAGCTTTAAGAGCCTCAAAGGCTTGGTGGCATTCGTCACTCCATTGAAAGTCAATGTCTTTTTTAAGGAGGTGATGGAAAGGTTGACATCGATCCGAGAGTTGGGAGATGAAACGTCGGATAGATTGGAGCTTACCTTGTAAACTACGTAATTGTTTAAGATTGGTAGGTGGGGGCATTTCTAGAATAGCTTTGACTTTAGATGGGTCGACCTCAATGCCACGCAGAGAGACAATAAAGCCGAGAAGTTTTCCCGAAAGGACACCAAAGACACATTTCTTTGGTTGAAGACGGACAGAATATTGTAACAGGTGATCAAAAATAATGGTTAAAACATCGAGATGTTCACTGCGATGTTTAGATTTGCCAAGAAGATCATCGCCGTAATCTTGAGGATAGTGTGCATAATGTCATGAAAAATGTAGGTCATAGCCCGCGATAGGTTGCACCAGCATTCTTAAGGCCAAATGGCATTACACGGTAAAAGGTTCCCGAGGAGTTATGAAGCGGTTTTATGTTGATCGGCGGAGTGCAACCAAAATTTGGTTATATCTGAAAAGCCATCCATGAGAGAGAGCATCTCATGGCTGCGGTGAGATCAACAAGTTGGTCAATACTAGGTAGGGGAAGTCATCCTTAGGGCAAGCGAGGTTAAGATCTAGAAATCCGTGCATATCAAAAGTCCCCGTCGCTTTAGTAGCAGTGCGATGTTAGAAATCCATTGAGGATAGTCATAGGCGAAATGAAGGAAACGAGAAAGAAGTCGTTGAAGCTCCTCTTTGACCAAGAGGGCAATGCGTGGATGCATTTTCTCAATTTCTTTTAATTGGCTTGGAATCGGGTTTTAGATGTAATGTTATGGGCCAATGTCGAGATCAATTCTGGCATGTCGGCGTAGGACAAGCGAAAGCTTGGTTGCGAGCATGGAAAAGGTAGTAAAGGTGACTTGTTACGATGCGTTAAGGGATTGTCGATCTTCACAATGTGAGGATCCTCCTCCGTGTGGATGTTGATTTCTATAGTAGATTCGTTCAACATGGTTTGAGTTTGAGATGGTAAGGCGCGTTGAATATAAGAGTCATCTGCGCCAGGTAAGTGAGGATGGAGTCATCATCGACACTCAACAACGTTAATTGAAGGTGAGTCCTCTTGATCATGTCGGATACGAAGGGGGATAGAAGAGGGTCCTCATTATCGCGTTGATAAGTGAGAGGACCTAGGAAGATAGCATTTATGAAAAAAAAAAAAAGTTAGGAGGGATAGATTCGGGATCTATCGACTCGTGTGGTGGCGAAGGCAAAATGGGTGATGATGGTTCGGTAGGGGTGACGTCGTCGTTGTCTTCTAGAAGACAAGCGACACGAGGTTCCTTCGATGTAAGTGTTCCCGAAATCCGAGACCACTACGATCATTGTGCTTGCGTGTAATTCGAGGATGATTGTATGTCGGCCTTGTTCATAAAGACCAAAACCAAAGCCTTTCCAAGCACAAATGAGTCAAAGGTGAGGGCAAAGCGACGATTTGTCGGTATTGAAAATCGGATTGAAAAGGAACCACACCAAGAGGTGGCTCGGGGACAATGGAAGATGCGTCGACACCCCCATATGTTAGGTTAGTGCGGCGGTGAGGTGGTCCGTGAGGGGATTACTTCCCCACACGAGGTCATAGGTAGGATGTGCATGTACTGTCCAGTACTCTGTGGGGTATGGAAAGAACTAACGTTATATAGGTGATACTCCCCAGCGTAAGGCGTTGAAAAACATCTACTAAGGGTGCGGTTGGGATATTAGGCTGCGGGGAAGGGAAGTGGTTTTGCGGCAGTGGTTTCATTGAAGGTGTAGGTGCGGTTGAGGTGGATGATTGAGGCACATTTGAAGAGGATGGTTGGGTTGAATGAATGGGTGTCTTGATTGGTACAAGCACATCATTAGGGCGGTATATCATATTGCGAGGTTTTAAAGGGGAGGATCAGCTTTTACGGTGTAGGACTTCCCCTCGTATTCAAATTTTATGCATCTATGTAAGGTTGAGGAACGCATCCCATAGCCGGATCGAGGCGACCTAGCAATATATTGTATTGAAACTCTCCCTCAAGGACATAGAAGAGTTCGGGTAAAGTACGTGGTCCTACACGAATGTTAAGAATCACGGTGCCTAAGGTAGAGGTAATAGCGTCATTGAATGACCATGACATGATGGGATTAGCACACATGTAGCTAGAAGGGATATTCATTTGTTGGAAGGCTTTTGAAGAGATGATGTTTAGGCTAGCGCCCCTGTCAATCATAACACGACGTACCCGAATGTCTCGGACGTAAGCTGAGATGAAAAGAAGCGAGTCGGGATCTTACATGTACCAAAGTCAACAATTTCGTCTTGGAGCCAGCTGCAGCAGCTTGTTGTACAGAGATAGAAGTGGTTGGGGCAGTGGGTTGTTTGGTGAGAGAAGCAATGTGATTGGGTGTAAGAATGGAGGTAACAGGTAGGGTTTCATTAGGTAAGACCTCGATCCCTTGAAGAATTTCCACGAGAGCTTGTCGATGAGATTCAGAAGTCTGAATGAGATCATATAGTGTCATTTTTACGGGTGATTGGTGAAGTTGTTTGATCATGGCTCGATGGGCAACTCCATTGGAGACGGGGTAAGCGGGTCCACGAATAACCACTTTGGGTGGTGGTGCAATCGGGATGGTGGACGGAGAAAGAGAGGACGCAGGTGTGCTATCTTTCACTTTCTCGTTGTTTTTACTGCGCTCGAGTAGCAACACTAATCATATTAATCTCGTAGAGACTGAGATGAGGAAGATGGTTGGATAAATCATGGTCTTGAGAGGTGGGGTTGTAATAATGATAGATCTTGGTGAGGCGGGGACGGATGGTATAGGAGAGGGAATTGAAGCTAAAGGTCTCTCTCCCTTCGTAAGTTGTCTTTCTTAACCTTTCTATCGAGAGAGGTGGCCCGACGAAGGATGGCTTTTAAAGCTTTGCATCCCTCCACATCATGTCTGGTGTGCGGTGATAGGCAGCAGATTTTAGACTCATCATAACCTATAGGTCGAGGTTTAGATGGGTCATAAGGTCTAAGTGGGGGTAGGGAAATGGTCGCATTCTCCACCAACATAGCAAGGATTTTGGCGTAAGATCCTTTGAGTGGGTCAAAATCGGCGGAGGATGAGGGCATTGGTTGTACGGGTTTTGGTAATGTTTGGGCATGGTTGGTTCGTACAGGTGGTGGTTTAGCCAAGGGGTGTTGACACGTGGTTTTCACTAAACGTGGTTTCTTTGGCGCAGGAGCTACGTTCAACTGGTTAGATGATGAGGCTACCAGATAACGTGGTAGCGAGGAACAACCACGGAGAAAGGGAGTGGCGAGAAAAATAAATCCTTTGATGATGGAGTTCGTTTAGGGTTGATGGGTGGACCGGATACGTGGGGTGACAACGTTGATATATCCTTTGATCTCTGTATGGGTGTAGGAGGCGTAGGTCGTTTTGAAGAAAACGCAGGAGGTATGATATATTGATGCAAGGTGGAGGGATGAGGTCCCAATATGGAAGGTAGGTGTGACGATGATGGTTTTGATTGTGATAGAGGCACGGATGGAGTTTGTCTCCTAAGTGGCGGGGCGGCTTTATTTTTGGATAAATCTAGTCGCTTAGGCGGGTGTGTTAGGCTGGGTATTGGTGAGGTCCCAAGTGTAGGGGAAGATTTGGTTAGGTTAATAGAGGTGGATGAGATACTTGGTATAGATGCGGGGGATGGAGATGAGGACATAGGGATTTTGAGTTTCTGTAAACACTTAGGGTATATGGTAGAGGTGTCTGGATCGGTCACCTGCATTTGAGTAGAATAGGGGGTACTCAAACGTTCCCATAGGACTCGTCTATCTTCTGGAGAATGACAATCTTCAAGCGTGAATTGTAAATTTGGTACGGAAGAAAGATGGGTTGTGATTCCATCCACTTTATGGGTGTGATACGGGGGTAGATGAGGCCTTTGTATCAATAGATGTTAAGAGATCGGCGAGTCGTTGAAAAGATTTAGGCGATGAAGAACTAATAGGCAGGAGGGCATGTTTGAGAGGGTCCAGTTATGGTTAAAGAATTCGGTGATGTCGGTGCGAGAGATTGCTCGTCTAAGGATGACAAAAGGAGTGGCGAGCCTTCCTCTTGTGCAGCAAGAGCGGTAGGAGGAGACGTTTGGGAAATAGATAAGTTAGATAACATCCGTTCGCAGTCTTGTAGGGATGTGGTATAAGAAGACTCATCGATGAGAAGAAAAGTCTGGTAGTTAACTCCTTTATGGGTAAAGGAATGATTTCACCTTGGTTTGATGGTGGTGAAGGAGGTTCGGGCCCCTGCGTTAGTGAAGAGGCTTGATTCAAAATTTTCTCGATAGAGGCTTTTGGCTGGGAGTCGAAGACTGCATGGATCTCATGAACACTTTCCTCGGCTAAGATATCCTGGTTTACGTTACTGTTAGAAGAGTGATTTGGGAATGGTTTGTTGAATATTTTCAGATTTCGGTTGGCAGGGGCATTAGGGTTATCGAGGGTTATATCACTGCGTCGACCATTTCTGCACTATGTTTTTCAACATTTTGCGGTTTTCATGACTATGTCCTTTTACGGTGAAAGTTCTGAAATCATTTTCTTTGTACCGGGGAAGGTATAGCGCGGGTAGAATCAAACCGGAGTGGGTTTTAATAGGAGGCAAGGTGATAGCTCCGGCTTTGAGCAATTTTTCCAAGATGACACCATAAGTTTCTCCCAAGAGGAGTGTAATTGATGGGCTCGGCTTTGTACTTATAGGTGGTTTTTGGTGGGGTATTAGACGGTGTTTGAGATTTGACCATCACCGCGTGGACAGCTCCTTTTGATTTCGAAGAAGTGGATGTGTGAGGAGGGGTGGTGTTTGGCTTATTGGTAGAATCTGGAGTTCGAAATTGGGGTTTTTGTTGCGCAACCGCAATTTCTCTTCTTCTAAGGCTCGAATTTCTAATTTCCGAGCCATGGTAAAGGCCTCATCAAATGTACGGAAAGTTTGAATTTGGAGGGTAGGAGAGATGTGCTTAGCGCAGGCCACGTAAAAAGTTCGATAAGTTCAGCCTGAGGCAAGGCATATGTAAGTTGGTTGATAAGGCCACGCCATCGTCCAACGAAATCTGCGATAGATTCGTCTTCGAATTGTCGGATGGCATAAAGGTCGGTGATAGATACTTTCTTGGCAATGTTAATGGAGAAATGATCCAAGAAAGATTGGGCTAGTTGGTTAAAAGAGAAGATTGAGTGTTGGGTTAAAGCACTTGTACCACTCAAGGCGGGTCTGATAAGGACATGGGAAAGGTGCGAGTAAACAAGGCATCATCATGAGCAATCAAATAACAAGCATGTCTAAATGATCGCAAGAAGTGTTGTTGAGGGTCCTCCTTACTTGTTAAAGCGAGTAAATTTTGGTAATTCCCATTGAGGAGGATATGAATGAAGGGGGACGAAGGGTGAATAGGCTCCCGAAAAACTTGCTCATATGTCAGTAGCTACGACTTCACAAAGCAAAGCCTCAGTTATGCATTTTGTCCATCATTTGTTTGATGAAATCATGGTTGGATGAGATGAGGGTGCGGTTGTGTAAACGGAGGCAAATTGGGCCAAGGGCCTCCACTTGAACAATGGTGGGGTTAAGTGTTGATAAGGTATGGAGGATGAATATGTTGAGGCGACCGAATAGGGATGTCCCATATAGGATGTTGAGGTCACTTTGGATACGTATATGGGAATGAAAAGGTAGGCGGAGCTTGAGAAGGAAAGCTCGTGTGGATAGGTGGCGAGAGCAAGTCATGAACGGAGCGGCTGCAAGAGAGAGATGAGGTAGGAAGGCGGTGGTCGGTGGTAGTGATATGTGGGGTCCAAGATTAACCAAAGGAAAGCTAATCTGTGTCGTATGAACCTCTGAAGCCATCGGATTGGGAGACGGGGCTAAAGATGCGGGAAGCAAGGCGGTATCATCAGGCGGAGTGGGAGCTAAATGAGCAGCTATACTAATAGGCATACCAACAAGGAGCTGACCATCGGGCGTACGGTCGGGGTATGAGACAAATAGTATTATGCAAAGACACTAGGATTAGCATCCAGAAACTTGGCAAATTCTTTATCTCCCACAGGAATTTTAGGAACCTCGCTGGTATCCGTAGGATTCCCCACAGAATGTGAAGGGGGTGATTCAGGCAAAGAAATAGAGCAAGCATGTGAAACCATGGCGGCGGCTTGCTTTTGAGTGATAACAACCATGGACGAGGAGTTCACGGTAGGGTTTGTCTGTCGAAGCAGAAACAAACTCGAGCTGGTAAAATTGGTAGGTTCTTTGGTTTGTCGAGGGGAATTGGAAAAGCGATGGCAAGAATCGATATCGGTCTAATGCGATGTCGGTTATACTATAGCCGACGTCGGTCAGGTAACCGATGTCGGTGTAAGAAGTCTGGCTAACAAGATATAAAAGGCTGCTAATTTGATTTTTAACAACGTTTAGTATACTTGTCAATTATTGACCACAGAAGACAGAGTATGAGAAAGAAAACAGAAAAAAACAAGCAGGATGCACACGTAAATCCAGAGACTAACCCTAGGGTTAATTTTAATTATCGTGGGCTTATGCCTTTAGACATAGAATGATGTCAATCCTAAATAAAGGACTTAGGGGAAATGTCAAGTTGTTTTGGCTCATAAGGTTACCTCAATCGGGCGGAGGAATACCACGGAAAAGGGGGGATGTTTGAGCTGTTGTGTTAATTATGAAGTGATTCGGTATGTGTTGTGCAGTGAATGTAAGATTAATTTCTTGTCAATACCATGGATATCACCCCCACGTGTATGACCTGTTACTTAATCTATGTTCACTAGAATTGAAAACAACAAGCAGGAATGCAATGCACGTGTTTTAAACCCAAATCGAAAATGATATTCGATGAAGCAAAAGAAATGACTTTCACTAATGCAAGATGAGGAAGAAAGACAAATTCTTTTACCAAAATAATAAAAAGCCTTGTGAATATCTTTAGAAGAATAAAACAGCAAGTATGCTCCCTATATGAAAGCAAGCAAGAAAGAAAGAAACCCAAAATGGGTCCCACCGGGCGTGCCAAAATGTTTCACTCGGAATGTTTCGGCTTCTGGGAATAGAGTTACTTCTATCCTTTCATTCCTTTTAGAAACAGATAAGGTTAGGGCTAGGAGGAATACCTGTTGAATGTCGAGATGGTGTGCGCGTACCGTAGAGAAAGATCAGGTTGACTGCGAAGAACTCCTTTTTGTCTTGGAAGGACTACTGTGAAATAAGAACAAGACCACAAGATTTTGATTAGACGATAAATGAGGAAGCTGCCTTGGGCCCAGAAATATAAAACTTCCTTTGAAGGTGGTCGGTTCCCTGCTAATATGAATTAACACCAAAAACTATAAAATATCAATTAAATTGCTTCGTTGAGGCGGGTAGGGAAAGGCTGATTTCTGGTTTTGAGTCACAATATACCGATACTGGTTCTTGATAACCGATATCGGTATGGTCTAGATCTGTAGGTTGGTTGTTTTATGGGGTGGTTGTGTTGTAGGGTAGCGGTGTTGTTGGTAAAGGCTGGTATATGAGTGATATTAGGTAATGAGATGGTGAGAGGTAAATGAATGATAGTTAGATGCAATGACACGTTGGGTAGTGGATCTAGGAATGGATTTATGGGGACTGTGATTCAAAAAGTCTAAGAAATGTTATTAAAGAGGACATGCAAGATGTAACTTACTGGTTATTGATGAAGATGCAGGTCCAGGAACTCTGATGACAAAGGCAGAACTTAGGTAAGATGGCTTGACACACAGAAGATGAGAGATCTCCCTCCCGATGATCAGCTGAGTATCACAGGTTTCTGGCTATTCCGTTGCAGTTTTGGGCTTGATCTCCTTTGCTGCAAACTCTTCTGGTTTCTTCACTCGTCTCTGCTCGGCCAAGTAAAGATCCGGATTCTCTTGATCGCTCCTGCTGATCTCTGTTGATCCAAAAATCCTTCCACCTTTGTTTTTGGTTTGGGGAGCCCATTTACAGGGAACCGATGGCGGTTACGTAACCGACGGCGGTCGAGTAGGAACCGGTATCGGTTAGGAAAAAGCAGGCTATTTTTAGTAAAATCACCCACTTTCCCTGCTTTTCTCCCGAGAGATTAGTTGCGGGCTTGGTCAAGTGACTAGAAGGTCGGTTTTGGGTGCGAGAAAGGGGTCATTAGTCATGGGTGTAGGTGTGGACCAAGTTATAGGTCTTAATTAGGTTAGTTTAGGGTTAGGACTAGGTCATGATGAGGTGGCAAAATGAGGTGGCAGGTAAGGTGATGTGGATTTATCAATTACAAGGTAATTAATAAATAATTGTGTAAGGTTTAGGTGATGAGGTTAGGTTGCGAAATGAGATGCGGGTCACAAGGGGTCGTAAGACACAAATTTGGTGTCTACAACTCCACCTATCCAAGATAGAATCCCACGGGTGGTATTCCTTCAGAGTCAATCGCCCTAATCTTTGAGCTTTGATTCTTGCTTTGGTGTTGTAGTTCCTCTTCAAGCCATTTTTCCAAGAATGGCGGTACCACCGCCTTAGGGGTCATCGTGTCGGGCCCTTTGCCCTTCCCACCTTTGCACGAGTTACCCAGATGTAACCTAAGAACTTACCTAAATTCAAAGGTGATGGTAAAGTGCATCTTGATGAACACATCGCAACCTTCATAGTTGCATGCGGAGTTCTGGGAGTTGAACATGAAGATGTCTTCGTAAGACTTTTCGTTGAGACTTTACAAGATAATGTTGCTGATTGGTTCTATCACCTTCCGGCTGGTGCTATCACCATTGGGATACTGATGAGAACTAGGTTTGAAAACCGATTCAAACCAGCAGAAGACGTGCATGCCTTGCTAGCCAAAATCTCTCAAATAAAGAAAGATTCACAAGAACCCATGAGAGAATTTGTGGCCCGATTCAATAGGTTGATTAACAAAATTCCACCAAATACTCGACCTGTAGATCAAATTCAAAAATGTTTTTTCCTAAATGCTCAATCACCTGAAGTTAGCTATGCACTAAGAAGGGCTAATCTCGCAACATTGGCTGAAGATCAAACTCTTGCTGTTAGTGTCGAAGATGATTTAATCATGTCAGGGAAGTTGAGGAGAGACCCTTCTAAATCTAAATCTGCTTCTTCCTCCTCTTCCACCCCTGGACCTAATACTGATCCATTGGTACAAAAACTTGCAAATGATCTCATTGCCATTAAGAAACAATTGGCTCAGCATGCTCCCTATGCAGACGTTCCAAGGAGGAATTTTCAGCCCAGAAATCGTTTGCCTGCTGCTCAAACAAGGCTAGCGCTTGAAGGACCTCCTATTAAAGTTCCCATCAATGCAACTTGTGAAGTTGAGGAACCTGAAGATGAAGAGGTTAATGAAGATTGCGAGGAATTTGTTGAAGAGGTTGATGATGAAGCAGATGAACTTGAGGGATCTCGAGTTAATTTCTTCACCACTGAGGGTATTGATGATGAGGATGATTATGATGAAATAGTAGCAGACATGAATAGCGAGTCATACGATGTCATGACTCGAGAGCAGAAAAATCAGAGGGAGAAAGTGATGCAGCCCACCAAGAAATCTAAAGAATAGCCGACAACTATCCCCGTAATTGCAAAAAGAGGATCTCCTATCCCCGTTTCATCTACACCAAAGGTGAGTCCTGTCAATTCTACTACTAAAGTTATTTCCATTTCTCCTAAAGTTGATAAACCTAAGATTTCAAATGATGATAGCCCGTCCACTTCTGGGTCTTTCAATATTATTGATCACCTAAAAAAGACTAAGGTTCAAATCTTAGAAGCTGAATATTATCAAACCCATCCTAAGGCTTTTGCTAAAATGATTCACTTTGTCAATTCCCATTCTAAAACTACCTCTAAAGGCCTTTTACCCACTCCTTCTTCTACACCACAACCTAACTGCAGTAGCTACGTCACCTCACCCAGTGACAAAATCAAACCATTCTATGTGACACTTCTTATAGCTGGCCATAGGCTCAGTAATTGCGTCATAGACTCAGGAGCATCAGATAATGTGATTCCTGCTAAAGTAGCTCATGCCTTAGGCTTGACTCTCACACGCACTTATGGATCTTGTTACTCTATGGAGAGTAAGGAAGTGCCCTTAGTCAGAAGAATTAAAGATGCACAAGTGGCTTTTTTGCTTTGCCTGAGAAGAAAGTTTTGGCTACCATCTTAGTAGCAGATATTCCTCCTTCATACGGGATGTTGCTAAGCATAAAACTTCTGTAAGGATGTGGGTGGAGAAATTCAAATGGATTGGTCACATGCCCTCATACCTGTTAATGGACAAATGAAGAAGTTGCTGCCTGAGAAGCAATCTGAGTATATTGTACAAAAAATGGATGATCCCAAAGCACAAATACTCTATGAGGATATGGGGCATGGCAACTACATGATTATGTCTCCTAAAGAAATCCAACTCCCCAAAGTATCACCTAAAGATCCTAATGGTGTTTGGATTTTAGAGTTTGATGGAAGTTGTTCCTCAGCTAGTTCTGGAGCTGGTGTCATACTGGTGTCACCTGAAGGAAGCCTTCATCCTTTCTCATTCAAGTTGCAATTTGAAAATACCAATAATACAAAAGAGTATGAGGCTCTCATTCTTAGACTACAAGTGGCAAAAGAACAAGGTGTGAAGAATCTTATAGCTCGTGGGGATGCGGAATTGATTGTAAAGCAAGTTAGAAACCTCTTCCAGGTGAAAAATGGAAGGTTGAAACATTACAGGAATCAGGTGTGGGATTCCATTGAATTTCTTGATGCTTTCTCCATTGAAGCAATACCTAGGGAGAAGAATACCAGGGCTGATTCATTAGCAGTCTCTGGGTCACTGCTTATACCTCATCCTGACTTTTCCCAAGATAAGTTCACCATTGAGATGATCCATCGACCTAGTGTACCTGATAATACAAATAACTGGCAAGTTTTCAATAATGATCAACATTTGCTTTCTTTCTTAGAACTCAAAGATAATTTTGAACAACTATACTTTGAAGGAAGTGATAACTTGCCTCGTGAAAGTGTGCCCTTTGACAAAGCAGCCACTCAAGGAGAAGAAATGGATCAGGATGGATGTATCAAACTCAAGGGAAACAAGATCCCTAAAGGATTGGTAAGTTTAGAGGAACTGTTTGATAAACACGACAGGTATGTAAAGTCTAGAGCTTCTACTAGACCTCAACAATCAGCTGAATATGAAAAATTAATATTGGGAGTTCTACTGACCCTAAGTTCGTGAACATTGGAAAATTTTTCACAGCAGATGAGAGGAAGAAAGCAATTGATCTTTTAAAGAGGTATAAGGATGTTCTTTCCTACTCTTATGAAGATTTAAAAGATTTCCAACCAAAAGAAATGCAACATTTTATTCCTCTCAAACCTGGAATTAAACCTTTTAAACAAAAGCAGAGGCAATACAATCCCAAAATAGCTGACACCATTTTTCAAGAAATACAGAAGTTGTTGAAAGCTAAAATCATTTTTCCTATCGATCATTCAACATGGATTGCCAATATTGTACACATTAGAAAGAAAATGGCGAGATTCGTATCTCGTGTTGACTTCGTGAATCAATCAAGCTTCCTTGAAAGATAATTATCCTTTACCTATGATGGATCAGTCTTACAAGCAAGAAGGATCTGAAATGTTGTCTATGCTTGATGGATTCTCGTGATATAATCGTGAGAAGTTAATCACCGCAGATAAACACAAAACAACTTTCACTACCCTCGGGGTACCTTTGCTTACAAAAGAATGCCTTTGGGCTCATTAATGCTTTGTGCCAATTTTCGAGAGCTATGGATCCGCCTTTGAAGTTTGAAAGGGAAGTGTATTGTTGTATACCTTGATGACTTGACTGTGTATTCTAAAACAAGGGCAGATCATTTTCAGCACCTGGAGATAGTTCTGCTAAGATGTAGAGAACATGGGATCTCTTTGAATCCTAAAAAATATGTCTTTTGTGTCACAGAGGGGAAATTATTAGGGCACATCATCTCCAAAGATGGTATTAAGATTGATCCTGAGTGAGTTCAAGCTATTCAAAAAATTCCTCTCCCAACCAGCAAAAAGGGTGTGCACTCTTTCTTTGGTAAGATCAACTTTTTGAGAAGATTCATCCCTGATTTTGCAGAACTAACTCTGAATATCTCCCAAATGATGAAAGGTAAACAAATTTTTGGTTGGTATTTTGAAGGGAAAGAAGCCTTTGAAGATATTAAAAGAGCCATTGCTAAAACTCCTGTTTTAGCATGTCCAGATTTTAGTAAAGATTTTATTATCTATTGCTACGCCACAGATAACACCTTGGCTGCAGTTTTGACTCAGGAAGATTCTAATGAGCATGAACTCCCAATTGCATTTATGAGCTATATTCTGAAAGATCATGAGTTAAAATATACCATGATGGAAAAACATGCTTTTGCAGTGGTTAAAGTTGTTAAGCAGTTTCGTTTTTACATTCTTAACTCTCACTCCATGGTGTTGGTACCAGATACAACTGTTAAGTCAATTCTTACACAGCAGGAATTTGGATCCAAGAGAGGGAACTGGGTGGCTAAGGTTCAAGAATATGATATTGACATCAAACCGACCAAGCTCGTCCGTGGAAAAGGCCTTTGTGAACTCATCGCTGAAGGAGCTAGACATGAGTTACTGGAGGATAAAATTGGTCTTCCTACAGTTCTGTTTCTTAGCTCAGTTGACGAATGGTATGCTGATATCACCCATTTTCTCACCTATGGAGAATGCCCTCTCATTTGATAGCCAAAGAAAAGAGGACTGTTAAACTAAGGTCAGTGCAATATGTGTTGTGGGAAAACACCTTGTTTAAACGTGGGTTAGATGGAAGGTTTTTGAAATGTGTGGACAAGGAATAGCAGAAAAAGCTACTCTCAGCTTTTCATGATCAAGCATGTGGAGGGCACTACTCATCAACAATCACTTCTCATAAGATACTTCATGGAGGATATTACTGGCCTACCTTATTCAGAGATGCATCCAAGTGGGTTGATAAATGTGAGGCTTGTCAGACTTTCGTGGGTAGACCCAAATTGGCCTCTTTGCCTCTTAAGCCAGTTGTAATTGAAGAACCTTTTCAATAGTGGGGTTTGGACTTCATTGGAACACTTAATCCCTCTTCTAGTGTTGGTCATACTCATGTATTAACTACTACAGATTATTTCACAAAATGGGTAGAAGCCATTCCAGTAAAGAGTACTACTTCTGAAGTGGTGTGCAGTTTCATCAAAGAAAACATCTTGGTAAGGTATGGTGTACCAAACAAGATTGTGACAGATAATGCTTCAAATTTTTCTTCAACTGAGATGATGGATTTTTGTTATGGATATGGCATCTCTCTGGCTCACTCTTCAGATTACTATCCTCAAGGAAATGGACAAGCGTAATCCAAGAATAAAAATCAGTGACCATAATAAGGAAATTAGTCAATGAGTCTCAACGAAACTGACACAAGAAACTCTATGATGCTCTTTGGGCAGACAGATCACACCTAAGAGAGCCATTGGAATGTCTCCTTTTCAAGTGGTATATGGAGTAGAAGCTCAATTGCGATAGAATAAAGGAGCCCGCCACCAGCATCTAATGAAGGCCATTGAAGACACCATTTCATGATGCTTTGGATAAGAGAATAATGTACCTTCACAAATTGAATGAGGATAGATTGGAAGTTCATTGATAAGATATCTGCTCATCAACAAAAAGTTAAGGTCCTGTTTGATAAGAAAGCCAGGTTCAGAGATTTCCAAGTTGGAGACACTGTTTTGTTGTGGGATAAAAGGCATGAACCTCATGGCAGCCATGGCAAGTTTGATTCCCTTTGGCTCGGACCTTTCAAGATCAGGCACTTTGCTAGTAAGAATTCTTTTTACCTTGATTATATGGATGGTTCTTCTCTCCCACTTCCTTATAGTGGGTAGTACTGAAATTGTTCAAGTCATAGGTGATTAGGGAGTCCTTTGTATATTCTGTACAGCATTTTGTTTTTCTTTCCCTTTGTTTTGGTGTGTTGTCCTCTGTATTGGTTTGATTTGATGACTCCATTGCCCAATGGATAAGGTACTGGTCTACTTCCCCAAGTTTGTCTAAGTTCTTACCTTGTCTCATTCCTTGAATTTATGCCAAGTCATCCCTAGAAGGAGCCAACTGTTGTCCACTCAAAATTCCCCTGCTCTTAAGAAAGTGAAAATTTAAAATTTTGAGTTTAATTGTTTTCTCTCATTGTACTCGATAATGTGAAATGCCAAAGAAATTGAGAAATCTGCGTTTTGGGTCATTTTGTGTGTTTTTCGGGCTGCTCATGACATTTTTGTCCCGCGTGTCCCAAGTTCAATGGGCCCTCTGCTCCCAATCATCCGGTTCACCCAAAGTCTGCTTCTTTTCAGCCCGTCGAACTTTTTGTCCCAAATGTCCCAAGTTCGCCCGGACCAATTGTTCCATTTTCGTCCGATTCGGCCGAGTCGCGTACTTCACGTACTTTTGTCCCGCGTGTTCCAAAAGCATTTGTGAGTCTTTTCCCGCTTCGCCCGAATCGGCCGAGCCGCGTACTTCATGCTTTCGCATCCCAAATGTCCCAAGTTCGCCCGACCAATTGTTCCATTTTCGTCCGATTCGGCCGAGTCATGTACTTAGCGTACTTTTGTCCCGTGTGATCCAAAAGCATTTGTGCGTCTTTTCCCCGCTTCGCTCGAATCGGCCGAGCCACGTACTTCGCGCTTTCGCGTCCCACATGTCCCAAATGAACCAAGTGCCATTCGTGCTAATTTTTCCCACTCTACCCGAATATCTTGCTTATTCAATTTGGTAGGTATGTATTAAATGCACATTCATTGCCTTTCTCTCTAAATGCAATATATAACGAGCGAACCCCTATGTGTTTTACACACTTTGCGCTTCCCTCGCTATCTTTGCTCGAACCTTTGCATCTAAATTCCTGCGTGCGTATCCATTTTCCTCTCGCAATTCCTTCCCAAGTCCTGGGCTTGCAGCTTCACCCTTCAAATTACTACCAACATGAAGATCAAATTTCAGGGGCAAGAACAAATCTCACCACTAGAGTCTGCCATTCCCGATATCGGGGACAGTGAAGTTCACCATCTTGACTTTAGTGATTTTTGGTCAAGGATGATAGACGCAAACCCTACGCCAATGGCACAGATGATTCATGACAAAGGTTTGGCTTTCATTGGTGGTTTCCCATCTCGAGCAATGTGCGAATACAAGTGCTTTCATGCGGAGCTCATTTCAACCCTGATTCGAGTGAATTGACCAATATACACGGGAGCTCATTGCCAAACTTGACGCTGCCGCCATTAGCACTGCACTGAGGATTCCAGAAATGGATAATGCCATAGTTGTCTCCCAGAATCAAGCACAGGCCCTGTTCAATCAAGAAAGTGAACAACTTGCAACAAAAGCTCTCTTCCACTATTGGGGTCATAGATAAAGAGCTTAAACTTTGGAGCAGTTGCATAGTGGACCTCTCGCCTCATGGGACAGACTGATGAAAACATTCTTTTGGTGAGTAAGGTTTTTGATGATGCAAAGGATAATCTGTCAAAATCCTGGGTCTACAGCGTGGAGTGGAAGATCAAGGTCCTGGAGGAGGCTTCGGGAGAATTGAAGAATAGTTGGCAGAAGGGAGAGGCTTTCAAAACACTAGTTGTATCTGCTTTCAAAGATATACATTGTCATCTTCAGGATGAAACTTCTGGTGTGTCTCTCTCCCTACAAGAAATCAAAGCTCAATTCAGAGCTTTTTTCAAAGGAAATCTGTTCAAGGAAAGCTCCATTTCCAAAGAGAAAATGAAGGAGATCTGCTCTCTTCAATCTGCTATTGAAGAAGCAAATAAAGACTATCATACTCATGTCGAGTTTGATAAGGAAATGGAGAAGTGCCTCGGATTTTGGACCCATTCTACAGCCAACACGTCAGTCCCACGTGGCAGAGACATAGCCGAGGCATTGAAGAGATTCAGTAGTGGATTTTGAAGTCAATGGGTCCCTCCCAGTCATAAGCACCTGTCTTCTTCTCCTTATTCCTCTCTTCTCTTCCAATTCTTTTTCTCGGATTTATTGTAATAAGTTGAGGTATTGCGATTGGCAATCCTTAACTAATCTTTAGTTAAAAGAAGTAGTTACCGAGAGTAACTAAATTGTAAACTATATAATGGCCTCTCCTCGCCATTTTGAAGGAGGAAGAACTTGGCTTATTTTCTGAAAGTGTAAATAAATCATAAAGAAATCAATACATAAGGGCTTTTCATTTCTCGTCTATCTGATCTCTTTTATCCCTAAGCTTTTCATTTAATCTTGTTAAGATCATTTGTCTATATTATATTAAGAAGCTTTGTATTCTTGCATATGTTATTGAGAGAACTTTGTGTCTTTCAAATTTCATCTTATTAGTATGATACAAATGATCTTGTTTCAATTCACTGTACCTTCACATGCATAAAGAATTACTCTGTCATCTATAATTCTAAATGGTGCCTTTCTGCTCATTCTCGTTTTCTCATTCCTCAGTCCTTTTGTAATTGATGATCCCTATAGAAAACACTTTCGTAAATATCCAAGTTCTACAAGAAAATCATGTTTTGTATATGTGTAAATAGGTTCGTTTCTGAATAAGGGAACCTCTCCCATTAAAGAGGAGGGACTTCTTGTCCCCTGATTGTTGCTCTTCGTGAAGTCCTATTTGACGACCAACAAGGTTCTATATCGAAGATGGAAATTGAATAAACAAAGGGCAAGGGTTATAACCTTGTAAGAATCAATGAGTGTCAACATAGGCCCAATAAGAACTATCAAATTGAAGAATGATTTGAGAAGAATCATTAGCCATGAGGTGGGTAGTGGATCTTAGGGAAAAATATTTGCAAGGACGGGTTCACCAAAATGATTAAATAAAATGTGGAAATTCTATGTTTATCTAAACTAGTAACAAAGATGGAATAACCGATCTAAAAATACAATGTAAAATGTTAAATGATTTTATTTTAATATCCAAATGAAATGAAGTAATGCAAATAAGAGTGATAGGGTACTAAAATGAATGTAACTTACCTCGCTATGTTATTGGACTAGGAAGGATGACAAGCGAGATAGGGTAGAACACGAAGGTACGACCTAGGAAATTGTAGTGAAAGAAGATTTGTCCGGATCAAGCGCGTTTGGGTGCCCCGGCATTTAGTTTGGACTCTTTGGTCTACAGAAATCTTAGGATATGGATTTGACAATGTCACTAGGTCTTCATTATATCTTCTTCTTGGTCACTTAGTTGTCACAATAACGTCGATTATGTCGATGTAATTGTGTGATGAGGATCTACCTACAAAATCCCTTATAAAACATCAAATCCCTAAAAATGGAATATGCAAATGAAGGGGTCAGACTAACCTTAGCTACCACAATGGTGGAATTATAACTAAGCATTGCACCACATTCTAGACCTAATGTAGTTTTGTGCGTTTGTGTGTGCAATTGTTTACCTAGGGTGCCCTAGCGTCAATGATGCGCGTAGTAGGAGGTAATAACTAGATGTAATATGTAAATAGTGGATGGAATAAAATGAATACAACCTTTTCCCCTATGCTTGTTTGATGCGAGATGTAGAAGATCCCCAAATTCAGTCCTTTAATTTAGTAGATAGATAACTCTTGATAGTAGATATTTCATCCATAAGATAGTGAATATGTTATGTTTATATAGGTATATCTTACTCAAATTTTGATGCTAATGGCACGACATGTCGAATAGCACCTAGGGAATGAGACAACTAAATGCAAGGACCCACCTCGAAAATATAAGTTAAATGCAAGTACTACCAGAAATGGGGTGCCCGAAAAGAGGATCGAGGCAATCGACAGCACCCTAGTATCTTTCTATGTGCCCTAGATAAAGGCTAGAGACGAAAAATGACTAAAATATGACACCCAATACTCCCCGAGAGACAACCAAAATTGTGTAAACAACTCGACAAATGTGCAAGAAAAATGATGATGATAATCGAATAACTCGACAACAGACTAGGGGGATGAGCCATTAGTGAATATTTTTCTTACGAGAGATCCATATATAAAATAACATACTTGGCGTAAAAATGTAATAGAAAGTGTGTGATTTTATGAGTACAACAACAAATCCAAAAGACACTGCAAGATGATCCGCAACAACATGAACAAAATTCTAGCAAAAGTAAGATGCAATTCAATGGACCCCATTTCCAGAAAGATTACAAGAGAGAAAATATGACCCTAAATCATATTTTGATTTTGATTTTGTCAATCAGTTGAAGGAAATTTGTGTAAAAATTCCACTCATTCAAGCCATCAAGGATGTGCCTATTTACAACAAGTTGATCAAGGATCTATGTATAAATAAGCCGTAAAAAAAAAAAGATCCATCCACTGTACAAGTCATTGGATAGTTGGTGACATCATGCTTGGAAACTCTATACTACCTAAGTACATAGATCCGCATACCGGTCCTTACGCCGAATGTTACCGCAATGAAACTATGATAAAAAATACCCTAATTAACTTAGGGTCAAAAATCAATGTCATGACCAAGAAAATAATGGATGACCTGAAGTTGGAAGGACTGATGCCAATGATTACAATATTGCAACTAGTAGATAGATCAATAGTAAGGCCTGAAGGATTCCTTGAAGACATTGTTGTGGTAGTAGACTCTTGGGAATACCTTGTTGATTTCATTATCCTACAACCAAAGGCAAGTCTAGTAAGTTATCCTGTTATAATAGGAATGCCATGGTTGGCCATTGCTGATGCATTTATAGGGTGCAGGTCTAGAAACATGATCATCTCAAATGGAAATGGTACTAAGAAACTTATACTCTATCCTCCTGCCCAACCATTGAATAATGAGGATCAAACAATTTGGGTTGAAGAACCAAAAATTGATCAATGCTCATCCAACAACTGATGATGTTGGAAAATTCTTGCACTATTGAATATCAGGAGGAAGATGTTGTTATCTCTAATATTCTGTAGAACAAATATAGAAGGAATGAAGAAATTGATGACAAATTGAGGTGTTTAAGCTTTCCTTTGAACCAAGTCTTACCACAGTAGAGCACCATGAGTATTCCAGGTAAAAATTGTATTTTTCACCAACTTATTCCTCATGAATTCATATTAAATTCTATTAATAACAACATGTGTTCAATGTTGGACCTCTCCAAGAAAGTAGAAATAACAATAGGGATGCCACTAAATGTAAACAAGATGTTGAGTATACAATAGGAGAACTTGTTGATTTCTCTTCTTCAAGAACATAATACAACATTTTCTTAGTATTATAGTGGTATGTGTGGGGTTCATCCAAGGCTTTGTAATCCAAAATTTATATTAAAGAATAATGCAAACCAATCAGCAACCAAAAAGGCACATGAACTCAACAATAAGATAAATTGTGAAGTGTGAAGTACGTAAGTTGCTAGATGCTTTGGATTCACATACACCATATCGATAACAGCTTGGTATCACCTCTAGTAATTATACCAAATAATAATGGGAAATGGTTAATCAGTGTGGATTACAGGGAACTAAATTCAACCATAAGGAAATACCACTTCCCATTGACCTTCATTGATCTAGTGCTCGATACCTAGCCGGTAATAAGTAATCCTTTCTTAATGGATACAATGGTTACAATCAGATCCAGATTGCACCATAGAACCAAGATAATACTAAATTCACATGTCCTTGGTGGAAATTTTCCTATTCAATTTTCCCATTTGGCTTGTGTAATGCACTTGCCACATTCATGAGGGTAGTCATGCGTATCTTCTCTGATTTGAAAAATGAATGCATTGAAGTCTATATAGATGAATTCATTATTCATGAAAGTAATTTTGAGGAGGCTATGAAAAATATGGATAAGGTTGTAAGAATATGCAAGGATCAAAATTTTTCCCTGACAAATGAGAAGTGTTATATGATGATGTCAGAGTGTATAGTGCTAGGGCGCTACCTTTCCTCGATCTAAATTCAAGTAGATCCAAAAATGTTTGTCATAGTCAACTGCCCACACCAAGAAAATAAAAGGATGTTAGAATCTTTTTAGGCCATGTTGGATATTATATAAGGTTTATACAAGACTTCAACAAAATTGCAGTGCCACTTTTTACATTGCTGGGAAAGGATGTTGATTTTGTATGGACTGAATGTTGTGAAAGTGATTTTCAAACTTTAAAAGAGATGTTAACTACTGATCATGTGTTGAGAGGATTTGATTAGAACCTTCCTTTTCACATCCACACATAACATTATATTTAGATATTGGTTTTTTCCTAAGTCAAAAAGATAGTAGTCTGAATTATGCAATATACTATGTCAGCAAGAATTTGCAACATGAAAAATTGAACTATATAGTAACAAGAAGAGTTCCCGGTATTCGTATATTCCATAAAATTATTTTAGACATTATATCAAAAGATACCCTGTGTTTATTCACACTAATCATACTACAATCAAGTATCTGGTAAGCAAACCAATTGTAAATAGCATAATCATAAGATGGCTACTCCTCTTGCAAGAATTTGATGTCACCATAATGGACAAGCCTGAAAAGATAACGTGGTGGCATATTTCCTCTCAAGGATGGACACCAACAATGAAGAGAAAGTAGTTGATGATTCATTTCTAGATAAGAACCTGTTTTCTATTTCTATAAGAACACCTTGGTATATAAACATAACCAAATAATTGGTATCAGGTAAAACACCTCCACATTTTTCATCCTCTGAGAAAATGTATTTAGTCGAAAAGAGTTTACCCTTTTCTTGGATAGCTAGAATTCTCTTTTATACAATTCAATATCAAGTAATGAGAAGGTGTATAGATGATGAGGAGATATTTGATGTCCTCATAGCCTACCATAATGAACCTTGTGGAGGGCATTTTGCTACAAAGAAAACAACACATAAGGTGTTGACTATTGGCTACTATTGGCCAACTTTACATAAGGATGCAACACTATACACTAAGAGATGTGACAAATGCCAAAGAATGGGAAATCCCACTAATTCGATGAGATGCCATTACAACCTCAATTGGTTCTACAACCTTTTGATAAGAAGGGTTTAGATTTTGTTGTCCCTATAGACCCTCCATCTCAACAAAAAAGAGTATATCCTGGTTTGTACATATTACCTAACCAAGTGGATAGAGGTAAAAACATTTCCAAACCAAACCAATGAGAAGGTGGCTAAATTCCTGTATGAGAACATATTTACTGTATGGAGTCCCAATGGATATTGTGATAGACTAGGGTACACATTTTACTCACTGATATGATTACTCGATTTGAGTCAAGGTGAATATGAAATTAGGCATAGAAAGTCTACACCATACCATCCCCAGTCTAATGGCCAAGTGGAGGTTACAAACAGAGAGATAGAGGCCATATTGAAAAAGACTATAGAACTCCACAAAAGAGACTGGGAAGACATGATTCCAAAAGCAAGTATGGGCATTCAATACAACATGGAAGACCACAACTAGATTCACACCATTTGAACTATTATATGGCAAGATTGTTGTTTTTCCAATAGAATTTGAGCATAAAACATTGAGAACTGCACTTGAGATGGGAATAGACTTATCAAAATCTCAGAGATAGAGAATTCTCCAACTCAATGAGTTGGATGAATTGAGAAAGCAAGAAGTTCATAACACAGAGGTAGTGAAAAACAAAGAATCAAATGGCATGACCGATATATTAAAACAAGACAGTTCTAAGAAGGTGATTGGGCACTTTTGTTTGACTCAAAATATAAGGATCATATAGGGAAGCTCAGAACAAGGTGGCTATGCCCCTATGAAATTGAAAATATCTTCCCTAATGGAGCTACGAGGCTTACTACTATTGATCTTATAAGATTCAAGTTGTTGGTGAATGGCCATAACTTAAGATTTTATAAAAATATAGTTGATAAAGGCTCATTTATGGAATTGTTTAGAGGATATCAGAGAAGAATGGAGGAAGACACATAAAAATTAACCTTAGAGGTTGAGCTTGTTGGCTCACCTTCTACGATTGCATATAATTTATGATATTTTGGTAAGCTTGGAGCATTCAGCTTTGCTTGAATACTTCAAGGCTAAATAAAAGTGTTGAGATCTACATTTCTAGGTGATCATTAACATTTTTTAACCCATTTTTAATATAATTTTTTGTTTCACGTTTTATTGATAAGTGATTGTAGGAGAGCATGATCTCCATCATAAGGAGAGAGTGCAATGACCAAGAGTTTAACTTATAGCCACAAGAAATAAGATCCTGTTTGTTTGAATTATTTGGTAGAACTCATGGTTACATAAAGGACATCAAGGAAACATGCACAAGTGGATGATATAAAATAATGATTGGCACCCCAACCAATTGGAGTCCCCTCTATGGTAATCATCTGTTTTGCAGTAAGAGGTAGTCAACACAAGTTAAACTCACATCTCAGCATTGTAAGGCACATACATATAGCCAATAGACCGATTCAATAAAGCATGCACATCAATCATTGCAATCCACAACGAGATAAGTACATAAATTTATTACTTTAATAAGAAATTATTAAATTAATTTTATTTAATTATGAGTTATGCTAAGTCATAAATCATGTCACATTAAAATACCACCACCTTTCAGTTATGATGTGTCCACTTAAGCCCTCCACATAAACAAACATGTCACATCATTTTGCTTCATGTACTCAATGTTGTCACATCCACTTAATGATTAATCACCCCTAAATGTATTGTTTATCCCTTTGGTAATAAAGTTCAAAACAATGAAAATCCATCAACACAATTCATTTTTGTAAAGTAATTTCAAGGAAAAATTGTCTAGTTACATATTGCACCTAGGAGAAGTTGTGTATCCACCATGGGAGGTGACTTGATCAGATATGAACCTTTTGCGCATTTGTAACTTTTGAATCATCTTGAGGTTGTGCAATATTTTGAGAATCATGGCTGTATGCAATACATTAACAAATTTCAAGGCTTTGATGAGGTAATTGTGGAAGAGTTTGAAAATACCTTGAACAATGGATAGGAAAAGGTAAAATTCTTAAAAAAAGGGGTAAGTGATGAGAATTTAGAAGATTTCATTGGTTTACTAGCTCAGGGAGATCCATTTCTAGACAAATCTGACCCAAAAGTAACAAGAAGAGAATTTGAAGATAATGACGAGGAGTTTATCCGATCGCCAAGGTACTTTTAGAACATCTCTCAAACCTTTATGGGCACAATTGGCCAATTTTTTCATTCAATATTTTACTTGTGAAGGGAGATATACAAGGTTAAATACAAACATTTCAAATTTTTAAATAATTTGAAAATCGATCATCAAGTGAATGTTCAAAAAAATTCACGTGATGCTTGAGAAAATGAGCAAAGAGGTTCAGATGGGTAGGAAAGCCCTACAACGTCACTTTGTCTAATAACCCTAGTGGTCAAGCATACTTTTCAGAGGGAGCACCCTCAGATATCATGGGATGACTTTGTGAGAGTGAACAATATTGAAACCTTGTTGGGAAAGAGGAGAAAAAGGAGAAACAACACTGAAAGTTCTACTTCACATATTCCAGAAGCTACACCACCCTCTTCCCCACCTCAAGAACCAATAAATTCTAAAATTCTTCCTTCCACAAAAGAAACCCCGCACCTATTTCACCAGAGAGAATATTTATTGCTGAAACTTTATTGGAATTTTCCTCCCTTGAAACCTCCACTTCCAAAACCAAAAGGAAATCTACTCATTCTACTCCAAAACAAACTAGGTGCTCCTATAGGCTTAGGAAAAAGAGGGAAAAAACCTCCAGTTTAAGACAATCTCAACCCATCTCATTAGATAGTGATTTGGAATCCATAGAAGAAAATTCTAAGCCTGAACCATTGGAAAAAGAGTATAGATATACTGATCCCATAATAACTCAAGAGATATAATACCATGAACAACTAATGGAAGGAAAAGAATAACTAAATAAGAATGAGGGAACAATTCATGAAGTAGAGAGTCATGAAGTGAGACAAGTAGAAGAGGAAATGGAAAAAGGAAATGAAAAAGAGCAAATGACTGCATATGATGTCAATGAAAAAGTTGTTGAACAATCACAAAATGATAGTCCAGTAAGAAGTAAATGTGGATCCAATTTAGCCCAAAAATATTATTCATGAAATCATAAAGGAACATGAAAAACATCTTGCAATGAGATGGGAACACAAACTATGGTGCCCAATATCAAAAATTTGTTTTTGCAAAGGGATGTTACATTAAGAGGCTCGAAATGGGAAAAGGAGAAGAAATGCCTTATCTCTAAACATAAGGAGGAAATGGAAGACAAAGACAATGAGATTAGAAGGATGAAACAAAAATAAGAGGAAATAGTGCAGGTAGCATTTGACATGTTGAGTTGTAGACCCCCATCAAATGTCTATGTCATATACCTAAAAGAAAATATGATGTACCACAAGTTTACTTGCATAAATTCTGATATGATATATGACATTAGATCAGCCAGGAATTTCTTTACTCTGTATCAACATAGTACACATGAACTACAAAATTTATTATGTGAGCTATATTTTCATAATTATGCCCTTCCATATGACAAAGATTGGATCCCAATTATGTATATTGGGGATGTACATGTTAAGGCATTATGTTCTTATCTTTCAAATGAAATGGAAAGAGCTAAGAAAATGGAGGCATATAGACATTTGGAGAAGGTTACACCACTATATATCAGAGTTGAGGAAACAACAACAAATGAAATTGTAGAAGAATATGACAGGTATATGGAAGTGGATGTAATTAGAAACAAAGTGTTGAGAATGAGGATGGAAGCCCACACAGAAGTCAAGAACATGATCAAAGAACATGTAGTTCAGGTTATGACGGCATGCAAAGCCAGATGGACAGAGTTATCACCTGCACTCTAAAGGAAATAAATGCACTCACATCCAAATATAATTCCAACGTTATGTAGGGTGAACAAGTATATTGAAATAACAAATGAATGTGGGGATGATTGGTTTCCTATAACTTATCATCCTCTAATATTTCATTTCCCAATTGCACCTTGGACATGAAATTTACCAATCAATCAGAGGGTACAAGAAAGAGACTATGTAAAAGATTGAGGAGTTGTGGATATTTCTTATCAAAAGAGGAAGGAATAGGAACACCCATAGATTTCAGGTGAGAATGCAATTTCCAACAAAAAATATATGAAGCTCTTGAATGAGGACATTCAAGCATTTAATCCTAGGGGTGTGATGAGTTGTATTAATTTATTTCATAACAACTCATCTTTTGTATTTTGATAAGACCATTGTAGCCATGTCTATGTATTTCCTAAGTACATTGTTGAACATCACTATTACAACCATGAACTTTTGGCATAATGACTAATTGATATAGTTATATCTAATTGTCTTTATTTTGTGATATTATGTGTGCATTTATTCTTGTTATTCTAATAAATTGTTTGGATGATTATATGTGTTGATGCCACTCTTGGTTGTAAGAAATTTGTTATATGAAATAAAGAAACTTGTTCATAACAACTTGTCTGTAGCCAAAGAACTTTTCTGCAACAACTCATTTGTAGCATAAGGAAATCATTCACAACAAAGAACCCGCATTTATGAAGATCTTTTGAAACATGAAGTGATGACACTTAATTCCTTACATGCCATTGGAGAAGTAATTACAATAGAATGTGGAAAATTGAGAAACAAATCAATCTTTTATTTGGTCATTGATTAAGAACTAGTGAAGAAATGATTGTTAGATGAACACTTGTGTGTTTCAAACATGTGTTGAATCTCTCACTCATTCTTTAAAGAATCCTTGTTGTATTTTTCTTCTTCTCATGTGTTGTAAATTATAAGATATAAAGGATAGGGTTGGTGTCTTCTAACAAGGGAATTCAAGTTTGAAATTAGAGAAAAGAGTGAACAAAGTTAGAAGAGAATTAGAGTAATATTTTTTGTTCCTAGATGTAATGTTTTATGCAAATCAATAAATAAATCTGAGTTCTTTCATTTAGTTTTTAGTTATAGAGTTAGGAAGGGATTAACACCCAAGTTAGGGCCCACTTGAGGTCTGTTAAATCCCCTCCATTGTTTCATTTCATGCATATTTCCTTAGGAACAATATTCTCTCTAAATCTGCAACTTTGTTTTAGTAATAGAATTTAGTAATAGTCCATTTTCAAGTCTGAGTTTTATTTTACTTTCAGCATTGTTATGTGACAGTTATTTCCTTTCCAACCTCTTAGATCAACTATAATTGTGCATACAACATCGATAATATTTCAAGTCTATGCTCCTGGTTTGACAACTAAATGAATGTAACCCAATGTACAACATATTAATTGCTACAAGTTGATTTACACCACCAAAAATATAAAAGACTATAAAAAATATTATCACGACCATATTTTGAAATTGTTTACGTAAGCAAATGAACACATTAATAATGACTTGAAAAGATGAGAAATACAATTTTTCACTTGTAACTATAGACATGAATACCCTCATGCAACTTAAATAATATACCTTAATTACCATACCTTTTTTATATAAAAGGACTTGACTCACAATAAACGAATATCACTATAAATATACACCACATTTAAAAAATAATAAAAATATTACAATTTAAGAACATACTATTTAAAATGACCAATAAAATACCTTATTGTGCTGCATCCAAAAGTATCATGAGGATCATCGAATTGAATCTGACATTCATGGACCACAAATGAGAAGATTCCCACTTGCATGAAGAACACATAGAGAAAAAATCACAACAAATTGAGTTTCAAATACCATCCACCGAAGGAAACGCATAATATCTATGGAATGACAAATGGCAAGTCGAGAGTCACCATGAGGAGATTAATCAAGACTTCGAGTTTGCGAGAGGAGATGTGCGGTGATGGGAAATAACAATATACACATACACATAGTTTTCCAAGTATGTATGAATCACCATATTAATTCAATTCACTCCAACTAACTCGAATGAAGTCGAACAACATGATTGGTGGGAGCTTTCTTAATCTTTACATTCTCCAAACAAAAGCCAATTTTTTTTTTTACTAACATACGAAATTTGTGCTTTATGGTAGTTGATCTAGAAGAGGCGTTAGAATAAATGGACATAGATATGGACCCATAGTTATATAAATTCAAGAATGAGCTGACGTTTGAAATGTAATCCTTCCAAGCTCAAGAATTATCTCCTCTCTCACCTCTGTTTCCTGATTTTATATCAGCTGCACACACATGTGTGTGTGATTTCATATATTATAGTGTAACTAATACTTCAACATCTAAATTCAAAAAACCCATTACAAGTGCAAGGATAACAATACTCGATACCAAATGAATAATTTGGATCATATTTTACCGAGTTCAATACAAGAATAATTTTCTCATTAATGCTCATAAGACAAACCATACAATTATATAGGAATAACATTCCTATAATTTAGGATGTAGGTATAACTACACCTCCACGAATCTCTCTCCCAAACACTATTAACATGAGTGGTTAAGTTCACACAACATATATTTGTTATAATTATTTTAATGTAACAATCTATAATAAATTACTAACCTACCATTTACAAGATAACAATTACTCTCGTAATTAGTATTCACCCATACAAAAATGTGGAGCACTAGCTATAGTTTCCCTAACATAAGTTATCATATTTTTGGTTAGATATTTAGGTTGGGTCCTAATAAATAAACTATTTTGAATGTTTCTTGTCTATAAAATGAATAATAACCAGATCGTACCAAGCCAAGAACTCGGATGATAATCAAACACCACGATCAATAAGATGAAAGAAATTCACCGAATAACTTTACATAAACCTTTGCAAAGGAATGAGAAACATTATCATATATTATTATGGAACTTAATGAAATACAATGAGAATGGGCCTTGCTTATATAGACAAAGAATAACAATCTAAGAACCAGTCAAGGTCATAGATCAAGCCATAAATCAAGGAAAGAACTAGTCAAGTCCATAGATTTAGGAAATAGCTAGACATCAAGGATCTAGTCAATACCACAGATCAAGGAAAGAACTAGTCAATACCATAGATCAAATAAAGAACTATAACTAATAACTAGATAATATCCCCTAATATCTAAAAAAATAAAAATAAATATCCACACATATAAGTGGGTGAGGATAAATACAATAATGGTAAAAAAAAATTACCTAGGGGAACATGAGCTAAGGTAAATACTTACTCTAACATTCCCCTCAAGTGAATCTAGGGGCCGAAAATAAAAGTGGCATATCCACAGTATGAGTCTTGACAACTAGGCCTAATGAGGTACTCATGTACAATATATCCATGAAGAAATATCGAACCAAAAGAAGGAAAGAATCCTGCTACAAGGAAAGAAAAATAAGAAGAAAGAAGATGTTTTCATGGACACCCCCAAGAACAACTTTGAAACCCCAAACATGCCACGCAACTCAAGGTAGCGTGGTGATTCAAAAGGCTTCATAAATATGTCTACAACATTCTCACGAGTCGAATGTACTCTAAGAAAAGAAATCCATCCTAAATGTGCTGACGAATGAAGTGGATGTGTATCTCAATATGCTTGATCCACTGGTGCTCAATTGGGTTGCAAGAAATGTGAATTACACTTTGGTTGTCACACCAAAGTACAGTCAATGAATCATGTGGAAATCCAAACTCTGTCAATAATTATCGAAGCCAAAGAATTTGCTTGACTCATTGTAACTTCTGCCCTGTACTCTACCTCTAAAGATGAAAGTGCAATATCCTATTGCTTTTTGCATGTCCAAGCAATTGGAGAAGAACCAAGACAAAAAATATAGCCAGAAGTGGAACACCTGTCATCAATAGAACCTACCCAATTTGAATCTGTATATCTAACCAAATGAGTAGAACCCCTAGTGTAGTGTAGGCCAAAGTGGGAAGTGCCCTACAAATAGCACAAAATCCTTTTAGTAGTCTTCCAATGACTACTATGAGGAGAATGTGAAAACTAAGATACAAGCCCTACGAAAATGAAATATCAGGGTAAGTGTGGGTCAATTACATGAGACTTCCAACCAATTGCATATACAAAGTAAGATCACAAAGTGGAGTGGTACATGTGGAAGTAAGAGTAACCCCAAACTGAAAAGGAGATGGAATTGGCTTGCAATCAACCATATCAAAGCGCTGAAGAAGATCATGGGTGTACTTTTGCTGACTCAAATGAATCCCTGAATATGTCTGAGAAATATGCAAACCAAGGAAATAATGCAATAACCCAAGATCTGTCATGTCAAACTATGTAGAAATATCCCTCTGAATACTCTAAATGTGGGAAGAAGAGCTTCTAAGTGTAGCAGATCATCAAAATATAAGACAAGTATCACAATATCCTCACCAACATGATGGAGATACACTGTATGATTGGATTGAAAATGAATAAAACCAGTAGATAGAAGAAAAGAATCCATCTTCTCATACCAAGTCCAAGGGGCTTGTTTGAGACCGTAGAGAGACCTTCGGAGTCTACAAAAGAGATAAGAATCTTGAACAAATCTAGTAGGTTGCTCAATGTATATTTCTTCTTGTAAATATCTATGTAAAAGGCACTCTTCATGTCCATCTCGTATACATGCCACCCCTATGAGGTAGCAATATCAAGTACAAGGTGTACAGAATCCATCTTGGCAATGAGTGCAAAATTCTCGAGTAATCAATACCTTCAACTTGAGAAAAACCTTTGCAACAAGTTGAGCCTTATACTTATCAATGGAACCATTAGCTTGTATTTGGTTCGGTATACCCACTTACACCTAACCATATTTCTTCCTTTAGGAAGAGATACTAAATCCCAAGTATGATTCTTCATAAAAGATGAAAACTCAACTTCCATCATATCATGCCACTCATGTATCCCATGAGCCTTTGAAAAGGATTGTGGATCCTCGGAAAATTCCCGACACAAAATTCTAGAACCTGTAGAATGTGTGTGATGATGCCTAGTGGGTGGAAGATCCGAATGAAAGGTGTTACCTCGAAACTATAGTACGATCCCACTTAGGCATAGTGACAACATTACTGGGAATAGGATCCGAATGACATTTATAACCTCCTCATCAACCTCCTCAAAGAAATGATCCTCAAGATGAGATGATGAAGAAGAAGGAGGTATGGAAGAAGATGGAGAATCATGAGGAGTGAAACACTCATAAAACTATACATGTGTTCTAAAAAGAAGGTCATGAGTATTAGGATGTAAAAGTTGATAAGCTTTTATGTCCTCACAATACCCTATAAAGATCAAGGGTTTTCTCTTCTTATCCAAATATTTCCTTTTCTTCTTTGGCACAAAGGCCCAAGCATGGCTCCTAAAGACTTGAAAAAATGAGACATCTGGCTTAGTGTTGGACCAAGCTTTGTATGGAGTTAAATGCTCAAGTTCTCTATGTGGTGTGTGATTCTAAATGTAGTTAACACAATTAACTACTTCACGCACAGTGTAGATAGGAGGTAAATCCTAGAATGCATCATAAAGTTAGCCATTTGCTTCAAAGTTATATGCTTCCATTATTCTAAGACATTCTGTTTGTAGAGTATGAGGAACATAATGCTTTGGTGAATAATGCCTTGAGTTGCTAAAAAGTCAGAAAACTCATTGCTGAAGTACTTCCCCCAATAATCAAGTACACGAGTTCTTTATGCAACTAGAAGATTGTTTCTCGACCAAAGCCTTGAAGACTTTGAAGTGTGAAAAACATCAGTTTTGTACTTGAGAAAATAAACCCAAGTATGCCTCGAGAAATTATCAATAAAGGTAATTGCATACTTAGATCCATTGAAAGAGGGGGTAGGAAAAACCATCAAGTCACTATGCACAAGATCAAGTGGTGAAGAAGATCTCTTAAAAAAATTATTAGGAAAATGATCTTGGTGTTGTTTCCTTAATGCACAGTCAAGATAAACTCCCTTAAGAAAAGAAACTTTAGGAAGACCATCTACCATACCATGAGTGCTCAAATCCTTCAAATATCTGTAGTTGAGATGTCCAAATCTCTTGTGCCAAAGCTTACTCTCTGAATTTGCATGAGAAACCAATCTTGTACCTATAGAGGAAGTGTCATCAAAACCCTCAAAGTGATATAGTTTAGAACTATGATCAACAATACCTTGAGAAATAAGTGAATGAGGATCCAACAAAGTTTGTAATTTTTCCCAATGTGGTGTAAAAGTCATTGTTTTTCCTTGACCATAATGACAAATTTGATATACAGAAAGAAAATTTGTGGTGATGTTGGGAACATACAATGCATCTTGGATATTGCCAACATTAAGGTGTATGTCAACTTTTCCCTCAATAGAAAGAAAGTAATAATATCCAACCTCAATTTTAGAAGTAGAAATCAAACTAGAGAAACAAAAGACTCCTTGGAGGAAGTCTTGTGATGAGAAGCACTAGAATCAATAACCCAATTGTCTACAAGTGGTGACTGAAATCTCCCAACAACATAAGTTCCTTTCCATGATGATTAGAAGGAGGTGGAGTGGGGATAGAATTTTTTTGTTTTTTACTACATCCTCTAAGGCTTGCATTCAATTATAACACCTATGTTCTTCATGACCAATACCCCACAAAAGAGTATGAAAGGCTACATTTATTCTTGGATTTATAAGATTCCTTGGGTTTAGATTTGTTTTCTTTGGGTTTAGGAGCACTTTGAGATGGATAAGGGGTGAATTTGGTTTTAATTTTTGGTTTTCCTTTCCCTTAGGATTCGATGCAACTAATGCCTTTTGAGATGTGGAAGACTCAAGGTGAGACCATTTAGATTCTTTCATATTAAGTCTTTCACAAAATGTTTCTAAGTTAGGCATTTTGAATGTGTCACTTAAGGCATCCATACTAGAGAAAAAGCTAGAAGTAAAAATTTGGAATGGTCCTCTCAACTTAGATACAATCAAGTGAACACACTCTTCATCTTTATTATTTCTTCCACTCCCCTTCAATTGTGTCAAAAAATGCTTGAAATTGGTAAGATAGTATATAATTGTTGGAAAATCTTCGGTTTAAGAGATATGGTCTCAATTTCAAGTTGCACGACTCTCATATGATCCACCTTACCAAATAAATCTTCCAATTTCTCCCATATTTTGAAAAGAGAGTCACATTTTTCTGAATAAAACAAAATATTGTCACTTACATAAGTTCCTATCAAACCCATACACTCATCAAATTTGCATTGGTACTAAAATTTCTCATATTCTCTAGTGAACACTGGTTGTTCTGAAGAAGTTAAAGCCCATAATCCTTTCTCGCTTAATTATTGTTTCCATTCTTGGTTTCCATGTGTGGTAATTATGTGTTGTTAATAGCTCAACATGATCTAAGGCTGAAGTAGACACCATTATAAAAAAATGACCAAAATAAATACAAGAACCAAGAAATGCAACAAGACCCCCAAATAATGCAACAAGATCCCCCGATTTTGGCACTTTATAATGAGTGTGTGTTACAATATGACACTTTATAATTATAGTGAGATTCTCAAAATAAATATTTCCAATAGAAAGAGCACGAAAAAACAAGTACTTTTTCAAAAAAATGAAACTCAAATCCGAGTTGCTAATCAAAATATACAAGCTTTACAAGTTTATGCTCTACTATTTATTTTAGTTGCCATTAAAACAAAATAAAATGCTCTTATCTTCACCACATAAATAAAATGAAAGGGAGCTAGAGTTAAAGGAATCAAAATATTTAAGACCTCATATGACCATACCACATGACCAAGGGCTAAGGATTTTAATGGGGCAACATTGTTGACATGAATGCTTTGAGGTGAACCGAGCGTTTCTCAACAACAAAAAAATAATAAAAATTACTACCTCTATAAATGGTCAAGTTTATAGTCGATCTTAGGGTTTTTCCACCTTCTGGATCCAATAGAAGAATCTGCTTACATAAAAATACACACAACAACAAAATAAAAATAAATCCTGAATATATGAATATACAAAAAATGTTTGCAAAACGAAACTTACAGACAAATGTCAATAGCAATTTCCTGCTTTGATACCATAGAAGGAGCGATAACTATATCGTAGCAAGACAAGAACTAAGATGCTAATCAAACACCACGATTAATAAGATGAAAGCAATTCACCGAATAAATTTACATAAACATTTGCAAACAAATGAGTAGCAATATCATACATTAGTATGGAACTCAATAAAATACAATGAGAATGGGCCTTGCTTATATAGGCAGGGAATAAAAATATAAGAACCAATCAAGGTCGTAGGTAAAACCATAAAACAAGGAAAAACTAGTCATCAAAGAACTAGTCGGGACCATAGATGTAGGAAATAACTAGACATCAATGATCTAGTCAATACCATAGATCAAGGAAAGAACTATACCTAACAACTAGATAATATCCCCCTAATATCTAAATAAATAAAAAGAAATATCCACACACATAAGTGGGTGAGGATAAATACAATAAAGGTAAATAAAGTAACTAGGTAAACATGAGCGAAGGTAAATACCTACTCTAATAGAGTATAGATATATTATTTATAAAATATTGATAATATTAAATAACAAAAACATTCAAAAACATAATACATTAAAAAGTGACACATTAGCAAACATTAAAAATCATTTTTTTTTGTGTTTGAACACTCATTTAATGAGATAAGATATAAAAATGCAAGTACCAACATTTATTGATAAAGTATTATTATGTACATATAACCATATGATAATGAACATTTATAGAAGAAGTCATGTTCACATTCAAAATCTATTAATATAAAAAGTAGTTTGTTGATCCCAAAATATAATTCTAACTAGTCCAGTTTGTGAACATACATGCACATCCATAGAAGAAGTCATGTTCACATTCAAATTCTATTAATATAAATAACATAATGTTGACCCCAAAGTATAATTCCAATTAGTCCAAGTTTATGGACATAAATTCACATCGATTTAAACCTTCTCCTCATTTAACCTAGTACACGGGAAAAATTATGTTAGGCTCATCATTTTTGAGAAAATGTAGAATTAATGCTCTAAATTAATGCACAATTTTAAAAATCCCTCCAAAATTTGAATAATACCTCAATTCCCAAAATTTGAATTTGAATTTCATTGACTCTTATAAATTAGATGCATAAGAATATCCAAGTGATTCATTCGAAATTGGCAAAGATCATAATTGATGTCAATTAGTAGTAGACCACAAAATCACATGGATAGGGCCAAATTAAGGTTTTGAAGCACCCTAGGCAATATTCGAGCATACACCCCCTTCAGACCATCTACCCACTTGTCTCATGCATGTTTTTTAAACAATTATAGTATAACTTTTAACAAAATCAATTAAAGCTATAACGGATTTTTCTTGCCTTTTCCATAGCCAAATTATCAATGAAATCATCATAGTTTATTGTTGTAGCGATGTCACATTTAATTGTCAAATAGAAAGGCTATTTAATCTAGTTTCACCCATTATTGACCTTAAATTCCTTTCTTACAACTCTTGTAAGAAACAAACAAAATGTTTGTACAACTCTTCATGTGTTTGAGACCTAAATCTCTGTAGCTCAAAATGAATTTTTCTCAAAGAAATAGACTTGGCATAAATTAGATGACAAACAAAATATACATAACATAGTAATTATAATAGGATGATAAAATTATCCTAAATAGTGTTCATTTCATTACTCTACCGTAAAAACTAAAAAGCAATGAACACTAACAATAAATAATAAGGGGAACATTAACTTGTTTCAAGTAAATTGAGGGCAACCAAAATCATGTAGGCATAATTCATTTCTTACAATTATTACAGAAGAAAAAGAGATATGTTCGTGTGACTATGAATCAAATAATATTTTTGTCTGACATATTCCAAAAAAACTATGAAATGAACTAATAACATGTAAACTAAAACATATTTCAAAATGTGGGCATAATAATTTTCTTAAAATTTGTTAAAAGAAAAATAAATAAGGGTATATCATCAGTATTATAAAGTAGCTTACAGAGACATCTCTATAAACTGGGAAGAGTAACCCTAATTTACCCCTTCCATCCTTTTCAAATACTAAAATAATTTTTTTTTTTTAAACCCAAATCATAAAAACAAAAATTAAAACCAACCTAATTTCATAACCGACTTACAATCTCCTACTCATCCTTGAGCTTCTTGATCTACTCATTCATGCGCTCGATCTTAACTAGCAGCCCTGTGATAGAAAATAGAAGCCAATAAAGCAAGAGAGCAAAGGCAATGAGCACTGCATTTCTCTGGCTCTTCATGATTGAATTATTATTAAATTTGAATTATTCCTGTCTATTTATGACAATGTAAATACTTAATGGCGAAGTAATCCATCTCTTAGGCTCAACGTTGTCGTTTATCAAAATCTATTCATAGTTTAGTCTTCAAAGGGCCGAGGTGTTTAACATTAGTTTTAGATATTTTTGTAACAGTGTAACTTACGGTTTAGCTTTAGGCTTTGTAACTTGTTGTATATATATGTGAATGGGTTATGGGCAATGGTTTGGATTAATATTAATTTTTTTACAAACTTTAACTATGGCAGAGCTGAGCCGATTCTTCGGTGACCTAATTTTTTTATAGAAATTATGCCACCCTCCCCATTGTGCGCCCTAGGCAACTGCTTAGGTTTCCTAGGGTAAGAAACACCCCCGCACATGGTAAGTGTATGTCACCATTTGAATATGTAAAGAATGGTGAATATGCATTACTATCAACTAACATAACAACTAAATAATATCTTAATATACATATGTGTGGTATTTATTAGTCAATTAATATTTAAATATACATGATTAATGTTATATTAAGTGGTTAAATATACACTCGAATTATTGAACATGCATTGAATATACACTAGATTGTTGAATATACATTAAATATGTTAATCGAATACACCCCACTCGTAGTAAAAATGTTCAACAAGTGCAAATTGCTCAACACATGTTGCCTCTCCCCTATACACCAAAATGACTAAATATATGGTAATAATATGGTATATTCAAAGGAAAAATGCAGTGTTTTCATGCATGCATGTTGATCTATTATATAGAATGCATGGCCATTGATATATGAATTTACAATGAAATTTTTGAATATAAATTGAATATTGCTTGATATAACAACTAAACAATATTTGAATATACATGGTTAATATTATACTAACTAAATTTGAATATATACAAGAATTATTGAATTTACATTGAATGTATATGGTTGTAATTTTGTCATTTTCTACTATGCATACAAAAATTTAGTATACACTTTGAATTAATGTTGTTTGTTTTAAATCACCAAGTTGGTCATCAAGTTAACTCATATTTTAGAGACTTTTTAAATCTTTTGTCTACATTTTTCATGAAATGAGTATATTTGTAGGTAATACCAGGATTACAACTGTATTTTTAGTGTATATTGAGTAATTTTAGTGTATATCTAGGAAGTTACTATATGAATATATGGTTAATATTATATTAAATATTAAATATACACCAGAATTACTGAAATTACATTGAATATATTCCAATTTTTTTGTCATTTTCTACTATGCAATCAAACTTTGAATACACCCCACCCTAATAAAAAAGTGTTTAGCAATCGTAATGTTCTCAACAAGTAGTGCCTCTCCTCTATACTCTAAATGAATGAATACACATTGAATATTCTATAGTAATTTTGGTAGTGAATATATTGTAATAATTTGGCATTGAATATACTATAATATATGTCTAGGCCATATATTGATTAATAAATGAAAAAATTACAACGATATGTTTAGTGTATATTCAATAATTATAGTTTATATAAATATTCAATGTTTAATTTACCACAAACACAATTAATAAAATGTATTCAATTCCAAAAATACAATTACATATTCAATGTATATTTGGTAATTTTAATTTATATTGATATGCAACATTCAATTCTTCATAAAATCAATTGATACAATGTATTCAATGCCAAAATTACAATTGTATATTCAATATATTTTCAATAATTTCACCGTATATTGATAGTCGGTGTTCAATTTGCCACAAAATCAATTCATATAGTACATTCAATGCCAAAATTACTAATTCCTATTCAAAATATATTCAGAAATTTTCATGTATATGTTATGCTTGAATGAATTATATTCAATGCCAATATTTAAATTATGATGGTAGATTTGTGGAAAAATTATACAATAGATTTGAGGATTTTATGGAAAATTGAACATTGAATATTCTAAACTCAAATATATTGACCATGTTATTTTGAAAGACTAACCCAACTTTTTTTTTTATAGAGGTAAAAAAGGGTTGAGGGGACCCTACCCCGTACAAAGTATGAAAGATCCAATGAAAATGAGGGCCAAGGGAGTACTCATTGAAGCCCCACAAGTCCAAAAAACAAAATTACATGCTATAAATCAAAAAATCAAACTTAAAAACCAAAGTGAACCATAACTAACAACAAGAGTCTAGAAACTAACAACAAAACCAAAAGGGGATCTTGCCTCCAAAAAAGCATAACACCAGTCATTCTTTAATAAATTCTCCCACTTGTATGCATGAAACCATTCCATTCATTGACCAAACTAAAGCAATCTTGGACTTCTAGAATCGATAACGAGGTTCAACAATCTCAACTTTAGGCACAGATCCATTCTTTTCTTTTTCTTGGAAATTTCCATGGAGTGAATCATCTTTACGTAAACCCTAAACTATAAACCCTAAACCCTAAAACCAAAATAATAAATCCTAAAACCTAAACACTAAATCCTAAACCCTAAACCCTAAACCCTAAACCCTAAACCTTGAGCCCTAAGCCCTAAACCCTAAACACTAAATCTAGAGCCCCGAGCTCTAACCCTTAAACCTTAAACCAGCAACTCTGAATCCAAAAACTTAAGCCATAAACCATGAACCATGAACCCTAAACCCTAATCCCTAAACCCTAAACCTTAAGCCTTGAAAACTACACCCTAATCCTTGAGCCCTAAACCCTAAACCTTAAACCCTAAGCGCTAAAACCTAAATCTAGAGCCCTGATCTCTAACCCCTAAACCTTAAACCCGTAACTAACTCCTAAATCTTAAACACATAACTTCAAACCCCAAACCACGAGCCGTAAACCCTAAACCATGAACCCTAACCCCAAACCCTAAACATTGAGCCCTAAACCATAAACCCTAAACCTTAAGCCCTAAATTTTAAATCCTAAAGTCCCTAAACCATAAACCCTAAACCCTAAAAACTAAACCATATTTACCCTAAAATTTGACCCCTACACCCTAAACTCTAAATGGGTAAGTGCACGAAGTTGGTGGGCCAAAAAGTGGACAAAATCCTAGTTTTGAGTAGTATGGACCATGTATGTGTTTTGGGGTGTGTTATACTTACAAGAATAAATGTTTAAATATAAGAAATAATAAAATTATAAGAATGCTTTAAATTTATTTTAGTCAATATAATAAATTAGGGTCACTTTGCACCTGATGGAAGTGGTCCTGTAGCTCCAACAATTATAATCTAGAAGATAGTTTTTCAAAATCTAATCTCACAAGATTTACTCATTTTTAGGATTTCAAAGCAAAGGAACTAAAACTTTCGGGGCATATATATTGTAGTCGAGTCTTTGTTTAGGGAAAGCATATAGTATTTTTTGTTTAGGTTTTTTGACCTTCTAGATTTTGGCCCTACCACTGCTTGAATTGGTACCAATTTTTAAATTTGGTCCATAATTCACTTTAGTGACCATGAATAAACTCTATGATGTTTTTCTACTTTTTACTAAAAAGAGATCCTCACTTTGTAAATAGAGGATTGTTCCTTGAATGGGATTCTTGTCTTATGGCCAAAATGAGGTGATTGTAATGTGCCTTCTCCTTAAGGTGTGATAACACTACTAGGTGTTGAATAAGTTGTTACGAATAGTACCAAGTGATTTGCATCGAGTGAACTTATATGATTGCTCATTCTTAGAAACATGGTGCTCCATATAAAGATCGTCCCCTCACCTTTCCTATCTCTAAAATCATCCTTTCATGGAATTAAATTCATGATTCTCATACATGTTTTTGCTCATATGTCTCTTATGGAGACAAACGCGCCTTAATACTTCACAAATAATGGTCCTTGATAGCTCGGTGACATGACTAGCTCTTTTTAGCTTGTTACGAAGGGTGTTCAATTAACTACAGAATGGCAAAAAATGCCTTATTAGGCCTTCGAGAGGAAGTAGTCTCTCATAAAAATAAATGATTTGATCGATCACCTTAGGCATTATTTCCTACACAAAACACGATGAATGATCTTATTAGGTATTTCATTTGGGTGAGGGTTTATGATTTAGGGTTTAGATTTTAGGACTCAAGGTTTAGAGTTTAGGGTTTAAGGTTTAGTGTTTAAGGCTCATAGTTCAAATTTTAGGGTTTAGGGTTTAGGTTTTAGGGCTTAGGGCTTAGGGTTCATGGTTTAGGGTTTATGGTTTAGGGGTTAGAGTTTAGGGTTTATGGTTCAAGGTTAAGGGTGGAGGGTTTAGGATTTACGGTTTAGGGTTTAGGGCTTAAGGTTCAGGGTTTAGGGTTTAGGGATCAAGTTTGAGGGTTTAGGGTTTATGGCCCAAGGTTTAGTGTTTACGGTTTAGGGATTAGGGTTGAGGTTTAGGGTTTAGGGTTGAGAGTTGAGGTTTAGGGCTTAGGGTTTAGCTTTTAGGGTTTAGGGTTGAGAGTTTATGTTTAAGGGTTAAATGTTTATGGTTTTAGCTTAGGGCTTAGGGTTTAGGGCTCAAGGTTTAGGGTTTAGGGCTCATGTTTTAGGTTTTATGCCTTAGGGTTTATGGTTAAGGGTTTAGGGTTTAAGGATTAAGATTTAGGGTTTAGGGATTAGGTTTTAGGCTTTAGGGTTTAGGATTTAGGGTTTAGTGTTTATGGTTTAGGATTTAGGGTTTAGAGTTTAGGTTTTAGGGCTTATGGTTTAGTGTTTAATAGTAAGGGTTTAGGGTTTAAGGCTTAGGGTTGAGAATTTTGGGTTTACGGTTTAGGGTTTAGGAGTTAGGGTTTAAGGTTTAAAGGTCGGGGTTCGGGGTTTAGGAAAAGGATTCGAGTGTAGGGTTTAAGGCTCAAGGTTTAGGGTTTAGGGGTTAGGGTTTAAGGATCATGGATTAGGCTCACTCATTCGAGTCACTTGTAATGTTCTATGTCTTACGCATTCTTATAATTATTGACAAATAGTATTCAAATAAAAAGGGTTCATATACTTTGTAGGAAGAGCATTTAAGGAGTCAACACAATTTGATGCCTTTCTCCTACTGATATTTTAAAGGAGGGTCATGCCCATTGCATGAAAACTATTTCACTCACTCGTAATGTTTTGTGTCTTACCCATTCTTATTAGTATTGACGAGATAGTATTAAATTGAAAAGGGTTTATCGACTTCGTAGGAATAAAATTTAAAGAGATTCATCAAAATTTGATGTCTTTAATTTGTTGATATTTTGAAGGAGGAAATGCCCACCTCTCATAAACAAGGTAGTTATAAAAGTAGACTTAATGATGGTTCTAGGCACAAGAATAAGAAATATGGTCCTAAGATGTTCAAAAATGAACTCACTCGTAAGACCTACTGGAAATATATGAGGTTTAGGAGTTAGAGATTAGGGTTTTGGATTTAGTGTTTAGGGTTTATGGCTCGGGATCGGGGTTCAGGTTTAGGGTTAGGGTTAAGGATTTAGGGTGTAGGGTTAATGATTTAGGGTTTAGGGTTTTGTTAGGATACGTTGATTATTAGATGTGTCATAGGTGTCTTTCTTATCACATTATCTCTTCTTCCATCATTCTCTGCAACTATTGTGGATCTTCTCCATTTAGTTAGGGAGTCCAGTACAGATTTTGGTCCTATAAATACTGTACGCATGCTTTGTTTTAGATAGAATAATATGAGATAAAACTATCTCTGCTATTTCTCCTTCTCCGGAGTCTCTCTCAGTTTGGTATCAGAGCGTGGCAGAGATCTGGGAGGCGTTGGACAGGAGTGCTCGGCCGAGCTGAGTGCGGATCGACGGAGGCAGTGGTGTAGAGAAAGCGAGTGACTTGGTAGTCCCATTGTCGATCACTGGATGGTGCCAGACCGACTTTGTGAAAGAAGTTTTTTTCCGTATCGGCTGCTTCCGCAGTATTTGGAGTGAGGGTCATTGTTGAAGGCGTCGTAGGTGGCCTGAATGAGGTCGCTGTAGAAGAGAAGGGAGTGTCGGAGGCCCAGATCCAGCGGGTGGAGCACAAATTTCCACTTCAACCTGTGTAGCGCCTGAAGCTTTTACAGCGTGGAAGCTCACGTGGAGACAGCTGCTGTTGCGTGGAGAATCTTGCTGTTGCGTGGAGAATCCTCTTGCTGTTCACGTGGAGAACTGCTGAAGTTTCACTGATCTAGTTTACGATATCCAGTCATTCTAGAACATTCAAGATGATTAGCCCCAAAGTCTGATGCACATGGAGGATTAAAACGTGATGTTTAGTAAAGGCTTTGGAAGGTTGGTGGAATTATGAGGAGCTTGTCATTAAAGATGTGACCTCAGCACGTGGAAGCATTAAATCAATTACATCGAACTCACGGCCAGCCGAGCCATGTTCGAAACCTGAGCGTGTTGAAGACAACTCTTTCGTGGAGACTGCCTGAGCGTGTTGGAGACCGCTGCAGCTGGATGTGGAGAGTTACTCAGCCACCTGCTGAAGGAAGGCAGCACGTGCGCGGAGACCTTCAAATGCTGTCGAGGTAGTTTTGAGTCTACAACAGTCTCTTCTACACTACATCGAATGTCGAGTGTAGACAACTCGATTGAAAGCGTCAACAACACGGTCGCCACAGCTGAAAGCCACAACATCAACTCGCCAGCCAGAGAACACCGTGGAGAAGCTCCTGAGAGCTCCGGGTTCTACTTTGCTTTGCTGAATGAGCTTCGAAATTGTGGCAATCTTGCATTCGACAAACTAGTTCGAGAAGGACTCCTTGAGTACTTTCTTTTCGACGTCAGCTGCCAAGCAAAGCGAGTACGGGAAGAATTAGAAGCCGGATACGACGCCGATTGTGATGACGAAGAAGAATGCCCTGCAAAGCGTCGCCGTCTCACAGCACGTGAATATCGCGAGCATCTACAAGCCAGTCATTCTCGACAGTGAGTCCAAATTGTAATAACTTTTCAAATAAATAAATATTTTTTTTATTATTACAATGTCTACTCCGAAGTTACTTCTGTCTGATGCTCAGTTGCTCAAAGGGCCTAATTTTGCGGCCTGGAAGACAAAAATGAAGACAATCCTTCAGTTTGAAGGATTATGGGGAATTGTCACAGGGTCTATGCCTACTCCCATAGCCCTCGATGAACTAATAAAATATGACATGGCTAGTGCTAAATCCTTGATGCTGATAATGCTCAGTATCAGTGATGATGTGCAACCGCATGTTTGGAATGCGGAGAAACCCAAGGAGGCCTGGGACAAGTTGGCAACCATTTATGAAGCCAAAAAACAAACAAAGATTCTTCATCTTCATTGAAGCTGCACACCCTCTCTATGGGGTCTGACGAGAAAGTGGAGGAATTCCTGCGTCGCGTGGCTGAGTTGAGATCGGAGTTATTGGCGCTCGTTGAAATGGTAGACGATAAACTACTCGTCCCAATCACCTTGAGAGCACTCCCTTCTCAATTTCGAGTTTTTGTTACAACACTGAATGTGTCTAAACAAACAGTGACATTCGAAGAGCTTGTGAATTTGCTGCAGCAGGAAGAAGCTATCACTTCATTACATGGGGAGTCTCAGGACAAAGCCTTGTTCTCAAAGCCTAATCGTGGCCAGAAGAATCGGAAAGGTCCCCCAGAGAAGCCAAATCCAGCGCAATCCAAACAGAAAGATCAAAATTCAAAGAGATGGTGTCACATTTGCAGAACCAATACTCACGACACTGATCACTACTGGCACAACATCCTGAAACAAGGGCCTTCAAGCCATACAAGCACATCCGGGCGCAAAGATTTTCAAAAGTCCAAACGACGTCCCATTGGAGAAAGCAAAAAGGACATCTTGCAGCCCAACAAGAAGATGATGACTCTGATGAGGAGACATCAGAAGGAGCCCATTGTAGTAAGAATCTTGTACTCGTCTCTCAAACTTCTCAGCCCACGAAGAAAGTCTGGTTGATAGACTCTGGTGCAAGCAAGCATATGTCAAGTGACAAGAAGCTGTTTGATTCATTACATGAAGAGCCAACTGAGATCGAGTTTGGATAGCGGATGACAAAGAGTACATTGCGAAGGAATAGGGAATGTGACCATTCCTCTGGGGCCACGAAAATGTACACTTACAAAGGTACTATATGTTCTAGGCTTGACTAGCAATCTATTATCGATTACTCACTCGGCTCTTGAATCATCACCTTAAGGTTGAATTTCTTGTTCAAAATGGCATTAAATCATGCTTAATCTCCAGACAAGGTACGGTTCTTGCTAAAGCTTTTGTAAAAGATAAGTTATTTGCTTTAGATACTGTTTCATCTTCTGTAGTAGCTTTATCTGCTTCAACAATAGAATCAATTGTCTTATGGCATTTTAGATATGGACACTTGTCAGTCAGTTCACTGCACTAGATGAGTTCAAAAGCAATGGTCCATGGACTACCCAAATTGTCCAGTTCCTTGCCTATTTGCCCTGGTTGTCTTGCAGGAAAACAACATAGAGATCCGTTTCAAGTGAGCACCTTCCATGCCAAGAAGTGTTTGGAGGTAGTTCATACCGATCTGAACGGCCCATTGCCTGCTTCGTTTTCAGGATACAAATACTTCCAGTTGTTCGTGGATGACCACTCTCACAAGATGTGGGTATATTTCCTAAAGCAAAAAAGTGAGGCTCTTCAACACTTTCAGAACTTCTATCATCGTGTTGTCAAAGAGTCCGGACAACCACTTCTTCTACTCCGCTCAGATCGAGGGGGGGAATTCACATCAAAGAAGTTCTTGGCCTTCCTAAACCATCACGGCATTAAGCAGCACCTGACTGCTCCCTACACGCCCCAACAAAATGGCATTGTTGAGCGTCGCAATCACACAGTGATGGAGATGGCTCACTGCATGCTATCAACTGCAAAGCTAGGAGAACGCTATTGGGCTGAAGCAGTACAAATGGCTGTATATCTTCTCAACAGGGCACCAACAAAGATTCTACTGAACAAGACGCCAGAAGAGGTATGGAGTGGTAAAAAACCATCAATTTCTCATTTGCGAGTATTTGGTTGCACAACATACATGCATGTCCCAGCTCAGAAGAGAAAGAAGGTAGAGCCAAAAACACTCCCGTGTATCCTTCTTGGCTACAATACTACCTCGAAGGCGTATCGTCTCATGGATCCTGAGACAAAGAAAATATACGAGAGTCGGGATGTGGTTTGTGACGAGTCATCCTTTGACTCAATAGTATCAACAGAAGATCCACTTCCAAACACATCTCACCGATTAGTCTCTGAATCAGATGATGAGCCAGAGGAGACTACTCGTGAGAAAAGAAATGCTACTAGGAGAACTATTTGTTGACCTTGGAGAACTGCAGAATGTGACTCCACATCAATCCTCATGGCAACGACACAGTTCTTCTCAAAAGCAGTCAAGTTCTCATCCGAAGTGGGTACAAAGAACTATCAAGGACTCAAATTTGCAACAACTCCCAGATACATCATCCGAGTCAAAACAAGAGTCAAACAAGAAATGAGGTAAACTTTGCACTCATGAGTTCACTGATGAATAGCTCCGAGCCAGATAATGTTCGTGAAGCACTCAGTCAAACTTAGTGGAAGGAAGCTATGGAAATAGAATATGACTCGCTCATGAAAAATCAGACATGGGAACTTGTCGATCTGCCTACAGGAAAGAAACCCATAGGTTGCAAATGGGTCTTCAAGACAAAATATAAGGCAGATGGATCCATCGACAAACATAAAGCACGACTTGTAGCCAAAGGATATGCTCAGAAAGAAGGCATCGACTATGAAGAAACCTTTGCACCCACTGCGAAGATGAAGACCATCAGAGTAGTTTGCACACTTGCAGCACAGAAAGGATGGAGACTTCAGCAGATGGACGTCAAGAGTGCTTTCCTAAATGGTGATCTGAAAGAAGAAGTATACATGACCCAACCTGAAGGATTTGTTGATGAAAATCAGCCTAAAAAGGTATGTCGTCTCATCAAATCTCTTTACGAACTGAAACAAGCTCCTAGGGCATGGTATATCAAGATCAACGATCACCTTTTGCAAAGCATGGGTTCACTCGTAGTCCCTCAGATTCAAATTTGTATATAAAGAAGGTAGGCAAAGAAATTATCATTCTGGTTGTTTATGTAGATGATCTTGTGATCACTGGTAGTTCAGAAGATCAGGTTGATATTGTAAAGAATGATCTCAAAAGAACCTTCGACATGACAGATTTGGGGCTACTACATTACTGTCTTGGCTTGGAAATATGGCAAAAGGAGCATCACATCTTTGTCTCCCAGACAAAGTACGCCAAGACACTCCTGGAAAAGTATAGAATGTCCGACTGTAAACCTATATCCACTCCCATGGAAAAAGGCTTGCAACTTTCAAGATTCCAGGACTCACCTCAAGTAGATGCTACTCTCTACAGGCAATTGGTTGGAGGGCTCATCTATTTGACATACACCAGACTAGATCTCTGCTATGCTGTCAGCTATCTTTCCAGGTTCATGCAAGAGCCAAAGAAATTTCACTAGAATGCAGCAAAGCATGTTTTGAGATATGTCCGAGGAACAACTAATTATGGTCTGGAATATAAAAAGAATGATCAATTCTTCCTACAGGGATATGTCGACTCGGACCACGTTGGATCTGTTGATGATAGGAAGTCAACTACAAGATACATATTTCATCTCGGATCTGGACCTATCTCGTGGATAAGCAAGAAGTAGAATGTTGTTTCTATCTCATCCACAGAGGCAGAATATCACGCCGCACGAGGAGCTGTGTGCGAAGTGATATGGATACGTTGCATTATGGATGACCTAGGAATTCCTGAAAAATAGTCACCTATTCTCTATTGCGACAATCAGAGTGTGTTGAAGCTCGTGCAGAATCCAGTCTTTCATGAACGAACAAAGCATATTGAAATTGACTACCATTTCATTCGAGAGCACGTCTTGAACCATCAAATTCAGCTCCAGTACTGTCCTACTGAAGCACAAGTTGCTGACATTCTCACTAAATCTCTTGGAAAAGTGAAATTTGAATCTTTCAGAGGTCACATTTGCAAGAATAATGTAATAAGGGGGGGAATGTTAGGATACGTTGATTATTAGATGTGTCATAGGTGTCTTTCTTATCACATTATCTCTTCTTCCATCATTCTCTGCAACTATTGTGGATCTTCTCCATTTAGTTAGGGAGTCCAGTACAGATTTTGGTCCTATAAATACTGTACGCATGCTTTGTTTTAGACAGAATAATATGAGATAAAACTATCTCTGCTATTTCTCCTTCTCCATCTTTCTCGGGTTTAAGGTTTAAGATTTAGTGTTCAGGGTTTAAGGTTTATTATTTTTGTTTTAGGGTTTAGGGTTTATAATTTAGGATTTAGGTCTCAGGGTTAAGGGTTGAGGGTTAAGGGTTTAGGTCGCAAAGTTTAGGGTTTAGGGCTTAGGGCATAGGGTTTAAGGTTTAAGGTTTTTGGTTTAGGGTTTAGGTTTTAGGGTTTATGGTTTAGGGTTTAAGGTTTATAATTTAGTACATAGAGTGTAGAGTTTAGGGTTTAGGGGTTAGGGTAAATATGATTTAGTTTTAGGGTTTAAGGTTTAGGGTTTAGGGTTTAGGGTTTAAGGACCTTTAGGATTTAACATTTAGGGCTTAAGGTTTAGGGTTTAGGGTTTATGGTTTAGGGCTCAGGGCTCACGGTTTAGGGTTTACGGGTTAGGGTGCATGGTTTAGGGTTTACGACGCATGGTTCAAGGTTTAGAGTTACAGGTTTAAGGTTTAGGGGTTAGTGACAAACCCTAAGGTTTAGGGGTTAGAGCTCGAGCTCTAGATTTAGGGTTTAAGGCTTAGGGCTCAAAGTTTAAGGTTTAGGGCTCAAGGATTAGGGTGTAGGGTCTAAGGCTTAAGGTCCCTAGGGTTTAGGGTTTAGAGATTTGGGTTTAGGGTTTAGAGTTCATGGTTTATAGTTTATGGATTAAGGTTTGGGGTTTACGGTTTAGGGGTTAGAGCTCGGGGCTTTGGATTTAGTGCTTAGGGTTTAGGGTTTAGGGATTAAGGTTTAGGGTCCATGGTTTAGGGTTTAGAGTTAATGGATTAGGGTTTATGGTTTAGGATTTAATGTTTAAGGTTTAGGATTTATTATTTTGGTTTTAGGGTTTAGGGTTTATAGTTATTGGGTTTAGGTCTCATGGTTGAGGGTTAAGGGTTTAGGTCACGAGTTCGGGGTTTAGGGTTTAGGATTTAGGGATTATGGTTTAGGATTTAGGATTTAGGGATTATGGTTTAGGGTTTAGGGCTCATGATTTAGGGTTTATGATTCAATGTTTAGGGTTTAGGGTTTAGGGTTTATGGGTTAGGGTTTATGGTTTAGGGTTTAGTTTTCAGGGTTTAGGGTTTAGGGTTTAACATTTAAGGCTCATGGTTCATGGTTTAGGGTTTATGGTTTAGGGTTTAAGGCTTAAGGCTCAAGGTTTAAGGTTTAGGGCTCATGGGTAAGGGCTAAATATTTAATGATTAGGGTTTAGAGCTTAGTATTTAGGGTTTAAGGTTTATGGTTTAGATTTTAGGGTTTAGGGATCATGATTTAGGGTTTAGAGTTTAGGTTTAGGGCCTATGGTTTAGGGTTTTAGGTTTAGGGTTTAGGGTTTTTTTAATTATAGAATTTAAATGCTAAAATATTTAAGATGAATGCTTTGAAAGCTTGAAAATTACCTGTGTACTAACCAAATTATACTATAAAAACTATCTCTAAATCGTGAATAATGAACTAAGAGACTAGTTCCATAAGGTGTAGAGTAACCCTAAGTTCTTATATTTACATAAATAAATTTAAAGTATAAGTTTGTCATTTATTATTATTTAGATTTTATTATTATTTCTTATATTTAATAATTATAATAAATAATAATAATTATTAAACATAAGAAATAATATTAAAAATATAAATAATAATAAATGACAAACTTAAACATTTATTTTTGTAAATAGAAGCATGTCAAAAGCATATACAATGTTTATACTATATCGAGAATGCGTACACGTTATAGCCCGTACGTATTTTGTGTTTTCTCTTTTTCAATCCATGCCTCAAGGCTTGGGATCCGATTTGGATCCCAAAGCCTGAGGATGGACTCGCACAAACATAACAAACAACGTGTTTTTGTTTGAAAATGTAAAATTCCACTTCCTCTGTGATAAATCAAAATAAAAAAATTGATCCATTTAAAAAAATTATACCACAACGTAGATAAAAGTTTTTTCTTTCTAAAAATATAGTTTTTCAATTTTTAAACTAATATAAGGTTTCCATATTACTTATTTTCTAACTATGCCTTTTTATAGCTATTTTTGAAGTTTAAATATGTTTATCTTTCATCGTGTATCTTTTTTTGGGGTGATCAAAATTGAAAAAAATATACTAAAGCACAAACTAGGCATAATTATATACATATTCAAAAAAAAAAATTCTAATTTTTTTATTTTTTTTTGAGGTAGTTAGAGGGGGAATAGTCGAGCTTCGTTATATTTCAAAACATAAAATTTTTGTACTAGAAAAATCATAAATAAAAAATATTCACTAAAAAATCTAATTTTTTAAACACAAACTAGATGCTCCTAGCTATATTTCCGCTAAAGGGTTTTCAAAAATACTAAATGGTGCTCAAAACATGGTGGGGGCACGAAAATTACTCTATTATGTTTTTGAACAAAATCAGAGCACTGTTGGTATTTTAGTGTTTTGACCCATTTAAAATTATCCGTTTTCAATAAAATTTAGTAGCTTAGAAACTAGATTTAAAATTATATGATTCATATTTCTACAACATCTTCCAATTTTGAGTGTACCTATTTCGAAAAACTCATACAAGTTGAAGTTTTTTATTTTTCAAAGAAATGCATCCACTTAAGACCCCATTTTCCCCCCCCTAACTTGGTGCACTTACCCAAACCATAAGCACTAAATCCCAAACCCTAAACCATAAGCCCTAAACCCTAAACCTTAAACCCTAAACCCTAATCCCTAAAAACTAAACCCTAAACCCTAAACCCTGAACTCTATGACCTAAACCCTTAACCCTCAACCCTTAACCCTGAGACCTAAATCCTAAATTATAAACCCTAAACCCTAAAACAAAAATAATAAACCTTAAACCCTGAACACTAAATCCTGAACCCTAAACCCTAAACCCTAAATCCTTAACCCTAAACCCTAAACCTTGAACCCTGATCCCTGAGCCCTAAGCCATAAACCCTAAACACTAAATCTAGAACCCTAAGCTCTAACCCCTAAACCTCATATATTTCTAGTAGGTCTCATGAGTGAGTTCATTTTTTTGAATATCTTAGGACCATATTTCCTAGTCTTGTGCCTAGAACCATCATTAAGTCTACTTTTATAACTACCTTGTTTATGAGAGGTGGACATTTCCCTCCTTCAAAATATCAACAAATGAAAGACATCAATTTTTGATGAATCTCTTTAAATTTTGTTCCTTTACAAGTCGATGAACCCTTTTCAGTTGAATACTATCTGTCAATACTAATAAGAATGGGTAAGACAAAAAAAATTATAGTGAATGAAATAGTTCACATGTAATGAGCATTTCCCTCCTTTAAAATATCAGTAGATAAAAGGAATCAAATTGTGATGACTCCCTTGAATGTTTTGCCTATGAAGTAGATGAACCCTTTTTAGTTGAATAATATTTGTCATACTTATAAGAATGGGTAAGACATAGAACATTACTATGACTCGAATGGGTGAGCCTAATCTGCGAGCCTTAAACCTGAGCCCTAAACTCTAACCCCTAACCCCTAAACCTCTAGCCTTAAACCCTAAACCATGAACCCTTTTCACTAAACCCTTAACCCCTTTACATTTAAACCTTAAATCCTAACTCCTAAACCCTAAATCATAAACCCTAAACCTTAAACCCTGAGCCCTAAAACCTAAACCCTGAGTGTTAAACCCTAAACCCTATACCATAAACCCTAAGCCCTAAACCTAAACCCTAAACTCTAAACTCTAAACCTTAAGTCCTAAACCCTAAACTCTAAACTCTAAACCTTAAGTCCTAAACCCTAAACCCTAAACCTTGAGCCCTAAATCCTAAACCCTAATCCCTGAACCTTAGGCACTAAGCCCTAAGCCCCCTAAACCTAAGCCCTAAAACCCTAAACCTTGAACCCTCAAACATAAACCCTCAACCCTAAACCCTAAAAACTAAACCCTAAGCCCTAAACCCTGAACCCTAAACTCTCAACCCTAAACCCTAAACCCTGATCCCTAAACCCTAAACCCTTAACCTTGAGCCATAAACCCTAAACCCTCAACCTTGATCCCTAAACCCTAAACCCTACCACTCCCTAAACCCTAAACCCCAGAACCTTGAGCCCTAAACCCTAAACCCTTAACCTTAAACCATAAACCCTAAACTCTAAACCCTAAACCATGAACCCTAAACCCTAAAATTTTAACTATGAGCCTTAAACACTAAACCTTAAACCCTAAAATATAAACCTTGAGTCCTAAACATTGAGCCCTAAACCCTAAACTCTGAGCCTTAAACCCTAAACCCTAAATAATAAACCCTCACCTAAAGGAAAGTCCTAATAAGATCATTTGGCATGTTTCAGTGTGTAGGGAATAATGTCTAAAGTGATCGATCAACTCATTTAGTTTTGATGAGAGACTACTTCCTTTGAAGGCCTAAAAAGACATTTTTGGCCATTCTGTAGTTAATTGAACACCCTTCCTGGATAAGCTAAAATGAGCTAGTCATGTCACCGAGCTATCAAGGACCATTATTTGTGAAGTATTAAGGCATCGTTTGTCTCCATAAAAGACATATGAGCAAAAACATGTATGATAATTATGAATTTGTTTCCATGAAAGGATGCTTTTAGAGCTAGGAAAGGTGAGGGGACGATCTTTATATGGAGCACCATGGTTCTAAGAATGAGCAATCATATAAGTTCACTTGATGCAATTCACTTAGTACTATTCATAACAATTCATTCAACACCTAGTAGTGTTATCACACCTTAAGGAGGAGGTACATTACAATCACCTCATTTTGGGCATAGGACAAGAATCCCATTCAGGGAACAATCCTCTATCTACAAAGTGAGGATCTGTTTTTAGTAAGAAGTAGACAAACCTCATAGAGTTGATTCATGGTCACTAAAGTGAATTATGGACCAAATTTAATAATTGGTACCAATTCCAAGCAGAGTGGTAGCGCCCAAATCTATTTTGAAGGTCAAAAAAAGCTAAAAAATGACTATATGCTTTCCCAAAAAGAAGACTGACTACAATATATATGCCCTGAAAGTTTTAGGTTCTTTGCTGAAATCCTGAAAATGAGTAAGTATTGACTAGATTAGATTTTGAAAAACTATCTTCTAGATTATAACTGTTGGAGCTACGGGACCACTTCCATCAAGTGCAGAGTGACCCTAATTTCTTATATTTACTAAAATAAATTTAAATTATAATAAATAATAAAACTATAAGAAATAATAATAGAATATTATTTATTATTTGTTATAATTTTATTATTTCTTATACTTAAACATTTATTTTTGTAAGTATAAGACACCCAAAAACACATACATGGTCCATACTATTTAGAACGTGCATGTGTTTGGACTTCCTAAAATGCGTGCGCGTTTAGTTTTCTCTAAAACATGTACGCATTTTGCCTTCTTTAAAACATGTATGCATTATAGGTTCGGTAATTACCAAGCCAAAAAAATTAAAATGCGAACGCGTATGCGTTTAAATATTTTCGGTTTTTTCCACTTTTTATTGTGACTTCATGCACTTACCGATATTGATGTTCTATCATCCTCTATAAATTCCAACCATTGATATTGAATTTTAATTTTTGGGAAACACCTAGCAATGTATGCACAATACTAGAGGTGTATTTATGCACATCAATATATGCACACATGGCAAAATAAGAGGAGTGTGATAGTCATCGAAGGAGATATAAATAATCTAGTGCTGATTAAAAGCTAGGAGTTTCCTAGGCAATAATTGGAGTGGTTGCCCTTTTCATAGTTTCAGTTAATAATTTTTGCCATCAAATAAATAGAAAAAAATTGTCTACTTTCTTGTATTTTAAAATTTACATCAGGATTATAATAAATCACAAATTTAGAGAAACTGCTATACAAAAAGAATAAAAATATCCTATAAAATTATCATAGAAGGTGATAAATATTCCATGGTGAGGGAAAATTTATTAGAGGAGGTTCTCAAAATGTAACAAACACAATTTTTATACAAGTTTTCTTACAAGTCCAATTTACTAATATCAAGTAGGTGATGGGACTCAAACATAAACAAATCACCATTTTTGCGAAGTAATAATTTTTTTATGTATCTCTCATGGTTTCATGAAAAGTGGTATCTAGACCATGCCAACTAATCTATGAAAAATAATAGATATTTCCCCCAAAATTAAGAATATAGAGTTAAATAATTCTTCCCTTCTAATATACTCACTTGAAGTGGCTACACTAGTGACATTATAAAAATACATTAACCTTTTCCTAGAAAAATAACACATATGTACAATATGGAGCTACATTAGCGAATAGGTAGCAATACCAACAAAATCATATGAGTTAAAAAATATGATGTATTTTTTTACTTGCAAAATTATTATAGTACATTTTTGTGTGTATGCGTGAAATTGATAGTACTTTATAATAATATCAATAAAAGGGTCAATTAATATTGAATATTCACACAATTTTTTAATGTGGAGCTCTAAAAATCGCTGATAATAAGGGAAGTCATTGTATTTAGGCGCCCCTTGACTGTTGGCACCATATGCAACTACCTAGTTTTCCTAGGGCTTAATCCCAGAGAATATGGTGACACGACTATAAGTTTAAAAGGTCGTTTCTTCCATGAATCAACTCACAACAACATGAAACTATGCTCATTGGAAAGATCTTAGAGAGAACTTTGAGTTGGTATGGGTCCTAAGAAGTGTTGTAGCACATGTGAGGAGTATATCATGTTTTCAATCTTTTGGGGCCATTTTTACCGCAATCTTCATTGTGATCTTGAGTTAGTCACATACTTGGGATCAAAGGCATGTTTTGAGTCTCAATTAAGTTTAGACTAGTGTGCACAATCTCCAATTATGATCCACAACCATGGAGAAGGAAAAACAATAAGAGAAAGAATTTTGAGCCTTAATTGCAAAGAAATCCCGCCTATTTTTGGTTTTCATTCTTAATGATTTTGATATCCATCTACCTAATCCATGGAGAATCCTTGCAAATTGAAGTAGAGGGAAATGTGCCTCCCTTCTTGATCAAGGATTTGGCCTCGAAAATAGTACTTGATTGAGGAAAGTGTAATTTTTCCTATGCATTATAGAGGGAGATCTAAAATATAGTTGAAGACCATCATATGATTTAAATATGGGTTTATCAGTTCAATTATAGATGTAAGCACACAATAAACTCAAGATTGGTAGTACATTGGAGATAAAACACATGCAACATGTGTTTCTCACAAGATTTAATTTTATGTATCTCTTTGGGATGAAATTAATGCTCCGGGGATGGTTTGGGAGTTGTAAACATTCATGTAATCTATAATTAGTAGTGCAGGCTTGTAACAGTGTCCCACCATGGTGTTAAATTCTATAAGTTCCATGTGAGTTGTCTTTTACCATTTGATGAGATTTAATTTATTTTATTCATTATGTTCACTTTTGAAAATATTTACATATTTTTTCTCCTCCACATGAATACAATTATTGACTTAGTTTTGACTAAGAAGTAAAATTGTAAGCTTGTTTTTCAATTAATGAATGTAGATCGAGCATACTCTAGTTTATGTAGTTTAAGAAAGCATTTTCATATGAGATCATACATGTTTCATTTAATGTGCATAATAAATTTGTGTAACTTTGTATGAATTGAGTGTTATTGTGTGATCTTGAGCTAAGTTCATTATTTAGTGGATTTGGTTGAATTGGACAAACATTATTTCAATCATTCTTGTAGTTTGTGTAAATTGTGGAGAATGAATACATTTTATTTTTCAAATTTTAATTATATGCATGCAAGAATAACATCCACTCTTCCTCAAACTCATGCCCAAGGTTTGCAAGGATTTAAGTCATGTTATGTTCTTTAAGCCTTGGTTCCCATCAAAATAGGATCATGGTGCTTGCTTTGAATCATTCTAACATAGGAGAAAACTTTAACTCTCTTTTTTACCCCACAATTTCTTCTCTTTTATTTTTTTTTATGATGCAAACACACCATGTTAATAATCAATGTAAATACCCATTTTTATTAGTGTGTGTATAGTCTTCCACATAGATTAGTACCATTGTAGATATTCGGTTTGTACCCCAAGTCAAATCAAATAAAGCCCAAGGTTAGAAGAGATTCTTTTTTAGATGATTAACTCCTCTCGCATGTTAAAATAGGCCACCTAATTCTTGTTAAGTTATATGTCATGAGTATTTTTTACCTTGAATCCTATTTCTAACCAGGATTCTAAATGAGTGATATTAAATTCTCATCTCTAATTAGAGCCCATGAAAGAAACTTGCATCAACAGTTTGTATTGACACAAGTCGATTTAGAATTGAGTACATTTCTCACAAATTTCAAATAATTATGTGATCTTAATTTGAGGAAATTTTAATTTAACATCATTTATTTAAAATTCACTTTAGCATCATCAAATTTTTATAAAAATATGAACAAAATTCTATACCATGGAAGTTCCATCCTTGAGTAATCTAAATCTCAATCTCTCATTGGCTAAAGAGGTGCTTCAACTCTTGTAGACATGCATTTCAAGAAAAAAACACAAATTTTTAGTGATGCCTTAGAGTTGGATAGTGAAAAGTATGTGGCATTTATTAATATTCCATGTAAAACAATGTAGAATATTGCAAATTTTTGTCCTATTGATTTGATTCAATGCAAATTTATCTTAATATAACTAAATTCTTGAAAAATATAGAAACCCATATATTAGGGCATCAATTTGTGACATGGATTAATACCTTAATGTACAAATTAGACACCATTTTTAGAAAAAACACAATTGCATTGGAGAAATTTCCATAATTTAATTTAAGGAGTTATAAATATGTTCATAGAACAATTTTCACCAATGCATGTTATGATGCATTTAATAATTTCATATGTTCAAGACATCTCTACTTGTTGGCAAGTTACAACAAGAATAAGAGGGGTCTACAACTACATGTGTCCTCATTGGTAAGGAGGGTGATGTTCACAACTTCCTTGAGACATTATTTGATGAAATATTTATGTAGAGCTAAAGAGATTATATGTGGAAAATTGTAAGAGGTGGATTTTATTTTATTCACTAATTTGGAAGGATATTGAGAGCTTCAAAATAAATAATCCATATTTATTACTTTCATGCTCTTCATTTCCCATATGAAAACCATGATTCTCCCTATACCAAGATAATTGTCTCGTAAAACAGTGATAGATGCCTAATTGTAAAACTTCTTCTAATTAATCCTTATGCCTATGCTTATCACTTGACACCATATACCTTCATCATTCATAATGCCCACTAAAATAATTGTTCTTCTTAGGTTCACTATTTTTCTAAATATATTGGGAAATTTTTTTCCCTTGCATCACCGATATATAGTTGTCTAAATATACATAAAAACTGAAAAAAAAAAACATGACATAAAATTCCCTTTTTTTGAATTTGTGTTGAGCATCAAATCAAAAAACAATGTAAAGTTGACAATTATAATTCTTGTTTGAGTGTATGATGCATTTGTAAGTCAATTATAGCGCATAAATAATTTAAACTAACTTGGAATGCGAAGAAAATAGTGTTTCCCATTAGCTCTAACTTTGTGTCACTTTTTGTGCTAGATTTCGATCGTTATTGAATTTAAAAACTAAAAAGTGAGAAAACACGTGACGATGCTAATCCAACCCAAGTGGCGGAAAAATTGCACCATTTATAGTAATTTTGTGCCATCATAGTAATATAGTCCACTAATAGGTTTTATACCCATTGAATGTAACTAAATATAAGTTCCTTAGTCTTAAAGTTAGTGGTAATGCATGTAAGAAAACTTAGACCAACACAAAATCTATGTTCATAATTTCTAGGTTATTTTTTGAAGGCGGCTTTCGTAACTTAAGATCCTAGTAAGAATATGGTCCATATTCGAGTATGTGTTATGGTCCACATCCGCGATCTTAAAATTAACAAAGGAAACCCCTTTGTGTCGAATACAAATATCATAATTTATTATTGTTTCGCACTCACTTAATTCAATTGGTAAGATAATTCCTTCACAAAGTAAGACCACTAAGCTTCCTAATCACCATATGAGAATATCAAAAGTTATTTCTTCAAGGAACTCACAATTATAAATAAATTAAAAATAAATACTTCTCTAATCAAGGAAAGAGTTTGAAGTGAACTAATATGAAAATAATTTCTTAAACTACAAAGACTAGTGTATGCTCAATTTACATTCATTAATTAAAAACAAGCTTACAAGACACTTAAAATATTGCATAAATTCACTTCAACTATTGCATACATGCATTTCAAGAACAAAGCACAAACATTTAGTAGAGGGTGATGCCTCAGGGATGGTGTCAAGCAGGTGACATGTATTAATCTACCATGGAAAATTATGTAGAATATTGCAAATTATTTTTCCTATTTGAATCGATTTGATACCAATTTATCTTAATATAACTAAATGATTGAAAGAATAGAAACCCATATATTAGGGCATCGATTTGTGACATGGATAAATAACTTAATGTATAAATTAAAATTCGATGTGTTTAACAAAAACATAATTACATTAGAGTGAATCCCACAATTTAATTTTTGTGATTTTAAATATGTTCATAAATATTTTGACCAATACATGTTAGGATGCATATAATAATTTCATATGTTCAAAACATCTCTAGGTGATGACAAGTTAGAACAAGAATAAGAGAGCAGTCTATAACTACAAGCTTCCTCACTGGAAAATAAAGCGATGTTCACAACTTCTTTGAGAAAGTATTTGGTGAGAGTGTAGAAATGAAGAGATTATACGTGGAGATTTGTAAGCGGTGGATATTATTTTGTACACTAATTTTAGAGGATAGTGAGATTTCCAAAAGAAATAATCCATCTTTCTTATCGCCATTTTCTTCATTTCCCATATGAAAACCATTATTCTCCCTATACTAAGATAATTATTTTGTTGATTAAATAATGTGTAGTATGTGGGGATACTTAATCTGCTATGAAAAAATGTAAATAAAATAAATAAATGCAATAAAGGAAGTATGTAAATGACCTAAAAAATTATGTAAGAGGAAATGCTAACCCTAATGTGCATGAGAGAAGAGGAAAGAACTCAGTTGAATAATAGATGCTCACGAGAATGAGTCGTAGAGGTGACCCGGAAAATATAGAAGGAGGAATGAATGTGCATAATCCTTGAAAAGGATGGATTTGAAGTATCTAGCTGGAATGTAGCACTTGGAGAGGGATTGGGGCACTGCGGATACTCTAGTCTACAAACTGGGTGCCTTGGTCTATGTAAAATTTCTAAAACTTCTCACGGGGTTGAGAGGTGGTCTAAAACCCTTGTTGTCTATCACATTAGATTAATTTCCTATCGGATGTTGCTAATATTCCAAGATGATTGAATACTTAAGAGACCAAGAATTATCAAGACCCTAAAAAAGAAATATGTAAATGAATGGGTCAAAATGACCTCATCTGCCACAACAATAGGCTTATTAACTGAGTGTTGCACTACATTTCAGACCCAAATGTAGTTCTAGTGAGTGTGTGCATAATGTGCCCTAGGTGCTCTTGTTCCAGTCACACTTTGTGAAGTAGCAAGCAATAAATAAATGTAGAAAATGTAATAGAATGTGCACATGGAATATAATAGAATCCTCCCCCCACGAAGTGTGATGCAGATGTCTTAGCCTTGTGCCTTGTGATGGAGCTATGTGGATGTAAGTGATCTCCAATGCAATAGATGGATGCAACTCTAGATGGATAATAGTAGTGAATGATGTTAGGTCCCTCATTATGGTCTCATAACTTTATATTTATATGGTTCTCTTGATCTAATTTCGTAATTAACCCCGAAATGGTTGACCACCAAAAAGATAAGAAGCTAAAACAGATAGAAATAGACCAAAATATGGCGAAAAAGTGAAAAAGGGACCAGGGCGCCCTAATGGGACCAAGGCTTCCATGGGCACCCCAGTTCTAATTTGGGTGCCCCAGTCGAGGCTAAAATAATGCAAGATGACAAAAGTTGACTGGGCATGTGGATGTAAAAGGTCGGTAATGATGAAATAAAATAAAACAAGATGGCCAAAAGATAGGGGTTGATTACTACTTTCTTCACTCAAGAACATTCAAAATAGCGATGAAATGAGATAAATAATACCTAAAGTACATGATTTGGTATCTACACTTGTAAAACAGTGATCGATTCCTAGTTGTAAAATTTCTTGTAATCAATTCTTATGCCTATGAATTTCACTTGGTACAATACACCTCCATCATTCATAATTCCCACTAAAATAATTGTGCTTATTAGGTTTGAACTATTTGTCTAAATATATTGGACCGATTTGTCTCCCTTGCATCACCCATATATACTTGTCTAAATATACATAAAAAACAAAAAGAAAACATAACATAAAATTCCCTTTCTTTTGAATTTATGTTGAGTATAAAATAGAAAAGAAATGTAATGTTCATACAAGTATAATTTTTATTTGAGTGCATGATGCATTTGTAAGTCAATGATAACACATAAATAATTTAAACTAACTTACAATGTGAAGCAAATCACGTTGCCCATTACCTCTTACTTCGTGTCACCATTTGTGCTAGATTTACATCATTATTGAATTTAAAAACAAAAAGCCAATAAAATGCATGACGATACTAATCTCACCCAATCGGCAAAAAATTACACCATATATAGTAATGTCATCCCATCATAGTAATGTAGTCTACTAATAGGTTTGATACCCATTGAATGTAAGTAAATATAAGTTCCTTAGTCCTATAGTCAATCGCAATGCATGCAAGAGGAATTAGACAAACACAAAATCTATGTTCATAATTGATAGGTTATTTTTTAAAGGTGGCTCTTGTAACACTCTAGATCCTTAGTAAAAATACTATCCATATTCAAGTATGTGTTAAGTATATTGTCAAAGATATTAAAACTAACAAAGGAAACCCCTTTTGGTCCAATACACATATCATAATCTATTATTGTTTATGCACTCGTTTAATTCAATTGGTAAGATAATTTCTTTGCAAAGTAAAACCACTAAACCTCCTAATCACCATATGAGAATATCAATAAGTTATTTCTTTAAGGAACATGTCAATTATAAAAAAAATAAAAATCAATTCTTCTCTAATCAAGGAAAGAGTTTGAAGTGAACTAAGATGAAAATGATTTGACTAGTGTGTACTCAATTTCATACATGTATTTCAAGAACACAAAGTATGCAAAATTTTAGTGGAGGGTGATGCCTCAGGGACAATGAAAAGTAGATGACATGTATTAATCTACAATGTAAAATCATGTAGAATATTTCAGATCTTTGTCCTATTTGACTCGATCCAATACAAATCTATCTTAATATAACTAAATGCTTGAAAAAAACATAAACCCATGTATTATGGATTCAATTTGTGGTACATGGATCAATACCTGAATGTGTAATTCCCCTCCCATTACCACCCCTCTCGATCATAGTGGTGTGGGCTCGATTCAGTCCTTGGTAGGAGTGAGTTCGTTGTTTTGGTGTCATGAATACAATATGAAGAATTCATAAAATGAAACAATTAAATGGAGCGTAAAGAAAATAGTACTACATTTTCAATATTGAAATATTAGATGTTGTTAAAAGATAAAATTGATTGTATGAACCTTTAGAACCCTTAAAGTGCCTTCGTACCTTCGGCTTGTGGTGACGTCATTATTCTTACAATATTTTCAACTCAAGAACATGGAAAATATTGAAGTTAAAACATATACATGTATATTTGGTTTTATTGTTAAAGTTGACCCAAGAAATTGTAATACATGTATCAATAAATGTATTCTACATAATTTTCAAATGAGGTTTCTTATGTGATAGGTGAGTGTTTTAACGAGAGCGGGTGAGGTTTTGGTTAAATTGATTTTTAAAATAATAAAACAATCATGACCATAAGTTATTTCAATTGTTTGAGAAAATTGAATGATTTAAATCATTTGAAATTTAAAATGTTAATAACAAAGAAAAAATGAAGATATTTAAATAAATAAATATTCCTAAATTCTTTCAATTCTTTGGGTGTGGGAAAACCTTTTACCAAGAAAGAATTAATGAAATTATTCTTGGGTAATGAGAGTTTTCATTCATGTGAGGAGGATTTTGGAGAATTTCTTGGTCATTGTGGAGATGAATGCGTTCCAGTTTGGTCATGGGATGTTGTTTTTGCAAATGCTTGGCTTTGTTTTGGAGCCTTCATGGTGAGAGGGAAGATTTAGTTACATGTCTTTCTCGGTTTGTTTGGTTGCAATGAAGAATTTTGTTTGACTATTTGGCAAATGCCCTATGAGAATACAACCTCACAAGCCTATTTGATTATTGCATGTTCCAAAAGAAGAAGGATGGTAAAAACAACCTTGGAAAATTCAAACCCACACAATGGTCAGTTATAAAGCCAAATTCCATGACCTCTTCCAGCATCCCTCATTATCAATTCCAAATTTGGGAGCTTAGAGCAGGACATGGACGTTCAACAAAGTTATTATTTAATTGGGAAATAAAATTTGGTGGAATTTTGTTCCCAAAGTACCCATGTAGATCTAGTTGTAGACGTGGGTAGATTTTATAATGGGTTTGGGATATTTATAAGTATAAAGGAAAACACCACTTCCTTTTCTAGCAAAAACCTAAATAATGCAAAAGAGGGAAGCTATGGAAGCATGCACATACCTGTGAACTATTTGTGAAATTTCCTGAAAACAATTGTGTGGTTTCATGGACAACATGTTTAGTGGACGCATTAGTTATTGGGAACATACAAAATGATTTTTTCCAGAAAAGGATTAGAAATTTTCAATCAAATGCAAATTGGTAGGTTATAATTCGTCCCCACAACCTTATCAACATGCTCTTTTCCTGTGCCAAAAGGGAGCTTGGAACACAACTTGGACAATGATTAACTAAAAATGGACTAACTATGTAGTAAGGGGATAGTTAATCTAAGCTATGAACAACTGTAAATAAAGTAAATAAATGTAGTAAAGGAAATACACAAGTGATCTAAATAACTATGTAAATGGAAATAATAACCCTAATGTGTAAGAAGAAAGATGAAAGAACTCAGTTGAATAATAGATGCTTGTCAGATAGTGTTATAATGATAGTTGGAAAATACAAAAGTAGGAACGAATATGCGAAGTCCCAAAAAGCATGGAGCTGGAGGATCTAGGTGGACTATAGTTTTTAAAGAGGGATCAGGGCCTACGGCCACTCTGGTTTGTAAACTAAGTGCCTTGGTCTACAAAAAAGCTCTTAAATTGATCTTCACAGGGCTAAAAGGTGATCCAAAACCCTCAATGTCTATTACATCAAGTTTGTTGTCTCGTGCCAGATGTCATCAATACTCTAAGATGAAAGAAAGGCCTGCAAGACCCCAAAAAAACATCAAACCATAAAAAATAATAATGCATATGAAGGGGTCTGACTGACCTCAACTGCCACAATGGTGGACTTACTAATTGAGAGTTGCACTACATCTCAGACGCGATGTAGTTCTATTTGCAAGTGTACTTGAACTTGCCTAGGTTGCTCTTGTGCAAGTCACAATTTGTGAAGTAAAGAGAAATAACTATGTGTAGAAAATATAATAGAATGTGTGCATGGAATAGAATAGAATCCCTCCCCTATGAAGTGTGATGCGAGATGTCCTAGTTGATGGCGAGAGAACCGAATAACAATGTTTATTCAATGCATTCAAAACAATGGACAGGAGGAATATATAGCCACAAAACGGTTACACAAGGCGGGACGGTTTAATAACCATATGCAACATAGGATGTATTAATTAAGCTAACATTTCCCCCTTAATATATTGCTCTTACAAATGTACCCCTCAACAAATCAAACTTCACTTTGCGAGAGAGGCTTGGTGAGAATATCTCGAACCTAAAAATCGGTAGAGGCGATCTGAGCTGAATTTGGTGGTTCAATACCTGTTCACGAATGTAGTGACATTTGACCTCAATATGCTTTGTTCATTCATGAAAAATAGGATTCTTCACAAGCTTCAACACACCTTGATTTTCGTAATGAATGATGGGAGGTTTCTCTTCAGGAATCCCTATATCTGCAAGAATGCGACATAACCAAATCACTTCACACATAGCTCCTCATGCGGTGTGGTATTTAGCCTCAGTGGATGAGAGAGCAACAATAGTTTTCTTCTTGCTAATCCATGAGATAGGTCCAGATCCGAGATGAAAAATTACCTAAAGTGGATTTCTTGTCATCAATGGATCCTGCATAGTCCGAGTCTGTATATCCCTGTAAGAAGAACTGAGTGTTCTTCTGATACTCTAGACCAAAGTCAACTATACCTCGGACATATCTCAACACATGCTTTTCTACTATCCAATGACATTTCTTCGGCTCCTGCATAAATCTGGTGAGATAGCTCACTGCAAAGCAAAGATCTAGCCTGGTATAAGTCAAGTAAATGAGACTCCCCACAAGCTGCCTGTAGTGAGTGCCATCTACCTGTGGTGAATCCTGGAATCTAGATAATTGCAAAAAATTTTCCATAGGTGTGTACATTGGTTTACAATCTGACATTCCATACTTCTCTAGGAGATTCTTGGCATATTTCATCGGGAGACGAAGATATGATTCTTCTTCGCCATATCTCTAAGCCAAGACAATAGTGAAGTAGCCCCAAATCAGTCATGTTGAAGGATTTCTTCATATCATTCTTTACATCATCCACAAGATTGTCAGAACTTCCTGTGATTAGAAGATCATCTACATACAAAACCAAAATAACAATCTCTGTTCCTACCTTCTTGATATAAAAATTTGTATCTGAGGGTCTACAAGTGAATCCATGCTTTGCAATAGGTGATTATCAATTTTTATATACCATGCCCTAGGTGTTTGTTTGAGTCCATAAAGTGAATTTATCAGACGGCATACCTTATGTTGTTGATGCTCATCTACAAACCCTTCAGGTTGGGCCATGTATACTTCTTCTTTGAGATCAACAATCAAAAAAGCACTCTTGACATCCATCTGCTGAAGCTTCCATCCATTTTGTGCTGCCAGTGCACAGACAACTCTAATGGTTTTGATCTTCGCAGTGGGTGCAAAGATCTCGTCATAGTCAATTCCTTCTTACTGAGCATAACCCTTTGCAACAAGTCATGCTTTGTGTTTGTCGATCGAACCATCTGCCTTATATTTTGTTTTGAAAATCCATTTGCAGCCAATGGATTTCTTACTTGGAGGCAGATCGACAAGTTCCCACATCTGATTATGAAGTAGGGAATCATATTCAACATCCATATCATATTTCCATTATGATTGGTCTAATGCCTCATGAACAGTGTCAGGTTCGGTGTTATCAACAACTGAACTCATGAGTGCAAAATTTACCTCATGTCTGGCTTGACTTCGTGTTCTGACTCCTATAGAAGTATCAGGAAGTGAGTTCAAGTGTGCATCCCCAATAGTATTTTGGACTCATTTCAGATGTTGGTGGTGCTGCTGTTGATGTGAAGATGTGTTGTCTAGTGTTCCTAGATCAACGAACAAGTCTCCACTCAACTCTTCTTCTTCCGCCTAAGAAGAATCATCTTGCCCATCATTTGGATGTGTGAACAATCTATGTGACAAGGTCGGTCTCGGATATCCTTTGTGTGGTAGGGAGTCAAAGGATGACTCATCACACACCACATCTCGACTCTCGTAGATCTTCTTCATCTCAGGATCCATGAGATGATATGCCTTTGAGGTAGTACTATACCCCAAGAAAAGACATGGCAGTGTCTTTGGATCGATCTTCTTCCTTTTCTCATTTGGAACATGCATATATGCAAAGACAACCAAAAACTCTCAAATGACGGATAGAAGGCTTACGACCAGTCCATACCTCTTCCTGTCCTGTCTCGCAAGATCTTTGTGGGTGCCTACAGTTGAGTAGATACACTGCTTTTTCTGGGGCTCGCCGCGCCCAAAACTGGTCCTCTAACTTGGCGGTGGAGAGCATCATACAACGAGCCATCTCCATGACAGCCTTGTTGTGTTGCTCGAAATCCCATTTTTTTGGGAGTGTAGGGTGCATTCGGATGTTGTTGAATGCCATGCCGCTTCGTGGTATGATAAGAACTTCTTCGATACAAATTCCTCCCCTTGATCTGAGCGGAGGAGAAGGAGAGGCTTCTTAGACTACTTGGTGGCTTGTTGGTAAAAGTTTTGGAAATTGAAAAATGCCTCACTCTTCTTTCAGAGAAAATATACCCACATTTTACATGAGTAATCATCAATGATGAGCTGGAAGTATTCAAAACCTTGGAAGCTAGCTGGCAGGGGTCCACATAGATTGGTGTGTACAACCTGAAGATGCTCTGTAGAATGATAAAAGCTCTGTTTGAACGGACCTCTGTGTTGTTTTCCCGCAAGACATCCTGAGCAAACAGGTAAGGAATGGGAGAGTGGAGGAAGCCCTCTTACCATTTCCTTAGCACTGAGTTAATGCAGAGCCCCGACAGAAAGATGACCATATCGAAAGTGCCATAGTGCAGTGGACTCCACCGTTGAAGCAGAGAGAGAAATATTAGATGAAGTGACCGCATCTAGTGTAAATAGACGGCCCTTCGAAATGCTTGAGCAATAACTGAGTCTCCATGGGAAATGATGCAGGACTTGACCCCTTTCTCAACAAAGAATTTAACCTGCATTCGATGATTAAGAAGTTGACTCATAGACAAGAGATTTGAGGTCAAACCTAGAACATATAGCACCTTCGTGAGTGTACATCTTTGTGTCCCAAGAGGAATGATGACATCACCAATCCCCACCGCAATATACTCTTGATTATCTGACGATGGTGATCCGATCTCCAGTGGGCCGGTCACTCAGAGTATGGAACAAATTCTTATTGCTAGTCATGTGTTTGTTAGCACCTGAATCAATCAACCAGACACTTTTTGACAGCTACAAAATCTATGAGACTAGGACAATGTCTAGATGAGTTGTGTCTGGAACCTCTTCATCGAGGAGGCATCCTGTTGAGCAGCAATATGACCCTTCTACCTCTGATTATGAGCACGCCATTGGGATTTCTTAGAATATCCTTGGCTAGAAGTGCTCTCTTCGCCAGAGTTGCCATACTTGTGACCATTGTAATAACAGTTCACAGTCGTGTGCATATCCATGGAGCAAATGTGGCACCATCGATCCGCCTTGTTGTTCTGCTACTTTTGGGGTGGCCACTGTGGTGGCTGTTGAGAAGGTTGTTGTTTGTGGATGTTGCTTCTGATTCTGGGGTGACTACCCTTTCCGAGGCTTGTTGCTATGCTTTTTCCTCATGATGAGAGCCTTGTCTTCGAAGGCTTCTTGAACATTCTGAATGGCTTCTTCTTACTGGAGATAATTCACCAGTTTGGCAAAACTCACCTCCTATTGAGTGATGGTCAATGTGGTGATCAGTGTTTGAAACTATGAAGGAAGAGCTCGCAAGGTGAGTGGACTGGAAACTTGTCATCCACCGGTTCACCGAGAGCAGAAAGTTTTGCATGTAACTCAACCACACACCGCAAGAAGGCTTCTACTGATTCGCCATCATGCATACTCATTATGTGAAGCTTTGTCTAAAGATGCAACATCATCGTCAGATTCTTGGCTTCATAGATGGTACACAATGCAGCCCATGCCTTAGAGGAAGTGGTTGCTTCCCGAATGTGAGGTTGAACCTCATCAGAAAGGCTTAGAGTGATAAGCATTAATGCTTTTGCATCGGCCTTTTCATACTTAGCCAACAGATCAGCGTCTGTGGGAGGGTGTCTGTGCTAGAAATGATCCCCTAAAGATCTTCAAACTGAAGAATCGTCCGCATCTTGGTTTTCCATGCGGCAAAATTTGGCCCTTTCAAGAGTTGGGCATCGGATAGCAATATTTTTGGAGCAGACATTGTTGGGTGTTGCACACTACACTTGTCGCTTTAGGATTCTGATCAACGTAGGATTATTCTCTACTTCAGATATGCAGCCAAATGCTAGACAAAACTGGTCACAATGCACACCACATCCACACGTTCCAACGCCAACAATCAACAAGTCTTCAAATCACCACACTTCCGTTGTAATGTTTCTGCTTTTAGGAAAAAAATACAAAGAATAACTTTTTCTTTGCTTCCAACACAGCAACAGATCGTTGTCTCCTTCACGGCAAGTCTCCTATACATAGGTCGGCCTCACTAATAAATCTACGGAGGTTAAGAAAAATTCCAAAATGACAACATCTAGGCAACGTATAGCCAAGGTCGATTTGTTTGCAAGACGTGTGAGAGTAGGTCAATTCCTTATTCCAGTCAAAACAACTCCAATTGTCATGATTTCCTTTGTAGGTCCCTAGAGAAAGGAGAATTTCACTGCTCACATCTCTATTTTGCCTTGCCTCACCTTGAATAACTTCCACGTAGGCCCTCCCCATGTGCTCGACATCCAAACAAAAAAAAAAAAAAGAGGTTCTAATGAAAACGAAAGTCACAGAGTCGTTGGGAAGGAATCTCCATGCAGTTTATGTTCCTTCCTTGGTAGCTTCTTCTCACGGCTCACCTCCTCCAGCGTAGGCACACACAGGACCTTTTCCTACACCCTCCACCATGCACAGTCACAAATTACACGACTCAATGTTGGCACATAGTTTCTGCACCTCCACCATGCACAAAGTCACAAATTACACGACTCAATGCTTTGGCACACAAGTCACGAATTACTTTGATACCAATGATGGCAGAGAACTCGAATAACAATGTTTATTCAATGCATTCAAAACAACAGATATGAGGAACATATAGCCACAAAACGGTTACACAAGGCGAGACGGTTTAATAACCGTATGCAAAGATAGGATGTATTAGTTAAGCTAACACTAGCCTTGTGCCTTGATTATGGAGCTTTGTGGATGCAAGTGATCTCCAATGTAATAGATGGATACAGCTCTAGATGGAGTTGATAGTAGGAAGTTATTTAAGGTCCCTCATTATGGTCTCATAACTTTATATTTATAGGGTTCTCTTGGTCTAATTTCATAATCAACCCCGAAAAGGCCGATCAAAAGAATGATAAAGATCTCAAACATCTAAGAAGAACCCAAAAAGTGGTAAGAAAATGCAAAAGGACAGGGCGCCCAGTGACTAGGGAACCCATATGCGCCCAAGACTAATCTGGGCGTCCCAGTCGAGGCTAAAATAACACAGAAAATAGAAGTTGACTGTGTATATGGGTGTAAGAGGTCGGTAATGACGAAATAAAATAAAACAAGATGGCCAAAAGACGGGGGTTAATTAGTACTTTCTTCACTCAAGAACCTTCTAAATAGTAGTATAAGATCGGGATAAAAAATCTCTAAAGTGCATGATTTTGTGACTACAAGCTAACCATAAAAGAATAATAGATATTTTTTTGCTAGTTGTAGTAGTTACTAATAACCCCAAGAGATTTATATGCAAAATGTTTGACAAAATGCATCAAACAAACTGTAGTCTCATGGAATGTTTGATCATTGGTTTTACACAAAGAGTTTTGTGGAATGGACTTGGAGGTTATTTTTTTGAAATAATGCAAGCATTGGTGTAAAACTCAACTCAAAAATCTTTTCCAACATATTCGCCGCATGTACGAAAATGGAAGCACTCTCAAGACTACAAATTGATTGATAAAATTCTTAAACAGGAGTAAGAATTTGTTAAACAAAATGCTCCGAGAGATTTTTGTCTCATTAAATATGGTAACAGTGATATTGTATGAAATGGGTATGGATGTTCCTTCTTCTCGCATTTAAATTACGCACTCTTTCGTGTCCTTTGTGGTTGGATCTCAATTTTTGGATCATAGAAAATGCATCTAGAATGAATGTTACAATTTCTACCCTGCTTAAAACCCTTAAAAAGCCTAAAAATTATGCACATAGAGTGCCATACCCAAATGAATCGTGAATCTATAAATTCTAATTTGATCCTTGGTAACGTAGGACATTGTGGGAAAACTTAACTCAGTTTTTTGAATTATTTTAATGCCTTTCTGAGTCAAGTCTCGAAGCCCATTTTAATATTTTAGCCACTTGTGGTGACAAGCTCAATTTAATAAAATATGATCGATTCTCGCCTACGATGCCTCTTCATTTGAGTGAAACAGAAAATTGCCACCACCCACCTATAGAATGCCAATAGGAGAATTGGAACCAACTCCCAATTATGCAAAAATACTATCGGGATTAGTTTTGTGAGTGGGGTTCGAGGCCCTCCAACCTTGTGTGATATGAAATTTTAGTTGCATTTACGATTATCATCCCTAGAGATACCCTTATAACTTGATAATTTCTCGTTGTATTCGATTGCCATCGAATATGATGAAATCTCTGTATATATGGGAATAAGCAGGATTCATTTTAATGATGTAAAAGAATTCATTTTATTAGATCCAAATCATCATCAAGAGAATGAAATTGAAATCGTGTTATTTAAAATTATTTGTACCATCATAATTTTGGATATGATTGTACTGGTAAAATTGATGGTAGTACTCTAGTAATGGCGTAATCCACCTATTTGCAAGTGATGTTTTGACCTAGGAAATATCTTAGCCTTCAAATAAAAATATAACAACTTGCATGTGTGTGTTTCCATTTTTGGGCGAAAGCGTCAACCAAACTTATAGTTTGAAATATCAACCCTAGTGGTATGGAATGGTATCCTTGAGCTTAACCTCGTTCCTTGTTTCTATAGCATAACCGAACACCTCTTGGGACTTATCTACGCCTTAGAAATGGAAGTGTTTTTCCTTGCCTTAGATTATAGGAACACCTTTGAGTTTTGGGGGTCTTGGGGGAATTGGTTGTTGAACGTTAGCTTTGGCCTGTAGTCGGGCATAGATCTTTTGGGGTAAATGGAGATAATTTTAAACTAATCCTAGGACCTTTTTAGAGGGGTAATATGTGGACATAGGTTGATATCTAAACTTTAATAAATGGGTTTGTTATGGTATGATGTTGACCCATTTAAAAGGTGAGAATTGTAACTTGTTCCTTACTCCTTGCTAAGTCTCTATTTTTGTGACATTAAAGATATTATGAGATATCTCCTTCGTGAACATGATATTCTAGAACATTAATTTTGACTTGAACTCAAACCACATGTGACTCTTTTGTATCTTATAAATTCTCTCAATCATCTCTATCTTCAAGATGTACCACAATCATAAGGTTAGCTTAAGATTCTCCTCTTATCATCTTGTGATCTTTTTCCTCACAATGAAAACTAAGTAAAATGATGAATAACCGTGCTCTTTAAGAAATGGACCCATAGTCCAAGAATGTGTGTTGTGTGGGTTTATGTGTTCATATTGTTTGGAACTAACATTGGGTTTTGCAAAATAATGGCAATTGAAATGTGAACCAATTAGTGTACACTTATTTTAAGATATTCACAATGTGTAATAGAGTTATTAAGTTTTGAGAAGAGGGGATTTATTCATTGCATGTTAATGCTCTTTAAACCAATGTTAACACTTTCATGTGGTTAAGTGTACTTGTTATAAATTAAACCCAAAATGAAATAAACAATGTGTATCGTTGTGAATGAAACTACATGCTCTCATGTTTAATGGATTCAAGACCTATAAGGTTAAATAAGGAAATGTAAATGGTAGTGAAGTGGAAATCATATTAAATTAAGTGTTAAACAAAGTAAGGGAAATATAATCTAGAGAAAAAGGAAAATGTAGGTTTTCCATGTTAAATGATCTTCAAACCTTTAAGGCTGAAATTATATTTTTGAACAAAAAAATATTGAACCCTGAAAATGTGATAGTGTGGAAGGTGCCAATTTGTGTTGTTCATGTCGTGATTGTGTCGTAGTCTCATACTTGCTCATTTATCTAGGTGTGATGTTGGTTGCACATTGTGTCATGTTGAATTTAGCATGTTCTACATGTTGGTGTAGTGTTACATGTGGTGTCGTGAAAACCCTTGTGAGTCTTTTGGTATCACATAGTTGTATCAAGTAATATGAAAGTAAAAACAATACTCTGTTATGTTTGGTCTTGTGTTTAGGTCCCACATGGGTGGGCGCTACATAATGTACAAATTAGACAACATGTTTAAAAAACACAATTGCATTAGAGCGATTCCCAAAATTTACTTTTTAGGGTTTTAAATATATTCTTAAATAATTTTAACCAATACATGTTAAGATGCATACAATTATTTCATATGCTCAAAACATCTCTAGGTGCTTTACAAGCTAGAATAAGAATAAGAGGGATCTATAACTACAAGCTTCCTCACTTGAAAGGAAAGTGATGTTCACAACTTCTTTGAGAAAGTATTTGATGAGAATGTAGAATTGAAGAGATTGTATGCGGAGAATTGTAAGTGGTGGGTTTTCTTTTGTACACTAATTTGAGAGGATAGTGATAGCTCCAAAAGAAATAATCCATCTTTCTCACTACCATGTTCTTCATTTCTCATATGAAAACCATGATTCTCCCTATACCAAGCTAATTTTATCTTACAAAATAGTGATAGATGTCCGACTATAAAAATTCATGTAATCAATGTTTATGCCTATGCTTTCCACCTGGCACCATGTGCCTCCATCATTCATAATGCCCACTAAAATAATTTTACGTCTTAGGTTCAGTATTTCTAAACATATTGGGAAGATTCGTCTCCCCTGCATCACCCATATATAGTTGTCTAAATATACGTAAAAAGCAAAAAAAAAAGTGACATAAAATCCCTTGTTTTTGAATTTATGTTGAGAATCAAATAAAAAATCAATGTAAATTTGATACTTATAATGTTTTTTTGAGTGCATGATGTAATTGTAAGCCAATTTTAGCACATAAATAATTTAAACTAGCTTGCAATGAGAAGCAAATAATGTTTCCCATTAACTAATTTTGTGTTACCATTTGTGCTAGATTTGCGTCATATCGATTTTTTTTTAAAAAAAAGTGAGAAAACACATGACGATTCTAATGCCACCCAAATAGTGACACAAAATTGCACCATATATAGTAATGTGGTGCCATCATAGTAATATAGTCTACTAATAGGTTTTCTACCCATTGAATGTAAGTAAATATAAGTTCCTTAGTCCAAAAGTTAATGGTAATGCATGCAAGAAGACTTAGATCAACACAAAATCTATGTTCATAATTTCTAGGTTATTTTTTGAAGGTAGCTCTCATAGCACTAGATCCTTACTAAAAATATGGTCCACATTCGAGTATGAGTTATGTATCTCCTCCAAGATTTTGAAATTGATGAAGGAAAACCCTTTGGGTCCAATACATATATCATAATTTGTTATTGTTTTTGCACTTTCTTAATTCAATTGGTAATATAATTCCTTTGCAAAGTAAGAACACTAAACTTCCTAATCACCATATGAGAATACCACTAGGTTATCTCTTCAAGGAACTTGTCAGTTGAAAGAAAATTTAAAATAAATTCTTCTTTGATCAAGGAAATAGTTTGACGTGCTTGTAGTTAGATTGCATCCTTAAGGAATTATTGTCGGGTCTTTTATAAAGGCATGCAAACACCCTAAGAGTGATACACTTTAACTTTGTTGATAGACACATTCATGTGCGAAATTTGAATAACTTCAGGAACAACTCATCATAACTACAACTGGACATGCCAAACCAATTGCTCTGTGATGATTTTTGAAATCCGAGCATGTCATGAAGATATGCTCTTCCATTTAACTTGGGGCCTGGAAGAGGCTAGTGTCTCGGTTGAGGTAATCATCACTCCATATAGGACTAAATTCCTTAACCATAAAATCAATGGGAATCATCTTTGAGAAAAAAAAAGAAAAACAATACTTTAAAGTGAAGAAGCTCAAACCAAATGATCCACCTAGTGTGTCACATGCGGAACCTAATTTTATCATTTAGTTACTACAACTCTTATATTATAAGTCCCGAGTAACATGAAAGGATGACATTTTTAGAGTTGTAGACGCAATTCTAAGATGTATTCAAGAGAAATATCATACTTGAGGTAGTAAGACAAGTATTTACAAGTAATTGAATTAAATTTTTTATTTTCTTAGTATTATGAAGCCAAAAAGAAGAGAAGAGAAGACCGAACAAAAAAATATACTTATCTTATAACCTTAATCAACCATTATACTAGGTAAAAGACCGGTCCCATTATGATTTCACCCATATTAACACAAAAGCCATGATATATTTACATTATCATGGTTTATATATTTTTTCGCCCTTGTTTCTATATTGGAGTGTATATGAACTAAGAGTATATGTTGGAGGAATAGTTAAGTATTTTATGTTTAAGCTTTTTCATCTTGATGAATGAATTAATTCCCCGCCGCCTCAATGCCTCCAACGAACCAACTAACCAACCAAATATATCACCTCATGGGAGTAGACTTGAGCTTTTTTATACATTACAAGCCAATTTATTCTCTCAATCGGACAAATTATTCCATATATAGGAGACTTCTCAATAGTGCATATATAATTCTTAAAATGCGTTTGTTGTAGGTGTTTAATAGGTATACATTGCTTCCTTCGAATCTTAGATGGAATCTTTTGTGAATTAAGTACAGGTGTGGTGCTTTCCGTCCATTGCATAGTTACACACCAGATTTTGTTTAATACCATGCACGTCCTATTAAGTTTTAAATTTTTGTCACTTGCCCATTACAAATTTAGAATGGCCTTCTCTAATTTCTACGAGCTAAACCAAGTCAAATGGATAAATTCAAATTATTTTCTAATTTAAAGCCAGCCATGGCACTGAATTCAACTTCAGAAAGCCATTATAAATTGGGAAGAAATCGTCATAAACCTGAAAGAGTTCGCAATGGAGGGAGTGAACATAAATCTAAAAGCCGTTGTCTTTCTGGTGTTATGTATGATCTCCATATTTGTTGTGTATGCCCTGCCAGCTGAGAAATTCAGGTCCTGATTTATTTTAGTTTGTCAAATGTGGTAGTTTGCTTAATTACGTTGAGAAACTAAACACTTTCCATGATTTACCATTTGAGCTCATCTCATTCAACAATACTTGTTATTGATGTTAAAATTGATTGCACTTTTGTTGCTTTGACAGGATTCATCAACCTTGATTGTGGAGGCCGCAATAACGGGATATACATTGATAGCAAAAGCATACAATGGACGTGGGACAACGTCTTCATCGAGTCAGGGGAAAGTAAGGCACTTCAACCTCCGAATGGTGAGGTATTGAATAAAGAAATGCAGCGGTTGCGCAGTTTTCCTCAAGGAAAACGAAATGGCTTTGACTTAACTGCCATGGCAGGGAAGAAATACTTAATCCGCGCCTCTTTTCTTTACGGGAACTTGACGGGCTTCAATCTCAACCAGAGTTTGAGTTTCTTATAGATGCTAATCATTGGGAGAATGTTGTGGTAAATGGTACGTGGGATTTCATTATGAAGGAATCGATCAGTATGGCAAGAACAACGCAGCACTGATGACAACCCTTTCATTTCATCGTCTGAGCTTCCATGTATACTGTGGTTGATTATAATTCCTCTCTAATTGGCCTCAAGCACGGGGACTGGGGAGCACCGCTAGGAACATCAAGAAGGTTGTAACTTCTTTCAATTAGAAATATATAATTCATTAGATACATCAAGTTATATGTATTCTTTTGATTATCATTTTATATTTGTTAATCATTTTTCATAATTAATTTCGATGATGGGTTACAAGTGTGATTGAAATTGCAGATTCTCAAAAACAATTATTGAAGAGTCTTTTCTATTGGAAGGTGTTGGATACATCACACCGAAAATTGAGTGCCTACATCATCATCTCATTAGTTGGGATATGCCACATCCACATTAGATTTAGTCGTTTACCCAGTTTCAGCCTTGTCTATTATCTGAGATTGGTTCACCTAGATTAGGCTTGTTGGTTGTGGTATGCCATGTTAGATGGAGTAGTTCACTTAATTACTTAAGTATATCATACCGCACATTCATCATTTAATAGCAAGTATCAAAATTGGATGTGGTACTCAATTTTAGCCTTGTTCATTAAGGTACACCAAGTCACATATATAGAATTGCCTAGTTACGGACTCATCTATTTAGCTAGACCACACCAACATCCAATTTGGATGTAGTGATTTACCCAATTTTAGCCTTCTTTTTTTAAGTCTACAACAATACACATTTAAAATTGTTCAATATTTACTTCATCCATTTAGATACACCATGCCACACATCTAAAATTGGATGTGGTAATTTACCAAAATTTGGCCTTGCCTATTGAAATAAACTACATTACACATCAAGAACTAGATGTGGCAATTTGCCAAATTTTGGCCTCATTCATTGAGGTACACCATGCCCCACATTTAGAAAACAAGTATGGCAATTCACTCAATTGTGGCCTTGTTCATTGAGGTACAACATCCCATACATCAAGCATTGGATGTGGCAATTTACCCAATTTTAGCCTCGTCCATTGAGATACACCCCACCATATGTCCAAAATTATTGGATGTGGCAATTTACCCATTTTTGGTATTGTTCATTGAGATACATCACACCACATACCCAAAATTATTCGATGTAACAGCTTTACCTATTTTTGGCCTTGTTCAATGAGATACACCACACCACACAACGAAAATTATTGGATGGGGCAATTTACCCATTTTTGGCCTTGTCCATTGAGGTACACCGTGCCACACATTTATAATCCAATGTGGTAATATACCCAATTTTGGTCTTGTCCATTGAGGAGCACGTGCCCAATTGTGGATTCATTGAGACCCACCACAGTAACATATTCATAAATTGTTGTAGTAATTTACCCAATTTTAGCCTCGTCTATTAAGTAGGAGGCCAAATTTTGACTCATCCACTGGAACACAGCACACAACATATCAATAAATTGTTGTAATTTACCCTATTTTAACCTCGTTTATTGAGCTGTACCACACCACACCACACCACACCCCGAAGAATCACATGTGATAATATACTCAATTTTAACCTCGTCCATTGAAGTTCACCACACCACACATCCGTAATTAAATTTAGTCCAATACTTAACCTTTTTAATCATGTAAATATCTCACATGAATTTGAATACTTAAGTTTACACAATCTACAATATAATCACTGAACCAAAATGTTTATAGAAAATGTTGTTCAAGTATACAGTGTGTGCAATGCAGATATCCAGATGATGAATACGATAGAATTTGGAGTGGGGAGGAGGCGGAAAATATGAGTAATATTGATCCAGTAAATACAGAGATGCCATCTTCTGTGTTGAGCACTGCCTTGACTACCCTCAACAACAGCTTCAACCAATTCTACTGGGATCGGAATATTAAACAAATTGGTGATTACTATTTTTCCATGTCCTTCACCGAGTTACAACAAATAGAGGCCAATGACACTCGGGAGTTCAATATTTATATATGCTGCAGTCCATGTATATGAATTTACAGCCACAGTAATTCATTCGGTTCGAGGCTAGACAATTGATGAGTCGGGAACGTGGAGATTTTCTCTGGAAGCGACCAATCAAATGCTGATGATGGTAATTGTGTTTGTATTTCATGTTTCTTTTTCAGTTATGCTTACTGTATATGCATTTATCTAGAAAAAATTCCATGCCTGTATCGTACACCTAATGTTGTTGCCCATCGAATACAGTTTGCACTGACAAATGCTAATGATTTTTTCTTGTTAATTGTGTATGCTTTTTTCAGAAGCTGCTAGTGTTTTGCGAAAAAGCATTTCTGCGAATTTTGGATTTTTGACGGTCAAAAATCATTTTATATTGTCCATGTTAAAAAAGGGGGAATGAAATCATTTAAATGGACTGTTAAAAATCTAGAAATTTGCTAGAGTTTTTTTGCAACACTTAGCTGCTTCCCATGTTTTTAAGTGCAACAAATGATCGATGGGCAGCAACATAGGTGCCTGATCAGTTCACCAACAAAGTTTGGTTGCTAACAACTATGGATATTGTTGATGTTTTGTCATGCAGTAGTTGCAATTGTGAACATTGAAAGGCACTTCAATCTGGAAAAGGAGTGGAGAGGTGATCCAAGTGCCTACCACAGAAATACTCTTGGGATTGGGTAGATTACAACACGGATTCATCACCCAGAATTATTGCAGTGTGGGTTTTCTCATCTTGATCAATAGCTATTTAAATGTGTTTGTATTTTATATAATATTTATAGTCTCAGCCACTTTTATTTATTTTGATTTGGATCTACATGCTATGGGTTGGGTTATCTTCCCGTTGGTTCTGATCCAAGTGAACTAGCAGGATTCATGTACGGACGATGGATTAATGTGAAGAGAACTATATAGTATAATCACTAAGGAGGGCATTTGACGTCTAAGTTGAGATCTTTCCTCTACCTCCTTAGTACGATGTAAGCGAGGGGTAGTAGTCCCTTAAATCTCTCAACCAATTGGAGAGCTATCATCTATGGGCCAATGGTGGTCCGAGTTAGTGAACCATTTGGATAGCTCTCTAACACCTGAAGAAGATTTTTTTAAAACACCTCTAGTATCATCATGTTAGGGCGGAGACCAGATTAGATCAGATCTTAACTTCTCTCTCAATCCAACTCTCTTATGCACAACATGGTGCTATGGTACTTAAGTTACCCATTCTTTTTTTTGCTATCTTAATATAAGGTTTCCTTTTACTTTCTAATCCTATTAACCTAATTATACACTATGTTAACATTATAAGAATATAATTCCACTTTGCTGATTAAGACAAATGTGGAAAAATTTTCTATTTCTGTTAAGACAAATATGTAAGTTTTTCCTAGTTAAGATTGATTTGTAAAATCCTCTCGTATCAACCGGAAAAACTTACATAAATAAATAAAAATAACTGTCAATTTGAGTGAATCATGAAAGTTTTACAATATATGCGGTCACTCTTGGGTAAGGGCTAAATGGCATGACACCTCCGGGCTTTGGTGATCTCTCTACTCTTGTTAAATTGTTAGTAACTTGTAGTGCCTACAAGTCCAAAATGTTTAAATCCTCTTTTTTTTGAGTTTGTTGTAACTTACTAAAGTTCAACTTTTACTTGTAGGGATTTATCAAAGAACAACTTGAGTGGCTCAATACCGGAAGATCTCGTTCCTCTATCCAATCTGAATGAGATGTAAGTTACAAACCGTACCACATAATATCTAGTGATCTCATAGTGATTCAAAACTATAATTTATATAATAAGATATTTGAGGTTTCTGTCTATAGTTCTCAAAATGGACAAAACAATTTTGGATAAATCAGTATAAGCATATTAAATTATCATAAAAGGTTTTAGATCATACAATGTAATCCATTATTAGGATGAAAATTTGGTGTTGAGAACTAAACCATGAATAATTTTCTCTGTGAAACTCGGGAATTTGGAAGACAATAAGATAAGTGGATCCGTTTAGTAGGTCTTGCGAAAAAACAACAAAAAACAAATCAATATAAGGTTGAATTTCCTTGTTCAACATTTGTACTTGCATTAAAGTAATACAATTATCTCATTGTTTACTTGAGGTTCTTGTGTTTGATATTGCATTATTTATGGCAATAATATGAGGTGTCAATCCAATGCTTCTTGCATGGTCCTTTAAGAAGAAAAATGTAGTTGTGTGGGTCGTCATAACCGGTGTTGTGAATTCTGAACTCTCATCTGCAGTAATACTGGTTTTGATTAAATGGATGAAATCAAACCACCACATTCCTCTCCGAAGCACAACAATAGGTAAGTAATCATTTTTTAAAAACTTAAAACATATTGAAAGTGTGTACATGTATAGGCTTTTAAGTATTATCCTTTATTTTTAGAATTTACCATCTTACACAAACACCCTATTTTTGAATGGCATACATGTTGAAAAATTATCAATTAAAATACCTCATATATACTTCTTCACAAATATATCTATCTTTAGAAAACATACCCACCCAAAAATTGTAAATATAAAAGATCCCTTATACACTACTGCACAAATACCCCTCTTTTTACAAAGCACACTAACCCAAAAATTGAAAATAAGAAATGCCTCATATATACTAACGTGGTATTTTCCATATCCTAGGGATAATCACATCGGGAAGATAGAAACAATGCTTATGCATGCGGATCTTGTCAAAATGGAACGATGTCAATCATACGGTTATCAAGAGGTGAGAGAGATGACTAGGGATTTCGAACGCAAATTGGAAAAGGGGATATGGACTAGTCTACTCGGGTTAGCTTGAAGACAAAGAAGTAGCGATCAAAAATTTCGATGATAAATCACATCAGGGTGCCATAGAATTTTCTACTGAGGTGCATACAATATTATTTTTGGAATAATATGTTGTGATATTTTATTTCTTAAATAATACAATAATATTTCATTACAAAAATGGATACTTATAACTTGTAGTGCAGTGCAGGCGGATATGTTCTTCAGATTACACCATAAGAATTTGGTGAAATTCATTGGCTACTTCAACGAGGAGAATAATATGATTCTAATCTATGAGCACATTTCCAATGGGGACCTATGAGAGTGTCTTGACAAGTAAAATGCATAGCTGCTCAATTGAATTATATATTACAACATTTAATATTTACAATGACAAATTTTATAACTTGTGCATTCAAGTTGTAACTCATCTAAAAAACCTTGATTGGGACACAAGGATCAAGATTGCCTTAGATGCTACCCAAGGTTAGTGAAGCAACATACTTGCAAATAGGGCTAAAGAATTGAAGACATAAATGTTTTCACAGTCCATAACATTAAGAAATGACCTTTGGAAAACAATTGTGTAGGGCTAGAGTATTTACTCACAGGATGCAAGCCAAGCATTATTCACGAGAGATGTGAAGACCTCTAATATCTTGCTACATGATCGTATGGAGGCAAAAGTGGCAGATTTTGGATTGTCCAAGATGGGTCATTTGGAAGGAGTTGCTCACATATCTATGCTTGTTAAGGGCACTATTGGATACCTAGATCGTGAGTAAATATGTTTGAATCACAATTAGTAAATTTGAAATCTAATATATCTATTCCATACAAGATGTTTTTTAATATAAGGAGCTCATATTTGTAATCTTATCATGATTTATTTTGTTTTTGTAGATATTACACTACTCATCGATTAATAGAAAAGAGTGATGTTTTTAGCTTTGGAGTTGTTTTATCGAAATTATTTTTGGAAGGTGTCCTCTACCCTCAACAAAAGAGGAAGGGAACATCTTTAGGTGGGTAACTATAATAAGAATTCATAAAGAAACACAATGTTTTTGATGATACCATAAAAATAAGCACACCATGATTAATGATGATTTTGTTGTTAATGACAAGTCACGGTACATGATTTTCTCGATGAAGGGAGATATAGAGAGCATTGCAGATCCCACCTTAGGGTGGGAGTATATGATGGAGGGAATGTGGAAAGTAGAAGAGTTAGCATTGAAATGTTGCTCACACCTCTCCATGAAGAGGTCCACAATGAGTGAGGTTGTGTTGGAATAGAAGGAATCCATGGCATATCACCCCAATTCAAACTCATATCTTCCATAGTGGAGACGACCAACTCCCCTCGTTCTTATTCCTAATGTAATACCCCATCCTTGGAACATAGAAAACCACACCTAGTGGTAGTTAAAAATTTGGGTAAATTTTTTTATAAAAGAATACTATACTTTTCCGATTCTCGTTATTAATTAATTTATACCAATTCGATTAACCAATTAATTAATTACTTGTCCATTTCCAATTTTAATTGTTTCGACAAGAACCTTCCCCATGAGAACTTTAATAGTTTATTTCCCATCATGGTTACTCTACTAAATATTTGCTAGGGTCACATTAGAAAGTCTACATACCCCTTTTAATTTAATTAGCCCCCACTCCCCCCACACCCTTCTTTTATTTTATTTCCCAATCCCACAAAATCCCATGACTTGAAAAGTGTAGGGTTAAAGCTCAACCCTTGGATGCTTTTAATTTTAGCCCTTAGATCTAAAAGCCCTAAAGTTACCCTAAAATATCTTTATGATTTCTTTTCCTTTCTTTTCTCTTCTTTGTTGTTTTATTTTTTTCTTCTTTGTCACGAGGTTGTGGAGGAACCATAGAGATTTTGGATTCATGGGGTTGCACAAGATATTATCATTATTCTTTTTTTTTGTATTTCTTTTGTCAAAAATAACTTTGGTTTTTGGGTATGTATTATACCCTTTTATTTTTAAGCAAATCGGCTATATATATATACGAAATGCGAAGGGTCGGTATTGACTCGAACGAGAGTAAGATGTTGAAAGGGTGGTGGACTGTGTGTGTATGGCCATAGGGTTTGGATTGGTGGACGGCAGGTGTTTGGAGAGGGGGTTAGGATTTCGATGGTTGGGAGGGTTGAGGGCCACAATCATTAGGTGTTGGGGTCCGAGTGGGGGAGGCAGGGGAGGGGGTGCGGTGGTATGGGGTTTGAGGGGGTGCGGTGGTGTGGCCTATGGTCACATCACCATTTTTTTCTTAAGCGCGGGTTTGGGGGCCAAAACATTTAAATTTGTTTTTTTTTGTTTTCAAATATAAACCTCCCATAGTAGGCCGATTTTTTAATGTTTATTATATATATATATATATATATATATATAGGAAAAGACTTGAATTGAACAAGTAAATGGTATATCAACAAATAATTTACAAAGGTATTCATTCCAAATATATAAAAGGAAAACAAAGCATTGTGCACTTGCCTATCCACAATTCAAAGAACTATTTTTTTTGTTTAAAATTCTGAAGGGAATCTATTAAAATAGATTTTACTTTCAACCAAATCCTTACTATGCAAACATTTAGTGGATTCCTACTAGAAGTATTCTTTTCCTTAAAAACAATAACTAGATTTCTAAAGTGTAAAGAAATAAACTTGAATCAAGCTTGTATTTAATTATTTTCTCCTTAATCATTACCATACTACCAAGAAATGCAAGAGTAACATTATTATTCTTTAACAACTTCAAATAACACTCAATTTTATTTTTTTAAGATGCTAAGATGCACAAGAACATTTTACAAGATTTCATTTCCAAGATTGAGGAAGGATTCACCAACAAATGTACACTACATTACAAAGCAATCCCAAATCACATTATAGGAACCTTACAAAAAGTAGAACTTCCAACATATCCATATCCACAAGGTCTCAATGAGAGTAGTGTTCACAAAATTTGAAGAAAACAATGAGAAGCCAAGATATAAAGGAAATTCCAACCATCTTCCAAACTTGAGCTCCACCTTTTTTGCTCTACATAAAATCCAACACATAGAGAAAGACTTGTTTTACCACCCAACCTATAGGCATCATTACATGCCTTTCCAAAGGTTGGAAGACATGCTAGCCTCCCCCAAGCCCATGGGAGAGAGAGATAGCTTCCACAAATGTGCACAAGAATAAGGGAGAAGTAAACACAAGTATATCACATACAAGACTAACCCATACACTAAAGAAAACACAACATTTACCAACCAAATAAAAAGAGGAGAAAACCATATTCATCCTCAACAAAGGGAAGAGTAGATGAGACATCCAATAATGCCAAAGAGTGTGGTCCAACCATAGGATGCACACTAACAAATTCTTCAAAAACCTCCTTATCCCTCCAAAACAATCATCCCTCCTTATTACTCCTCCCATTCACCTAAAATCCTCCTTGGGAGGATTTTCAAACCCATTGGGTTTCCTCTCCAAGGATGGGGAAGGGGGTTCAAACCATATGAACCACCTTCCCCACCTCAAACCATATGAGTGGATAAAGAGAACCAACATGGCTTTCCCATCAAGCCATGAGGTTTAAGAGGGAAAATACCTCCCTCTTCCCCAATAAAACTCCCAAATCCATCAAGCCATATGATGGATGGAGAAAATAACAAATAACACAACCAAGTAACCATACAACACATGCAACAAGAAAAACTTTCAACCATAAGCAAATCTAAAATCTAACATGCCAAATAACACAAAATAAGATCAAAGAGCCTACCTCCACAAGCTCTCCAAATCTCTAAGCTTTTCCCAATTCCTTGTCCAAGCAAAACTCCAACTCCAAAAGCCTCCAAGCACCAAGCAAAAGCAAAAAAAAGTCCTCTTTCTCCCCCATGAGGGAGTATTTGAAGAAAAACAAATAAATTTCCTCACAAATGAGGGGGTGACATGTGTCACCCCTCTCTTCCCTCCAAGTCAAGATTCCAAAAACAAAATAAAGAAAAGATAAACTCACATTTAAACCCCTCTCCCAAATTACCCAAAAAGAAAATGAGACAAACTTATGCAATTTTTCACAACACACACATTCCAACCAATCTTACATGGATGGTGACAAAAGAAAGGCTAAATGGGAGGAAACTCCCTCCATGCCTTGGAATTAAGCCCCCCTACCTAATAGGTAGGGTCCAAGGGCTTATTTTCATGCTAAGTGAACTCCCAAAACCAAAAGGGGTCACTTAAAATGCCAAAAATAGCCTAATTTCGGGTTTGGCACATTTAAACACATATGTAGAGGATGTGGGGCCCACTCAAGGGTGCTTATGTGATCCCTATCCTTTTTAATTAACAAACACACACAAATATATACGTAATGCAAGTGGGGACTATTAAGTCCCCCAACCTAGTTTACTTAACAAAATTAAACAACCTAAACACAATTAATTTTACATGAAATACAACATTACAAATAAGGGTCACTCATGGTGCCCAAACAATACAAGAAACCAATAAGGCCTCATACAACTAATATGGTTAGGACTTAGCCCCATGGGCCGCTTGTGCACAATTTGCGTAGCCGCCCTGAAACTCACGTTCTCTTGTGCCCTATAACCTGCACACTCAATGCAAATATTAAATACATTTTCCCAATACAAGTGTAAATCAACTACTCAAGAACGATCAAGTCTAAACATGCAATCTATGTTATCACATCATCAACATGGAATCGTAAATGAGAAACATGCACAATTTCACACAAATTCACCATGTGTTAGCCATTATAATACATATAAATGACATATATCCATGTTATCATGTGTTCTCATCAATAATCAAATAATCTATATCATCAAGACGTGTGACTAAACTATGTATCCATCATATATCAATTAGGCCCAAATAACATAGCAATATGTTAGTATCCACAACATCTATTGAAATGTGCCAACATACTAATCAAAGCTAAATTGGTGCTACATGCCCAAATCACCATACATGTCCATGAAGATCAAATAACATAACATAATGTCCAAAATATGTCAAAATCCTTGTCAAATCATAACTATGAGTAAGAAATTCAACGAGATAACTGAGGTTATAAAATATGGGCACTACATCCCCCTCTCATAAAATTAGACTTCTTCCCGGAAGATTTTGGATATGAATTAAGGTTGTTACTGCTCGAGGTCACCTGACAGATTTTGTAGAAACCTTATGCAATTGTTTTATGAGTGAATCCATCATCTGAAATTTTTATGGCATTCATATAGTCTTCCAAGGGATCTAACTTTGTCCATAACAACCTTAACTTGTAAGAAAGTTGTGTTTCCTTAAGAATAATCCATTTGCACTTTGGACATGTTGTAGAACCTATGATGAACATCTGAGTTTATATCTAGTCTCATTATATTTAGAGGTACAGGAAAAATAATCCTCAATCTCAGAGATTCAGGGTTATAAGCTTAAACTAAGTTTAGAGGTGGTTATATATCAAACAATTATACACCTTTTGGTCATGATCACATATGACCATATGAGTAGGTATGTAATAAAGGTTTGTAAGTAGTGAGAACATGGTGATGTTGTCTTTTGAATTCCTTACTCATTCATGAAGAATTAGTCTATATCTTAAAATTAGGAACTTAGAGGGAAAGACCAAATCTAGAAATAAAGGAAGATTATATGTTTTCTTGATCATATTAGGGAAGGATTATAGTAGTGGGGAATTTTAATACTGATCTTTAATGTTTACCCTTATCAATTAGAGGTAACATTTCAAAGACCCGCAATCACTAGTTTTAAATCAATCTCCAAATCTTGAAATGGATATGAGACATGATCAAGGTTGAAATCAGACTTCTCCAGGGTTAAAGATCAGGGAAATTAAATGGAAGCATTATCTTGGAAGTGATAAACATATAGATAGGTAACTAAATCATTAACCACTTGAAGGTAAATTGTAAAGCTAATACTTGTCAAGATAGGTATGATGAGCTAAGATGGTAGGTGCACCGATATAGATCCACGCTTCTCTTTCGCTAGTTGTCTAACGCATGGGAAGATTCTTGTAATTATCAGAGGGAAGATCTATGGTATTACATTCATCAAAAATGACCCAATAGGAATTGGGAATGGAATTAGCTATCCATCGCCAAAGATTGACCATTTTGGCCATCATTAGAGGCATAAATGTTGATAAATCCAAAAGGGCAGCCATTAATATTAAATAAGGCCCAGATGACACGATTGGTGGGGTCAACCCCATTCTCCAAAAATAAAGGACACCATTTAGGAGAGAAAAGGGATATCAAACCCCATGCCCTGCATCATGATTACTACAGAATGCCAAGTTGTTAGGCTAGATGGATTTACAAACCATCGCGAACTGAAAACTTGTAACTTTCACTTCCTACAAAAAATGAAGTTTGTAAGACTCTACACATTCCATGACATGAAATTCATGCTAAATGTTGGTTAAGTGTCATATCCCCGCCTCCAAGCCATCTAAAACATCAAATTGATTATGTAGAAATTAAGCATTATTATGCTTCAGAAAATTCTGCAGTTTAATTTTCCTTCATCTAACATAATCTATATTGTATTCCTCCTCAATAGTGTCCACATTATCATAGGAATGTGATCCCGTGGAGTGGTGAGAAAGACTTTAGGCCCTTTTGAATAGGCCTGCGAGACCGAGCTTGATAAAACCAACTGTAAACTCAAAAGATTTAAGGAATTTTAGATGGAGTTTGTTGGTTCCATGATAACCGAGGCCGCCTTAGGCGTGCTTGAGAAATCAGGAAAGAGGAAAAATGAGTCATCTATAACCAACTCCTTGAGACATTGTTGGTCGCGTGTTTGTTCCTTAAGAGACTCGCTCGAGCCGTTGGTGCCAAAGACCTTGTTTTGAGTTGACTTGTTCTTATTTTCCGCCCTCCTACAGTTTGCCACCCTTCCTCATGAGGGGGTTTAATCGATTATGAAACCATCTTAGTTGTTGGGAAATTTGGTGGAACATAAAGACTATAGTCCTTGATCGGAGGCCTAACATCAGAAGTAAGTGCTAGGCATATTAATGTATAAAATGTGTTGGGAGTAGCGAGAATCTCCCATTTGAATCTCAATAAACTCTTTCATCTCTTGAGAGAGGTCGACTTCCACACAGACACATTTTTGTGGCTTATCATTATAAAAGCGTTGAGGTTCCATGCAAACAACCCGCCCTCTGGAGGAAGTTATTTGGTGTAGGAAATGAACACAAGGGAGTGGTAGGCTAGGAAATTTGACCCAAACGGGCACTTTAAGGGCCGCATAATCAAAGACCACAAATTCTTTGGTCCATGGTGAGAGAATTAATAGAGAGTTGTGCACATACCATGTGGCCGAGCGATTTAGAATAGTCGAGCATGCGAGGGGTTGGAAAAATGGAAAAGGAAAAATCCTTTGGTCATGTTTTGAACACTCTCAAGTCGGATGTTGTGAGTGGCCCAAGCTGAGTTAACCCATGATTTGAGCATGCTTTCAAAGGGGATACACCCAACAAAGTAACCAATGAGATAAAACTATTCTAACCATAGACATGCAACGTTAAACTGAGGAACATGTAAAATAACATCAGGGGAGATTCATTACCTCGTGGAAAACTTTCAAAATGAACTTCCAGGGGTGTTTCGATGGTGGTGCCATTGCTTGCGTCTCCACTAGCTCCAACTGTGACATCAATAACCTGGGCTCAAGGTGGAAGTGGCCAATATATAGATGCGCCCAGAGGGAAAGAACCCCTAGAAAGTTCTGAGAAATGTTCTATCTTGTATCACCCAAAAATGTTGCAGTATGTCATGTACACAGAGAAAAACCCTAGCAGAGTGTTTTATCTCTACTCCCGAGCCTCCTCTTTGGAGCAATCATTTCTTAATCTTTGTCCAAAAAATTAGGTGGCCTTACCAACTGTAGAATATTAGTATCATAACCACCATAGATATGTATAAAAAATCAAATTATGAGAAACAAAATTTTACAATTTCATTGCGTAGTCACTCACCATGAAATATTCATATTTACAAAATAAAAATAAAATATCTTAAATATAATTTTTAATACAAAATTGAATAAATATCATATGAAACATTTAAAATTATATAAAAACCAAATAATTTAATTGAAAGGAATTAGTCTACATCTAAACAAGGCCATGATATGGCAAATACTGCTGAAGGAGATGATTTTGGAGATGTGGGGAGGAGAATTATATATGTGAAATGTTTAAATAGATTGAAAGGCGAATAGTTTTTTTAGAGTTTAGGTTTATGAAGTTAATATTTTACATACACCAAAGCGTGAAGGATATCAGACGAGAGTTTTGGGTAGATATGTATGCAAAATGTAGAAGTATGCACTTGGAATATGAACTATGGTATGTGTTATATCTATTTTTTGCAACATTCAAATGTACAAACTCATGCCATCACCGAGAATTAGTTGAATATAGTTTTTTGATTCTTGTATAAATAGATATCAAAATTGTATTGCTAACAAGTTTCATTTCATTTACAAGTGTGATGTAGTTTTTAAATTTATTGCAAGTATATATGTTATAAATACTCAGGTAATTCATTGAAGAATACAATCAAACAAAAATGACAGATTTAGAAAAAGTCTAAGATTTAGAACAAATGAAAAAACAATATCAACTCTTTATATATAGTTACACAAATTTGCATAGGCCAATGTGCACACATGCCTTGGAGAGAATATATTGCTAAAGAGGCAATTAACCATCAACACTGATGTAAGTTTTAGATTCATAGAAATAAGAATTTAATAGAGTAATATACTTTTTTACAGAAAACGTTCGCTTCACAAATGTTTATGATTCCCATTGGGCATTGAATGATGACATGTTAATCATTAACATGTCATCAATCTGAGTTAATATATGCTATCTTGGAACTGGAAGTATGACTATGAGGGTCTTTGGATTTTGCAAGGAGTTGAAGCCATTTCAATTTAGTCCGATGGTCTACTAGCTTCAAAAATTGTTGGTGCAACTTGTCCTTCTTGGGGCTGAGTTAAAAATCTAAGCAAGCCAAGCAAAGACACAATTCCATTTGTTGCATGCCAACTCCAACCATGGCTGGATCCTCCGCTCCAAACATATCCTCCTCCCAACGGATAAAGAAAAAGAAAACAATTAAATTATTATTGTTAATAGGTACATAAAAAAGAAAATTAAAGACATGAAAAACCTTGGCCGTAGCAGTTGGAAGTGATATTGACACCATTTTTACAGACATAGAGGAATGAATTGGTGATGTCGGCATAACTGCAGATGTCACTGCTCTGTTGACAGTCGGTGTTATCAGTGTTGAAGGCGTAGTGAGACCTGGAAATCGCGTAGGTATAGGGTCTAAGTATTCCTGTTTACCATAAATCAAAGAAGTCCATTACATCATCACTATATTTTTCCAAACCTTACATGGAGATTCTGTACTTCCCATGGATTTTTATGGTTATTGTCCTACTCATTTTTTAGAAAATCCAAGAAAACATACAGACTTCGCCTGGTCCAACTCCCTTGCCTATCGTAGGCAACCTTCACCTCCTCTCCAAACTCCCTCATAGATCTTTCTCTATCCTTGCCCAAAGATATGGCCCAATTATGACCCTGTACATGGGTTCTCTCCCAACCATTGTAATTTCATCTTCCGACATGGTTGAACAAATCCTCAAAACCCACGACCACATATTTGCAAGCCATCCTCTAATGGGAGACGATAACCATTGTCTAAGCCCTCAAAAAGTTGCATTTTCTCCGCATGGGCCATACTGGAAATTCATGCGCAAAACCATGGTAATGGAGCTCTTCTCCCCCAAGAGAATGAATTCCTTCACATCTCTGAAAGCCCAAGAAGTCCTTGCCATGACACGCTCCATACTACAAACTGCGGCTACCAATTCTAATAGTGGCACACATCCTGCTACTGTAGATGTAACTAGGGAGGTCTCCTCTCTGACAAATAATATTGTCTGCAGAATGTCATTTGGGAAGAAGTGCAATGAAGCTGAACTAGGTGGAAGAGTATTCAAGGAAGTTTTGGATGAATTGATTTCTTTGTCATGTTGGAAATAAGGTGTCTCAACCTTGTTTGGTTTATTTAGTCAAGATTTTCTTACAACCATTTCGCATTGTCAGTGCTCTAAAAATAGAAATAGGAGTTGTCAAAATATTCCCATATGATAGTATATCATGGAAGGACTATTTTTAGAGATATTATGATAGATTTTATGACATCTATAAGGGTCAAAAATAGGGGAGAATATTGTGGACGTGAGAGCCTAATTTTAGACCGAAATCTTTCTCTTTAATGCTATCCACCTCATGAGAGGTTTGGCACATGGTTTTGTAAACCATAGATGGTTTCTTGTATAACTGGAGGTCTATAAATTGAAGGCTTGGAGAAGCAATTGGTGTGGTGAGCTTTACAAGTACTTGTAAAGTTGGAATCCTCCTAGAATTGTTTCTGGTGATACTCTGTAAGAAACTTGCTCTGTAAGTGTATGTAATCTTGTTATTAGATTTGAAATACATTGAGTGGGCTTTTGGAGTGTGGGGTTTTTTATCCGAAAGGATTTTCCCCACGTATATCTGGTGTTTGTGTTCTTGTTATGAATATGTTGCTGATATTTCTGTAACTATTTTACTATGTTGAAAGTTTTGCATAATATCTCTCCTCAAGATTAGCATAGGAAGTTGTTCCGTTACTCTTAATTTCCTATCATGTTAGACGGGTTTAACTACAGGGATTATATTAATCTATTGGGTAAGCTTGATTTACAAAAACTTGGGTGAAAACACTTGAACTTACTAAGATTTTTCATTTGTTTTTGGAGAGAATTGTGGATGAGCATGTACAGAGAGAAAGAAAAAAAGTAATGTGGAGAGTGAGGACTTTTTGGATGTACAAAGTGTTGGTGTGTGTATTTTCCACATCATTAGGTGAGTCATCTCACTTAGGTGAGATCGTAGGTCCATGTGTCATTTAGGGGTCATTATGAGATTCTCTTATGCGTCAGTGTGTTAGCACGTCAGTGCATCATATGCGTCATTGGGAGTTACACTTCTATTCTGGGAATGTAACTCCCCCTCTCTACTTGAGTTGTCATGATTGCAGCATTGGGGGTTACTCAACACCTCCTATATGTACACCCCATTTGATCTATGAGATAGAGGAGAGTTTTATGGCTTAACCAAGTTCTACTTGTGTTTCAAATCTTTGCATGCACATTCGGTTGATGCTCGCTCCTCCCGAGATCTCTTCATGTTGCCGTTCGCACATCTGTTGATGTGCACATCATCCCTCGTGATCCTCGCTTGCAGGTTTTAAACCCTCTTTCATGGTATCAGAGAAGATCTTGTGGATCCGTGCACCCTTCAGCATTTTTGTGAGTGTTTTTCGGCTTCCGTGTGATATCCAGTTCTCGTTGCGTGTGTCATAATGGATATTCCGTTCATGTGTTCATTGCATTGGTTTAGGCATTTTCCTACCTCCTTGTTCGGGTGGTTCGTGTTTGTGGGTTTACAAGTTATTTCAGCATTTACATGCAGCTCTTGTAGCCTTCGTTGCAGTTCGGGGTTCAGATATGAGTCTATAGTGCAATTTTTAAGGGTTTTTGGAGTTGGCTTTGAGCCCATCTTGGCCTCAGCTCGTTATACATAATGTGTCGACCCTTCCACGTTATACATAACTTGTGCTTTCTCCAGCTCATGTTTTTTTGCTTTACTATGCTCGTGGGTCTTTCTTTGTGCTCTGCTTCGAGACTTCTAGTTGTGCCCTCTCGCTACTCATGCTTGGTTGGAGTTCCATAGCTGCAGTCTTGGCTTGAACCCATGTTTCTTCCAAGCTCGGACATGTGCATCCCAGTCTCAGCCTAGTTCATGGATTCATTGCACACCTCATCATTTTGCTACCACTTCCTCAGACCCTGCGTTTGAAATTTAATTGGCATGTTCTTCTACTACCTCTACGTTTTCTACTCCTTGCTATTTTAGTTATGGAGAAATAGTTGTTTTGAGGTGTAGGTTTTGGTGATCCTCGTGCTCTTTGTTGCATTGGCTTCACCTCCTTGACGTCGTGTTGATCTCTCTCACCTGGTTCGTGAGCTCATTGGTGGAGCTTCCCTGCTCTATCTTACCTGTATTGTGCATTGGATTATCCATCCAGCTCAGGACTACGCATATCCGCTTCAACATGGACCTTGACTACCATCGATACATGGTTTGAAACTATTCTATGTAACCATTGCACACACATCAACCTACGCTTTGTTTTGCATTGGAAACATGTTGCTCGACTGCTCTTGTGACTATCGGTTACACTCCGCCATTCCTGCACCTGAGACACCTGCCCACTCTCCACGGCAGCGTTTTCCCTCCACTCATACAATGACTGCGAACTTTACAAGCATGTTGAAGACTCACACAAACTTTCACGTGGACACGGCTCTATCCCTCCTTTCCTTTCCTCTTCGTGATCTCAAGTGACTGCGATCACACGTGGCTGATGGCTTTTTTTAGCGCCGACACTCACTTAGACCTCTCGCACGTGGCTTCCAGCTCTGCCAACGACCGTTCCAACTTGGGATGTGGCCTTGAATCTTTCCAAACATGCCCCCTCCATCCCTCTTTTTAATGTTTTATGGCTTAAAAAAAAACATTCATGGCATGTAATTAATTATTTTGGTTTTTTTGGCTTGTTTTAATATCCCCTCCTATGCTTGTCGAAGATGGAGGGCGAGGTCCAAGGTTGGTAGGAGGCTAACCCCCTCACAAAAAAAAAACCCTATCTAAAATTCCATGCCATTTCTAATGAGTACCCACATGATACCCTTTGCACCCATTTCGTGCACTTTTTTAATGTGTTTGCAGCGTTTATTGACATTTTCCATCAGTTGTGGGAATCATTTTAATGCTATAACTTTTGACTCACTGCTCATTTTTTAGCGCTTCTTTAGTCAAAGTTACATGATTTTCACACATTATATGATGAAATTGTTAGTTTTGTAAACACACTACTTTATAAAGTGCCACATTCTGGGGGTTGACTGTACTCTTGGGCTTTCACACGCAGACGCATTATCGGCCGAGTCCAACGTCTTACTTTTTGCATCTTGCATTTTTCATCATGGAGAGTGCTCTTTCCAAACTTGAGCATCGTAGGATCACCTTACAACCTCTGCCACTTCTCACCGGAGAGGGAACTATTTAGTTTGGCATGCTTCCATGGAACATTACTTCGCCCACGAGGGTCTTTTACCCTTCTTGCTTGGGCTAGTTCCTACACCCACTGATCATCATCATCTAGAGGACTTCCTTGACACTTGTGACCATGTCTTTGGTCACATGATGATGCATGTCTCTTGTTCTCTCTGGTTTCACGTGGCAGACTCAGATCCACCTCACCGTGTCTGGAGCATTCTTCAGTCCTTCTATGGAGACCCTTCACATCTGCCGCCATTGTTGCTGCTTTGTTGATTTAGTCATCTCCTCCATTTCTTTGTGTGATGATAGTTCCACTGACATAGACTCGCTTGGTTCTACTTCTGATGACGAGGATTGTGCACCCAATTCTGATGTCGAGAGTACTACAGAGGACTCTTCTCCTCTTTCTCTCACTATTCCAGAGAGTGTTGACACATCCCACATCTCATCAGATATCGAGCAGTCTCATACTCAGTCTCACACCGTCATTACACTAGCCTCCTTTCCACTTCCAGTGTGCAAGGCCCACTTCACTCCTCTACCTTCATTGGATGACTCATACCTATCTAACATCGCTCTTTTGTATGTTGAGCCTCCTCATTGAGACAAGATTCTGTTTGACCTTAGTCTTCTTTTTGCAGAGTCTACTTGTGATGCACTACAGGTCCCTCATCCATCTATAGGTGTTTCAAAGGAGTTCATCATCTCCGTTGTTGGGAGTGCCCATTCTGGGACTCTTACCACTTCCACTTTTCCGGAGACCTTCATTGATCCACCCTTAGCTGTGGATCCCTTTTCATTGTGGAGGATGTTTTGTTCCCTTCACATCACTTGGACATCCTTTTTGTGGGTGTTCCTCTTTTTCACTCTAACAGTTCTACGCATGTGGCATTACCTTCGGTTCCTTAGCACTCACTCGCTAGACCTATGTCACACTTTCGTGCACCAGACTCAGAGTTCTTCGTGTTGCTACCTTCAGTTTCCTTTGTGGAGTGGGCGGACTTCCAGCACATCATTTTTGTCCTTCCTAAGGGTAGGCACATAGTTCATTGCGGGTGGCTCTTCTTCAGTCTAGAGGTAGAGGATCTCGTCATCAACATTCTTTTGGGAGACCTCCTAGAGCTACAGAGTTCAGATCCATCCATGGCATCTTCTACATTCCTCTCATCTCCCTCTTCTTCTCTCTTCTTCTTCTTTCTGAGAGATTTGCCTCTTTGTACATGGGTACCTTTTCAAGATCGTATCTATAGTTGGGACCCATCTTTGGCATCTTTCTTAGATTAGAGAGTATTTTGTTCTCTTGTGGTGGATGTTTTTCCCACGCATTTTCCTTCACTACTTGGGACTTCTTTTTGTGCATGGGTACCTCATTAGGCTTTGTGTCGGGACCCATTTCTCATTTCTAACTTGCCACCTCATCCTAAGTTACTGATGAAGGGGGGTGTTGGTGTGTGTATTTTCCACATCATTAGGTGAGTCATCTCACTTAGGTGAGATTGTAGGTCCATGTGTCATTTAGGGGTCATTATGAGATTCTCTTATGCGTCGGTATATATGTGTCATTGGGAGTTACACTTCTATTCTGGGAATGTAAATCCCCCTCTCTACTCGAGTTGTCATGATTGTAACACTAGGGGTTACTCAGCACCTCCTATATGTAAACCCCATTTGATCATGAGATAGAGGAGAGTTTTATGGCTTAACCAGTTCTACCTTGTTTTAAATCTTTGCATGCACATTCGTAATGCTCGCTCCTCCCAAGATCTCTTCATCGCCGTTGTCATGATTGCACATCATCCTCGTGATCCTACTCGGGTTTTAAACCCTCTTTCACAAAGAAATCTCTTCTTTAATTAATTGCGTCACCACATGAAAACTAGGACACATGTCCATGTCTCAGATAAATATGAAAAAGGAAGAGTTCAAGTAAAAACAAAAAACTGTGGAAATGACCCGAATATGCTTGTAAGAATCTCTTGCATGCACATTCGGTTGATGCTCGCTCCTCCCAAGATCTCTTCATGTCGCTGTTCGCAATCTTTCACAAAGAAATCTCTTGCAAAAAACTATTACATTATGAAAAAGGAAGAGTTAAAAAAAGCTCATAGATTAAATTATTCCTAAAACATTACAAAACATTAAAATCATAGATCCTAGTGAGTAGTCATTGAGGAAGGAAACAATTAATATGCATAGTGCATAATAATAAGATTTATTCAATTGAAAATTAAAAAAACATTGGAAATCAAGTTACAGATTCAATTTTTTTCCCAATCAATAATAAAAAGTGTTAAACTAAACATTGAATGATTTGAAATAATTTTAACATGTAATTCATTCGAAATTTACGCACTCTAAATTTATTAAAGATTATTAAGAGTCCCAAAAAAGTGAAGCCTACTTTCCATAGTGGGGAACAGGTGGTTAAGGGAGACAAAGTAATTGGACCGAACGAAAACTTTGGCAATTAATTCACAGCCGTCAAAAATCATGGCATTGCATCCTTTTTTTAATTATATTCTAAACATTTCCATGGAAGAAATGGGTGTCTGTGTGATGTTGATAGATTGAAAGGAGACGTGAAATAACGTGTGGAAAATTTTCACTATGGAGAATACCTTTGGAGTCCCGCATAATATAAAAACATAAGAAGGTTGATTAAATCTAAAAGCTTGTTAAAATTTGGAAATATTAATCCTACTTTTCATGGTGGAAAACATTTCATTGCACTGAAATGATATATTGACGTAAAGTAAAGTGGTCAAGTCAAAAATTTGGTGATTAATTTGAGGGCATCAAAAATCATAATGAGTCTAAATTGTCTTATTTGTTTGTGTGAGGGTGTGAAATGGCCTCCTCAACTATGCGCCCATGACTTCCACGTTTGGGCCTTCATTCTTTTGATGAAGAAGAAATGGTTATGATGTTTCAATGTGGAAAGTGAACCCATCAACACAAAAATAAATAAATAATAATTTTATGTATTGAATGGAGACGCGAAAGAATGTGTGTAGAAAATAGATAATTTTTTATGAAAATGAAAATGTTGATAAAGAGGGTTTCTCTTGTTGATGTCCCTAATTCTGAGGTAGGTATATAAACATATGTATTATATTTGTCACTTGTCAAATTTAATAAGTGTGACTAAACATCATAGGTGTTGGAATAGAAAACACTCAAAGAATCTAAACCAGAGTTGGAAAACAAAACATTTCTCAAATGCATTGTTATCATGAGCCAAGGAATGTCCTGGTATTTTATAGCTACATAGGATAAATAATGTCATTGTCCACACAAATAAATTAATTTAATAATATTTCAATGTTTAACATGTAAAGAATCAACAAAAGATCTCAAAGGTATTAGACACTTATGGTTCGAAAAAACATTCTATAGATTTGATAGAAATTTTCTACCTTTTTTTAGAAAACAAAAATGGGCTAAATGTTAATTTCTAGTAAAGATGTAGAGGTAAATAGAAATACAAGACAAATATGAAACTTGATTAAAGGAATGAAAAACCCAATTATGAGCACTACAGGGCCTAGTGGCGAGGAAGTATATTACACAAATGTCTGGAAGACTAACTGAAAGAGTCAAGGAACTCATCTTTCAAAAGAAGATCCTGATGATTGTCTACACTACGAGGTGTTTATTCCCGAAATATTCTTGTGCACTTTTGAAGAATGCCATATCCTTGAACCTTCTAATGAGGATCAAATCAACACCTTGGAGGATGATGAAGAAGACACGATAGTTGAACCTCCATTCATCAATTCATTTTGGCTCGAGGCTCAACCCATTGGAGAAATAATGAATATGAGAGATGAAGATTCTTGTTCTATGAAATATGATCTAGCACTTTCTGAGGACTCCACCAACAACGAAGAAGTATGAGAAAGCAATCCTTCATCCTAGACTCAAGATGATGAATTTTAGGTAATCATGGACAATCTCCTTTCTATTTTTGACTCTTCAATTGATGCACAAATGTCGAATGATGAAATGGAGATAGTTGGAAGAGTCCATTTTCATTCTCGAAAAAAGGTGAATGAACAATTTGAACATGACTTCCCTAAGGAGATGATTCCACCATCCTCACCAAAGGAGTGTAATGTTGATCATCACTGTGAGTAGGGAGCCTTTCCTTTTCATCATGAACAAGAAGATACTATAAATAATGATCAATATGGAGTTGACTTTTATCGTGTTGTTGCTCCAACACTGTATTCCACTTCATGTCATGAGGATGACCTTATGCATCTTGAATTGAAAGGCATGTCATTCCTTTGTAGCATGGATCTCGTATCCCTATTCAAAATGGTGAAAACTAAGTATCTCAGGTCTTACAAGAAGGCGAGCCTCAGATGACAAGAAATTCATAACAAGAGAACAAGGAAGTTTCAAATGAATTTTGGCCATGTGTGGATCAGATTTTCAATTATCTTCTTAAATCCCAATGTAACGACTCTTTTAATCAAGATGACAATGAGTATATGGAAGATTTGGAAGAGAAATCAGTGCAAGACATCTTGAATATTGCGGAAGAGATTGAAGACCCTCAACCTAGTCTTGAGATCATGACTCTCACCATAAAAATGCAAGATAGATATGAGTCAAGGTATGTTCCTCCTTTCGATGCACCAATGTTAGATAATGAGAAAAAAATGGATGAGCTCAATGCTCTCTCAGAAACCTTAGAAAATGAGCATAAATATGAGGGTAAGCTTTCACCATTCTCATTTTGTGAAGAAGAATGCATCTATGATAAACAAAAGAGAGAAGAGAGTCTGGAATCTCCTATGGATATTATCAATATTGAAGACAAAACCTCCATAATCGAAAATGATGTCAAATACAATATCATGTTAATAGGTATTAAAAGCAATTATTCCAGACAAAACCTTGTGAGAATGTGTAAGAGTCTTGCGAATGGATCCAGAATCAAATTGCTTTCACCATTTCTATAAAACTTGTTGGTTTTAAGCATGAATCCTGTTATGGATTTCTCTTGAGGATGATGAATACCTTTGTACTAATGATTTATCCTCCATTTTTGAAAGCAATTGTTTAGAAAAGAAAAGTGAGAGGTTCAAAGAACCTATGAAATGAGAAGATAATAAGTTTGTTCTCACTTCCTCTAAGTTCCTCATTGATTTAAGGAATGGTTTCATGTTGTAACCTCCATTCAAGGAAAATGGATGTTTCCATGAAAAATCAATGATTTCATTTCTGATAACATGGAGGATTGACTTCTCATGATCACAAAGCATCAGGATGAGGTAACAAGAAACAATGATTCCAAATAGGTAACAAAGTGTTCATTGAATGCAAGAGTGTTTTCAATGCACTATAAGTATGAAGATGAAATATTGGTCTCTCTCCTTCTTCTCAAACCATGCAGAGCCATCACAATAGCATGGCATGATTAGATAAAGGTCTCTGAGCTTTAGAGGTCTGATGTAATTCCATTGTTCCATGATGGTACATACTTCTCCCTACCCATTTCTAGGTATGTGTACATTTTCCCCCACTTCTGTAAATTTCCCTCCCATTTAATATAGTTTTCTTTTCCGTTGTGTGTTCTTTTTTTCTTTTGGTGTCTTTCCCTTTTGTCATTGTGTTTGTTTGGAAGAAATGATTCCATAAGAGCAATGGAAAAGGCACTGGTCCACGTGTCTTGATATTTTGGGTTCTTACTTGTCATGTCCTCATTGTGTTTGATCTAGAACAAGTCCCCATGCTACAACTAGTTGTTTTCATGCAAATGTGTTTCTTAAAAATTTCAAACTTTCAAGCATGACAACTAGACCCAAATGTAAAAAATTCTCCCGAGTCTTCCTGAACCCTTCTTCGGATAAATTTGTCTCTTGTATCATGTTCATCTTGACCTTTTTCCCCCTCATGTGTTGAAAAATATTTCTCTACTATTTGAAATGAGATAACAAGTTCATTCATTTCATACCATGAAGTACTTCCAATGGTTAGTTCTCATGTAGGCCTAGAAAGGTTAATTCTGACTTTTTCAGGAGGGGTGTACATCCTTCAGGAAGGATCTGAAATCCCACACTCATCTAGGAGGTGGTATTGAAGATATATGAAGGTGTTGGAAATTATTTAGGAATATTTATGGAAGTTTTGGAGGTTTAGGGACAATCTGTATAACAACGGGTTTCTAAAGTGCATGGAGTGTATAGCTAAATTTGGAACCTAGAATTCACCGGATGATTTTGAGAGATTTGTAAGGATTTATTAGTCAATAAAATATTCATTGGAAATCTATAGGAATGATCTACATTTTGGAAGATTCACATTTCTTACAACATAGGTTTAATTCTCAGGGAAGCTCAATTTGTGTAAACACAACCTGTTGTCCAGAGAAGAAAAAAATCTATTTAGGGATTCGTAGGAATAATTAAAGTTTGAACCATATCATTGTTCTTTTAATTCTATTAGGAATTAAATTTATATAATACTTCATCAAATAAGACCACTTGGAGTTCTGAAAATCATGTCGACAAGCTCTCTCTCTCTCTCACGAGGTACATTTCTCATAGTTAGTCATTTTTGGGTGAGGAGACTTGTCACCTCCTAGCGAGGGTGAATTTTGTGTCCCTCTTTCCTAATTCCTAAGGGGAAAGAGGGGACATAAAAATTCACTCCTCCTCAGCTCCTCCATCTTGTTCTCCACACGACCAAGTTAAGCACTCCGAAGGTCTTATCTAGCTGTCTCACTTCCCCCATCTCAACCTGAAGGTGACACTTGACAACACAAGGTGAGAGCACATTTTATTATCCATATTGTCCCCTTTCCCAAGGAAATATAGGTGACACACAAATGTTCCCATCTCTAGAACCCCCTTAGGTTTTCAATATGACCTATTTTCTAGCTTCTTAGTGCTAAGACTCACTTTTCCACATCTCCATCTCATACAACCTCAGTGCCCCACTTGTCATCAGTAGAATGGGGCACATTTTCTTGTACCTCTTGTACTAATTCCTAAGGGGACAGAAAAATGTGCCCCATCATAACCATCGAAAACACTCAAATTTCCTTAGCTTTCCAACTCTTCAATGATCAAATTTCACTGTCGGTGAGTATCAAAAATCAAAATAACTAACTGCTAATTGTTTTTATCACCAAGTTAGAATAAGAATCCATTTTTGAAGTTTTCAAACCTCCAAATACCTACAAACACAACAACCAAGATGTCAAAATCATTCCAGGGCATCCATGACTGTAAGGAGAAACAATGATCTATTCATAGCTTGAAAACATGAAAATGGACTCTGATGAGATTTTCACAACATATCACCATACCAGTTCCTAAAGCTCAGATACTCTATTTATGGATTCCATAACAGCTTCAGACCTAAAAATTGTGCCCTAGAAAGTTTTTTTAATTTCTAAGAGTTCTAGTGGGTGGAACACGATGAAAATTGGAGAACATGATCACAACACACAACCGAATTCAAAAATGATGTTTCGATGAAAAAATGAATCCAGAATGACCAAGTTAGTAAAAATAACATATGAAATGCCATTTCACATACTAAAAATAGTAAGTACCTAAAACTTCAAGCTTTGATCACTCAACTCATCTGGAAATAGTGCAAAACAACTAGCACGACAAAATTAACAATTTTCCCAAAATAGACATGTCTAGAATAAGTAATCTGCTAAAATATAAACTTGCTAAAAATAATAAAACATCATCAATAGAGGTGAAATGAGTGTGCCAGGAGACTAAAAAAATCAACTTTGAGCAAAAAGGTAAAATATCTCAAAATAGTATATCCTGGTCCGACTTGCCATAAATAGAAAGTCTCAGTTATTGATATAGAAAGTTACAATTGGCTCCAATTTCAATCATCTCATTGAATTTTACCATCCTTACATGATTGTAAGCTTGTAATACAGATCAAATGAGAAATTTCACCCTTCAGAGATCCTGAAGCATCATTCTAGTCACAATTATGTCTAGGATAAAGACAAAACATCTTGAGGCGTAACAAGAGAAATCCAGAGACATTGTAAAGTTGGAAAAGGTTCAATAAGATTCAAGAGCTCTATTGAAATTCAATCTAAGGGGGTCATCATAACTCATAAATCAATTTGGATCCACCGTCATCTCTCCCGTGAGCTAGTTAAGTGAGCTAAGTGAGATGGTGTAGCTAAGTGAGTTGATTGAACAATTCAAAGCATCTGAGCATTCAAGTCATTCTACATGAAGGATCTGATCAGGATGAGGGGTGGAAAATATATAAATCAAATTTATTAAATGTGAAGTTTAACATTATGAATAAATGTAAATGTATACAACATAAATAAAATTAAATAACACAAAAACACAGTGACATCGTATATAACGTAGAAAACCCCTAAATGGGTAAAAACCACAGAATAAATCCACTAAGTGAGAAAAGTTTACATCCACCAGTCCAGTAACTCCCTCCTCACTTCTATTCCTTATTTTTACCAGGATTTACCTTCATATTCACCTTTGAATATTATTATTTGATCTATGATCGATTGATTCGATGTCCTGAATATGACCTATGGTCATATTTAAATAACCCGAAGGGTTATGAACTTCTTAAGTGAAGGGGCACACCCCTGATTTAATTAGTTAGTTAATTAAATTAACTAACCACCTAATATAAATTTTATATTTAAATAATAAGAATATAGATTATTCTATATTATTTAAATATAAACTATATATTATGATACACTTAATAATATAGTTCTAAGACTCCCCCTTAATATTAAGTGGGGATCCATATGCCAACATTACCTGTTTGTACAACATGATTCACAAATCAATAAAACCTAAAGGTTTAGGCTAGCATATGTATTTGTGAGACTAAATCTCACCATTTCTCATGGAAATATTCTTATACTGCATCTTTAGGAGCCTTTTATAACACAAGGACCTCCTTTACAAATAGATGCACATTGGACTAGTATTTTCCGTAAACTCTATCAATTTACTTGTAAACTCTATCAGTTTACTTAGATCATACAAGATATTTTTACAATGCTTTTAAACCAGATTAGAAGTATATAAAGGAGTCAACAACCGGTCGGTTTGTTAGGAGGTGGAATTGCCATGCACACTCCCCCTCAATGGAAAATCTGAAAGGCCAAGCATTACATGGAACTTGCAAAACTTCCCAACATGCAATGGCTTCGTAAACAAGTCTATAACTTGATCTTCATTCGGGCAATACTTGAAGATCTATATCACCATAGAGAACCTTTTCTCGGATAAAGTGCATATGTATCTCGATATGCTTTGTCCTTTGATAATGAACTAAATTTTTAGCGAGAGCAAATGCAACTCTGTATATCACACCAAAGAGGAGTAATTCCTTTAGCTTCCATGTGCATCTCTTCCAACATCCTCTTTAGCCATATGGCTTCTTTTAATACTTCCATTCCACTTCTATATTCTACCTCAGTAGAAGAAATGGAAATTGTTGGCTAATTTTTAGTGCTCCAAGTAATGAGATCTTGACCAAACTTGAACACATATCCATTTGTAGACATGTGATGTATCACATCACCAACATGGTGAGAATCATAATATCCATACAAGTATGCATTGGTAGAAGAAATATAATGTAAACCAAAATTAATTGTGCCCTTTATATAACACAAAATTATTTTTTCTAACTTCCAATGATCCTGATAAGGCTCCTACATAAACCTTGAAGCAATCCCTACTGCATAAGAAATGTCAGGTCTAGTAATAGTTAGATAAATCAAACTACCTACAAGTTTCCTGTACAAAGTAGGATTAGCTTTTTCACATGCAGGTTTAGGATCAAGTTTACATCCTACTTCTATAGGAATAACAACTAGTTTACAATCAATCATATTAAATATTTTAATTAAATTAGTTGCATATTGTGATTGAGATACTACAATAGAATTTTTATCTTGAAATATAGCCATGCCCAAAAAATGATGCAATAATCCTAAGTCTGTCATCTCAAAATATTGCATTAACTTTGCTTTAATTTTCATAATTAAACTATTAGAATTACTAGTGATAAGTAAATCATCAACATACAATACAATGAGAATGATAGCATTTTCTTCAATTTTAACAAATAAATCATTGTCAGATGAATAGTTAGAAAAACCAACTTCATTGAAAAAATTGTTAATTTTAGAATACCAAGCTCTAGGAGCTTGTGTTAAACCATATCAAGAATTTTTCAATTTACAATCATACATTTCTTTACCTGTTCTTCAAATCCTCTAGGTTGGGTCATATAAATTTCTTCTTTTAAATCACCATTAAAAAAATCATTTTTGACATCCATCTGATGGATTTCCCAACCATACTGAGCAGCTAAGGCAATCAAAATCCTTATTGTGCTCATTTTTGCAACTGGTGCAAATGTTTCTACGTAGTCGATACCAGTTTTTGAGTAAACCCTCAGCTACAAGTTTGGATTTGAATTTATCTATACTACCATCTTCTTTATATTTAATCTTGTATAACCATCTATATTTGACTATACTTCATTTTTCAGGAGGAGGGACTAATTCCCAAGTTTGATTTTTAATCAAAGCAATATATTCAGATTTCATAGCATCTATCCATCTTTCATCAAGAAGCTTCTTTGAAATATTGGGGTTTAGGTTCATACAAAGTCATCAAAGCATGATGAATTCTAGTCATTTTCTAAAGGTTTTTAGAATTAGGGTCTTGAATAGTAGACTCGGCCCATATAGGTATTTTAGCTACAAAGGAATTAGGAACCATCTCATTTTCAACTATAGGTTCAACACTAGTTTCTTCATCACATACATTATTTTCAAAATTTTCATTTTCAAATTCATTTTCATTAGAATCATCATAAATAATAGAAGATGAGGAAGAAAAACAAAAATGTTTTTCCAAGATTTTAACATTCCTATTTTCTATAAATTATCTTTTTAATGGATCAAAGATCCTAAGACCTTTAGTTTTTACACCGTATCCTACGAAGATACAAGGAAAAGAGGTTTGATCAAGCTTCTTCTGTTTTGATTTCGGAATGAAGAGGGAATCATGGCTACCAAATATTCTCAAATGAGATACACTAGGTTTTTGGTTTGACCACTTTTCCAAAGGAGTTGAATTTACTAAGGATTTAGTGGGAACTCTGTTCAAGATATGAACAAAAATGTTCATAGATTCATCTCTAGAGGAACTTTGGAACTTGAGAAGAATGTATCATGGTCCTATCCATTTCTATAATGGTGTGGTTTTCCTTTCCACAATCCCATTCTACTGAGGGGAATAGGGAGTAGTCAGTTCCCTTTGAATGCCACATTCGACACAAAATGATTCAAATTATTGACAAACATATTCTCCCCATTATCAGTTCTAAGCCTCTTAATTTTATACCTAGAAGAGTTTTCAACTAAAGCTTTAAATTCTTTAAATTTTGATAAGACATTTGATTTCTTTTTAATGAAATACAACCAAATCATACGAGTCAAATCATCAATGAAAGTGACATCATACAAAGAACCATTAAGAGAAGGAACTTCTAGGGGTCCTCTAACATCACTATGGACAAGTTCCAAAGGTTTAAAAGAGTTATCATCATGATGATTGTGAAAAGGATTAACAGATTGCTTACCACGTAAGCATCCTTCACAAATTTCATGATTTTGGGAAATAAGTGGCATACCAGTTACTAGGTTTAGTTGAGACATGTCATACATGCTCCTAAAATTGACATGACCTAGTATCTCATGCCACAATTGCATGTCACTTCTTTGAGTTGTTAAACAAGAAGCAAAAGGAAAACCAAAAAACACATACAAACCATCTCTTTGAATGCCTTCAACTATAGTAACATTTTGTTCATTTTTAATGAACCATTTATCTTTTAATAATGTTACACTATCGTTATTTTGAGTTAACCTAGAACAAGAAAGAAAATTCATTTTAAGTTTATGTACTAACAACACATTGTTAATAAAACCATTTGAAACTTTTACTTTTACCTAACCCTAGACATTGAGAATGGAATGATCACCCAAGTAGATCTGATCATTACATTTCCTAAGTTCAGATAGGATATCAGATCTAAAATTCATGTGCCTAGAGGTATCACTGTATAATATCCACTCATTTTCTTTTGCAATGACAAAGGTTGCATACAAAGAAATTACATTTTATTTTTGTCTATTTTTCTTTATTCTTGTTTTGGTTTTGGTCAGATTTGTTACCCCTTTGAAATTTAAATTTTGTTTTATCATTTTTAAATTTACAATCCTCTTTCTTGTGTCCAAATTAACCACAATAATGACATTTTCCATCAAGGCTAACTCTTAGATTTCCTGGTTTCTTATCTTTGCTAAGAGTTTAAAAAGTTGGCTTTTGGTTTTGTTAAATCTAGAGGTTTTACCTTTTGATTTCTAAGCGAGAAGTGCCTGAGTGGAATTCTCCTTAGAATAAAAATTTGAAATTACTTGTTCTTCATGTATAAGAAGAGCACTAAGGGTTTGCAAATATGGAATGTCTTGTTCTGTTTGATATTTTGAATTCAAAATTGAAATGAAATTTCTAAATTTCTCATGAATATTCAACTAAATAATAAAATAAAGTAATTTATCCTAAATCAAATTACTACCACATCCATCTCACTGTGACTTAATATTTTTTATTTTTGTTAAATAATTTATCACTTTTTCATCTCCCTTCACGGGAGTTATCATAAGCTCTAAAATTAATTTAATAATTTTTGACAAATGCGTACCTTTGTGAATCGATTCCAATTGAGCCCAAGCCTCACTCGAACATTCTTGATTCCTTATATAAAGCAGAAAATCATCTTGTATGCTTCAAAAAATAATGGACTTCACCTTTTGTACTTTCTGTTGATACGCAATGACATTGTTAGCAATCGCATGTCTTCTGGAAGGATCTCTCTTAGTTCCATTCACTATTGCCTATAATTTACGTGCCATGAATTCTTCCTTCAATGGAATCTTCCAAATGTTGTATTTGTTTCCATTCAACTTCTGATATTTATCAATTGAAAATTTATTAGACCCCATTATTGCATAAAATAGAAATAAAAATAATTAATAAACAAGGATTAAAATAAGAGTTTTAATAGAATTCCCCTGTCATATTTTAATCCTTTACAATTGAACATGATCAATTCACACCAAAAAAGGAGGTCATGTTAATTGAATAATATATACACGAATACGTTAAAATGATATCAAAAATTAAATTGAAATGTAAGTGATTTTTTTTAGTTTTCTAACAAAATGACGACAAAAAACTTGTCATCGTATCACATACTTTTAAAAAAAAATGATACTATATTACTATTTCAAACAAAAAAATTATAATTTGTTTATATTTTTTGAAAAAATAAACAAATAATTTATACATTTTTCAAAAAAAAGATTTATTTTTAAAAAAATTGGAGCTCTTGCTCCTATATTAGGTAGGATTTTCTATCACCTCATCCAAGTTGGGTAACCAACTTGGCGAGTTATTCATCCAATCACAATTACCAAATTTCATTGCAAACTAAATTAACCATATAAACCACATATACTAATATCTATATCAACCGAGCCATTATAATACTGCGCATGAGCTGCACAATGAAACAACACATGCACCCACGGCCGATACGCTCACATGGAACCCAAGACACATATCGATCTGTGCATGTAAGGGCCTAAAGAAAAATGAGGCGTGTTGAGATTGTGGATCTGAATTGCTTCAAAGATAGCATTTTTTACACCTTGCTGGAATACACAGTAACCAACGTTGGTCAGATGGGGACCGACATCGATCAGGAAAGGGGTAATCAACATCGGTCAAGGAACCAACATTGGTTTCCTGTGTTTGATCACTTTATTTAATTCATGGGAATTAGATATAAATTTTGTTATAAAGTTGATCTAATGGTTGTAATTGCATAGCTAAGTTGACCTAACTTTGTATATGCTTATATAAGCATGAAAGCTAGGGTTGGAAGGTGATATTGATAATCCTTTTGAGAGAATAGAGAAAGATATCTGATTCTCCTTGGTAGAGAGAATGAAGAAGAAGAAGAAGAAGAAAAAAAATAAGGTTACATGAAAAAAGCTTCCATGGAGAGAAGTAGGACTGAAGGAAATAACATGTACATCTAATGGTGAGAAGAGGTTAATATCTTCTACTTGTATTTTATTTGAATAGTTATTGTCTCATTGTAATGGCTTGCATAGTATTCAAAGCACTTAGGGTTACTTCTTATAGATCCATAGTTGTTGTGAGATCTTGTATTGTAGATCCATGAGATCATGTTGTATTGTTGATCCATGTAGATCTATTCGTATATTGTTATATCCACGTGTTGGTGAGATATTGTATTATAGATCCATGAGATCATGATGTATTGTTGATCCATGTAGATCTAGAATTGTAGAGGAGGTTGTCTTCACGTTTGCACAGGTTGATGCAGTGATGGAGAGACAGACTTACTTCTTAGTACACAATTATGATTGCACATTGGTAGACCCATGTGAGATGTCTTGTTTGCATATTCACATGAGAGCTTGGTTACAATTTAGAGATGCAGTAGGTTTTGGTATGTGATATCTGGTGATGGTTTGGAGGCACCGTTGTAGTGCACTCATGGAGATCCATTTAGAGATCTAGAAGAGGTGATACTCTTGAAGAGATGCATTGTACTCTTGTGCGAAGAGTCGATTTGTACTCGTGTTCATTATTATATATATGAGATCTCTATCTTTGGTGGACGTAGCCCCCATTGGGTGAACTACGGTACATGTTGTGTTATGTGTGTGTAATTTGTTTTGATTTGGATTTATCTAGTTTACATTTCCATTGCTATAGATTTTGGGGAATTGTCCTATTTCTGCAGTCTTATATTCCCAACAACTGGTATCAGAGCTAGGTTGAGCTTGATTAGCTTTGTCATCTGATACCAAAAAGTGGTATCAAGATCGATGGATTTAATTTTCAGAGAAAGGATTTTCCTTCAGTGTTTTGTTAGTGGTATTACTGACAGATGTATGGGAGAAGGAATTTTTTTGTCTGGTGTGAAAATTATAGGAGAGATTTAATCTGAAGTGGATAAATCTCAAGCGAGGGTTGGAAATGAAAGGTTACTTTAAAATGATAGTGATTGGCATCGGTATGCTAACCGATGCTGAAACTGATGTTCCTTAACCAATGTCAACATGGCTACCATGGTCGGTTAGAGAGGAACCGACATCGGCAACCTGGTTTAATAGAAAATCACAAATCTAGAGAATTTGACAAGATACACTTGAATGTATCTTGATTGCTGAGGTGTCCCTGGTTCTTGGAGGCACATGCATGTTGATCAGATTGTAAATCAGATTATAGAGGTATGATTATGTTATCTTGGTATTGAAGTGCTTGTATATTGCACATGTATGTTTGGGATTTGTTAGCATATGGATTTACACGAATGTAAATGACATGCAACAATAAGGGAATGAAGTCCTTCCTCAATAAAGGTGAGGCCACCTTTATTGAAAACCAAAACAATATTTACATCTATACATTCAAAATTGTATGTGGGGGGTGTTTTGGAACATCAAATGGAAAGAAATGTGAATGAGGGAGATGGAATAGAATGAAGGAAAGAAATGGAAAGGAATGAATGGAAGGAATATGCAATAATTAGGTAGAAGCAAAGCCTAATATCGCATAGAGGAGAATAATGAATAACTAACTCAAATAAAGTAGAGTTCGAATCAGCTAATCAAGAATAAGTAAAGGGAACACACATGAGCAAGTAAATATCAGAGCTTGATCACTGTTAACAAGAATAACATATTAATAGAGTTGACGATAAGATCAAAGACAATACTTGCATGCACGATTTAAACACTAACATATAATGAACATAAGAACATCAAATGCTACAAGAGATAATAAATGGGACACAAAGTTCATATTTCATTAACTCCAAAATGTCTTCACAAAAGAACACAGTTTATTTCTTGAAATAAATCTTGCATACAAAAGTATTTTCTTCTCCTCTCTCAAATTCACCCTTACAAATGAGCCCCTAACTTCCTTTTATAACCCAAAAGTTGGTTATAAAGTAGTTAGGGTTTACATGAAAATTAAATAGGGCATCTTAAGTGACTTTGAATTTTTCGACCAACTCCTAAAATGTAACTTGAAAATAGAAACCACTTAAGTTATCAAAATTTGCCAAAATTGAGTTTAACAATAACATCACTTTATAACAATTTTAAAGTCATTTTAGGAAAAGTTCATAAATAAAAGAAATGGGTACATGTGGACCCCACTTAGATGACTTGGACACCCACATAGAAATCCTAGTGAGCAACGCGCCACCTAGATCAAGACACCTAGGATCAATGTCTTATCCATTGGGCCAAGATTCAGCCTATTCAGGACTCTTGCAAGTGATGACCAATTCAGGACTCTGTAGGGACACTGGGAAGGCTGCTGCATGTGAGAGACCACTTTGGAACAAGCACTGGGAAAATTCTGACTCGCCTTCGGTTGATATGCGATCACGGACCGGCTTACGCCTACGTGTCCCAAGTTGGTATCGATGATGTTCTCATACTATGAATGGAGCGCTGATGTGGGTATAATTCCTTGGAACTCATACCACAACACCACTTTTTTGGAGATGACATGATTGTGAAGACGTGACAAAAGCTTGATTTCTAGCTATTACTTCCAAACTTCAAAACTGAACAAATCACCTCTAAAACTACCTGGGAAAAATAACAAATCTTGTTTTGAGAAGCTCTCACTAGATGAGGGAGTATATTAAGGTACCAAAAGTCTGCATGTCAGATGTTATTTTCCCAAATAAAATTCTTCAGTCAAATATTAAAGGTCAAAGTTGACTCTTCCAAACTTCTAAGAAAATGTAAGTGTAAAACTGTAAAAATCCCGTTTGGTTTTAGCCTGGGAAAAATACCAAATGTCACCTAATATACAACTTGGAAAGGGAGCATATGAAGGTGGGGATAATTAAATGAACCGATTATTTTCTCTTAATGATCATTCAGGCCAGAAATACGGATTCTCAAAGTAGGCCTTCCAAAAAGTTGAAACTGTGCGCGCGGTGAAATTCAAACAAACTGCGTTTTATTCGGGTTCATGAAAAATGCCAAATGAGGTGTCCGTGCATTTGAAAATGAGTATGGAAGCACCTTAACATGAGTAAAATTACGGGAAATGATTGGTTTTTCATGAAAATCATCTAGCTTTGAGATATCAAGCTCCAAAGTTTATTACTTCGACAGATACAACCCGGCAACCTTCGTTCCACATCTATTGTTTTCTTCATTAATTTCATTTTCTTGTGCTGATATATATCATGTTTAGAATATTTTCAAATGGTTCACATGATTTATCTTCATGCACAATCCTCTCTTCTTGCAAATTACGTGTAGTTATTTTTCCTTATAGGCGTGAACAATGGCTTGTGCTGGCGAGGACAACCGCATGCCCAATGCTAGCCTATTTCTTCATTGTCTAGGTGAATGGGCTTATCAATGGATGCGTGGAAAACTTCCTCTCTGGCATGGCAGAGTTTATAGCTCGTTGGTATGTATGGGAATGGAGTTCTCTAATTACCTAGTATATTTCCTTGGTCAATACATGGACTAGTTGGTTTTGTGAATGCATTGATAACAGTATGAGATTTTTGTTATTTCTCCCTTGGCTACGTGGATCTCACCTCCTTTGCATGGGTTGTGAGGATCTATAGTTCTAAAACCTTCTTATTTTTTATTACCTTTGCCTGGAAAAAGACCCTTTATTTCTGCAAATGTGTGGGCTTTAATAGATCCTTGCAATGCGTGTGTTATGTGAATGGCTATGTGGACACTTCAAAAACATATGCGTTGATTTTTTTAATTCTCCCTGGCTGGGAGCAATATTTTCCTTGTTGCATAGAAGTTTGTTGCCTCTATTGAATTCTTCCTTTTTGTTCTGCTAAATTCTTGGAAATTTACTTGTTTCTTCTTCTTTGATAGTTGTGAGCACCTTTGTCCTCAGTGTGGGAATTTTGACCAATGCGTGGCTTTTAAGAACTCTTGGTGAATGTGTGGGGATTCTAAAAGAAATGCTTGTATAGGTTTTTTTTCAGCGTGCAAATGGTTCCTTGGAATGCATTCTTTCCTCCCCAACGTGGACAACCTCCTCCTTCGCATGCACATCTAATGGAGCTTGCTTCAATAGCTTTCTTGGAATGAGTGGAGAATCAATCATCCATGAAGAATGTGATATGAAATCTTGCAAACAAAATATATCTCTGAAAACACTTCTACAAGGAAAAATTAAGAAGTTGAAATAATAATAAGAATTTGGAAATAAAGATCCCAACTTCTTACTCACGGATTTTTCCATAGAGTTTCACGGAGAGAGTAAGGAGGATCTAAGAAGTTTTATTGTAACCATTTTTTATTTCCATTGAATAATAAATTTCCACCTTCTTCGGGTAGTGGGCATTAATTGCTGGGAGTATGAGAAAATACTTAATCATTTGCCCGTGGAAATGGCAAAACAGGCTAACAATTCCCATCTATTTCCCCATGTGGGAAATTGGGAGATATTTTTCCATTTTTCCATCCCATCGGGTTGGCAATCAACAAGGAAAACTCCAACAAGTGGGAAAAAGAAATTTTTTTCTAGGAAAGAGAAATCCGGGAGCGGAGAGAGCCAACTTGGCATTCCCGACAATTGGAGGTGGAAATTTAATTTCCCACGACAATGATAAAAACTTGTCGATCAATTTTTAATGAATATTAAATTAATATTTATTTAATTAAACCCCCAAATTTAATAAAATTAATTTTATTAAATAAAAGGGTAAGAAATTAATTAAATATTAATTAATTAATTTAAACGTAGTTTGCGACATGGCGAGAGAGTTCTTACCCGAAATGGATGAAACGAAGGCCAAAATGATCGGGAGAATTAAACAATCACGAAGAATTTGATAAATTATGAGAAATAACACTTCGAAAATTTTATTAAATTTTCACGCGTTGTAATTTTGTGAAGTCAAAATTAGCTGATAATGGCTAGCTCTAATTGATGACAATGACTTCAAGGAAGAAGCAATAGACCTAGACCAAATATTTTATGAACAAGATCCCAAAGATGATGATGCACAAAATGGGATGATAAAAGAGAGGAAACCAAAAACAAGGAAAGGAAACAAACCAAAATCCTAATTACCTATGTACATATGGGGGACAACCCATTTTCAATTTTGATAGTGCTTGAGATATTTCCTCTTTAGGGTAAAGGAAAATGAGTTCCATCAGGATATGCCAAGTAATATGTGTTATCTCCACATAAATTCCTGATTTTGAAAGGGCCTAGCCACAGTGAATCAAACTTCTCATGCTTTCCTTTTGGTTCACACCCCTTGTCCCATAGAAGAACTAGGTCATTGATTTGAAATTGTCTCTCCTTAGTTTTTCTATCGAACAATTTCTTTACATTGGATTGGTGTTCCTCGATCTTGTTTTCCACTTGAGTTATCTTCTCTTAAAGTTTACTTAGGAACATGATCCTTTTATCTAACACATTGGTGAAACATTCATCATCAACTGCTTGATCCAATCGTAATGCCGGTAACTCCAATGTGATGGGAATTTGAACATCGGTTCCATTCAAGAGTTTGAATGGAGACATTCCAATTTCTATTTTCAGAGTTATGCAGTCATCCCATAATGCATCATATAAATTTTTATGCCAAGTTCTTTGATTTTCAACTAACTTGTGCACGATAGTAATGATGTTTTTGTTACTGGATTTTGCTTAACCATTTCCCTGAGGATAATAATATGATGAATGAGATAAAGATATCCCATACCCATAACAAAAACCTATCATCTCTGCAAAAGAGAAATTAGTAGCATTTTCTATCACAATCTTTTGTGGAATTCCATAACGAACCAGAATGTTCTCTTTGATGAAGTCACAGATTACCACAGTAGATGTTTGTTTCACTGGAATGGATTCTAGCCACTTTGTAAAGTAGTCAGTTATAGTGAGCACGTGAGTATGACCAACACTAGAATTTGGATTCAGAACTTCAATGAAATATAAAGGGTAAGTGCACAAAGTTGGGGGCCAAAAAGTGGACAAAAACCTGAAAAAAGCAAAATGTGTATGCATTCTATTATAACGCGATCACATTTTAAATTATTAGGTTTGGGATTTACCAAAGCATAATGTGTACATGTTATAACGCGTACACGCGTTATGTCTTCTATAAATAAAAAAAGAGGCCCGAGCCTCTATCATTTTATCTCCCTCAAACGTGAGTTTCAGAGCTTAACCGTGCCCTCACATTTTTTCATTCAGCTGGATCTCAAGCTCAAAGGATTGTTTCTAGATCACCGGGAAGATCTGAATTGATGATGGTGCCACAAAGAAGAGGTAGGCATAATTATTTTCTCAAAATTTCATTGAAATATGATAATTATAGATTAAAATTTGAATTGAATACATTTTTTTATTCGTTACCACAACTAAACCATGTTATTCCTATCATCCCTCCCAACACTCCCACAATTACTCGAGGAAGAATCAACCACAACCAAACCCTATTATTCCAAAATATCATCCCTCCCCCAACACTCAAAATCTATTGCGACTTTATCCTCAATGAGATCCCAAATTATTTTGATTTTCAAGATTTCTAGGGTTGAGGAAAAGGATCTGCACAAGATCAACCAAGTGCACATGTATTCAACAAGGTAGACTCCCCACATGTAATCCCCCTCACCCCGAGATTGTCCCTCAGCGGTGAAGGAGACAATAGAGATTGATATACTCCATGCGCTTCAAGGGCTATCTACGACCCTTGTTTGACATATGAGGAGATTTTGAGCGGATGCATGTGGAGGTACATAGAGTATTCCCTCAGGGAGTACTAACTTGAGGCCACATCTTTTCTCGTAATGTGGTAGCATATGTTTGGGTCCCGAGGAGGACGATACTTTCATGCGTACTAATTTTGGTGGAATTGGTGCTAGGGGTGCACACGATAATGTCACTATGTTAGATGTATTTTTGAGTGAGACATTTATATTACATTCATCGGCGTCACCTTCACGCAGGTATTTGTTATATTTTATTATGTGTGTTACAAAAAGTTTGGAGTACTTGATTTACTTATATATATATATATATATATTTTTGAAATAATTGTATTTGTACATGTACATGCATTGATATTACAGCACATAAGAGGCACATCTTCATCATGACCACAAAGCGGCACGATGCATACGGATACATTCACAGAGGTACTTTAGAATGTGTTAGGTTGTGGAGCTGAATTGCTTCAAAGATTGCAGGTTTTACATGTTACGATTCCCGATCATGTAATCGGGGTGGTCGGGGCTAACCGGTGTAAGTCAGTCCAGTCAAGAAAAGTAACCCGCGCTTTATCGAGGCATAATTGGCATCGGTCGGGGTTAACTGGTTTCGGTTACCTATGTGAGAAAGTTTTAATTAACTCTCAGGAATTAAATATATTTTTAGCATTAAAGTAGATTTAATGGATGTAATTGCATGGCTAAGTGCCCTAAGTTTATAAATGACTATATAAGCATAAAAGGTAGGGTTTAGAAAGAGAATTAAGAGAAATATTGAATTAGATCCTTAATTCTCCTAGATTGAGAGGATGAAGACAAAGAAGAAGAAGAAGAGAAAGAAAGAACATGTTACATGAAGACAGAGTCTCCATGGAAAGGAGCTGGACAAAAGGAAATAGTAGGTACATCTGAATGGTGAGAAGAGGGTAACATCTTCTACTATATTTTCTTTGTATAGTTATTGTCTCATTGTAATGGCTTGCATAGTATGCAAAGCACATAGAGTTTCTTCTTGTAGATCCACATGTTGGTGAGATCTTGTATTATAGATCTATGTAGATCTAGTCTTGTATTGTAGATCCATGAGATCATATTGAATTATAGATCCACGGAAATCTAGATATTGTAGAGGAGGTTTCCTTCATGTTTGCACAGGTTATGCATGTAGTGATGGAGAGACATACTTACTTCTTGGTGCACAATCATAGTTGCACATTGGTAGACCCATGCAAGAGGTCTTGTTGCAGATCCACAGAGAACTTGGTAGTAGTTCAAAGATGTAGTAGTTCTGGTTATGTGAGATCTGTTGGTGGTGTTTGGAGGCACAGTTGTAGTGCACTCATGGAGATCCATTTAGAGATTTGGAGGAGAGGAGATACTCTTGGAGAGATACGTTATACTCTTGTATGGAAGAGTTGGTTTATAATCTTGTTGTATTATATATATGAGATCTCTATCTTTGGTGGATGTAGCCCACATTGGGTGAACCACGGTACATGATGTGTTATGTGTGTGTACTTTGTTTTGATTTGGATTATTCTAGTTTATACTTCCACTGACTGTAGATTTTAGGGAATTGTTTAGATCCTGTGTGGATGATTTTGTTTATTATTAAATCATAGCGCTATTTCCCAGTCCTGAATTCCCAACAACTGGTATCGGAGCTTGGTTACTTTTGTTAGCTTGGTTATTTCAAAGCAAGGTTTTGCTTCAATATATTGTTAGTGTTTTATTAACAGGTGTATGAGAGCAGGGTTTGTTTTTCTTGATGTGAAGATCACAGGAAGATATTTAATCTCAAGTGGGATTTGGAAGAGTAAGGTTGCTAGAAATTATAGTGACCGGCGTCGGTTAAGTGGCAACCAATGCCGGTAGGATGACTATGGTCGATTCTGACAACATAACCGTGATCGGTTACAAGGTGATTGTGGTCGATTATTGGGCAGCCTAGTTTTAAACAGAAAATCACAGATCTGAAGAAATGAAAAGATGCATGGAATGTATCTTGTTTGCTGAGGTGTCCCCAATTCTTGGAGGCATAAGCATGTTGGTCAGATTGCAGATCCGGTTATTGAGGTATGGTTTTATCTTGGTATTACAGTGCTTATATTATTGTGGTTGCACATGCATGTTTAGGATTGTAGATCTAGATCTGAGAATGAGAGAAAAGGAGCAGTTATGCATCCTTTGGTGCAGTTAGATGCATGGGCTTCATTAGAGAAGATGAATACAGTAGCATAGAACAAAGACAAGGTTTCCATTAGAGAAACATGTTCTTCAGTTGACGATGCGGTTGAGTATCTTGGTGCTGGTAAGGTGATGTATTTCATCTTGGTGCAGTTTTATTGAATGTATTGTTGCTGTTAAGTTTTTGTGCAAGGTTGTGTGCTTCTTGAAATGACTGGCTCAACACAACTATCGGCTTTGGTCGAAGTAGGCACTTGGTTTGGTGACCTATGCCAATTTGGGGTGTTGTGTTAGTTTCAGCAGCATTGATATTGATCAAGGAACCAACATCGATCACAAAGGGTAGTTGGTATCGGTTAGCAAATCGTGGTCGATCTCTATGAAAATGAGTTTGCACAGGGTTTCTTACAGTAGAAGAGGGCATGGATGGTTCAGTGTCCTAGTTTGGAGGATTGAGTTTCTTACACATAGTGTATATGGCAGAGATGGTGTAGATCACTTCAATGTTTGGATCAGAAAGAGGACAGATTTGGCTTGGTTAGTCCAAAGAAGACTTTGAGTCATGTATCTCTATATGATTCACATTTTAATTTCTTTTGTTTGGAGCAACTAATACTATGTTGAGATAATGTGCATGGATTTACATTATTTTTTTGGTGTTGTTTGACTTTTATTTCCTGGTTGTATGGAATGTTGAGGACAAGGATATCTAGTCTAAGGATGAGATCCTCAATGAAAAGTCATGGTTAGATACGATTGTAGGTAATGGAAGATGTTGAGTACACAAGATGAAATTAAGTTGATTTACCTACTTCACAAGAAGTCCAAACTTCGTGATGTAGAATTATTCTTTGATAAGAAGGGAATCATTTTATATTTTCTTTCATCCGGTTTTATTTCTCACTGACATATTAACTTTTGAGCTTGGTGTTAGAGGTAGTGTAGGGGATTTCGTGTTTAGTGGGAGCAAGCCATGGTTGTTGGCATTGCAAGATTGGATACATGATGCACATGTAGAGTGAGAGGAGGTTGTTACTATTCAGAGTGGCAGAGGCACTAGTTGGTTTTGGAGGGAAGTCATGATTTGTAGGTATATTGAGTTTATAGCTTTGTGATGTCACTTCTGGTTTATTTTATGGTGCCTGGATATTCCTTAGGGATGATAGTTGATGGTAGATTCAGCTGATTTTAGATGATAGAGAAATTTTCAAAGTTTGAAGGGCGAAAAGGAGAAAATATGACTGTTATAGAGACCAGTGTCGGTTAGTATTAACCGTGGTCGATCATTTAGTAACTTTGGTGGATCATACAATGGTACTGGGGTCAGTTAGGACACCGTGGTCGGTTTGGTCACATGTTTGATAGTAGTGTTTATTTATCATTTTTAGATGGTGCTCTTGTTTTTATTTCATCTTGGTTTATTGTGCAGAGTATGTTGATGAAATGTTTGCTTATTATTAGTTGCATGGTTTTAGCATGGTTGTTTTTATTGACATTGATGAGCACAGGATTCATATATTGATTTGGAGTTAGTCGGTGAGAGACTTGGCACTTTTGGAGAGCCCGATGATATGGATGGATGTATAGGTGAGTTTATACATGTGGATAGATTCAGTTTTGTGAGTCTATGATGATGCAGATGTTTGGTTTGCACATGGATGCCTATGGGCACAATTTATATGCCTTGAGCATGAGTAGGGGATGTTTGTATTTCCTCTTGATTACTATGTTACTCCTTGATAGGTATGTTATCTACAAATGAATGTCTTGGACATGCTAGTTGTTTATGCAAGGTTGGATTTGATTGTAGTGTTTGGATTTCTTTGAGTTATGCAGGTGTTTGTGGATTGATCACCCACTGTTGCATGTAGAACTCATTCAAGGCTGTTTTTACCCAGGATCTTGTTTTTCTTTTGCATATTCCAGTTTGATTTGTCTTTGGACAATTGCATTGGTGGTTGCATGGAGACATGGATAGATGGATGGAGAACATGGTTGGTTTTATAGGTATGGATATGGTTGCAGTTGAAGCTCAGTACTTTAGTTTGAGTGGGAGCTCTTGCAGGTGTGTTAGTCATGATGGATTGGATGCATGAGAGGCTTGGTGTTATGATTTAGTGGGAGCTTGATGTATGGATAGCTCAGTTATCACGAATTAGTAGTAGCTTTGTGTAGGTCTTTGGTAAGTCATGTTTTTATCTTCTTAATTTGAGAAGATGGTTTGATCTTCCTGGTTTTATTTTTGAGAGAATTGTTGAAGGAAATAATAGATGGTATTCATGGTGTTAGAGGATGGTGATGTATAGGTACAAAGGTTCAACAATTTATCTCCAAGTGGGAGATTGTTAGGTTGTGGAGCTGAATTGCTTCAAAGATTACATGTTTTACATGTTATCGGTTTCGATAGTAGCCGGCGTCGGTCGGGAGCTAACCGGCGTGGAAAAGTAACCAGCGCGGCGGCCGGACATAAGCGGTGTCGGTTAGCTATGAAAGAAAGTTCTAATTAACTCTTGGGAATTAAATTTATTTTCAGCATGAAAGTAGATTTATTGGATGTAATTGAATGGCTAAGTGCCCTAAGTTTATAAACGACTATATAAGAATAAAAGCTAGGGTTTAGAAAGAGAATTAAGAGAAGGATTGAATTAGATCCTTAATTCTCCTGGATTGAGAGGATGAAGACAAAGAAGAAGAAGAAGAGAAAGAAAGAACTAGTTACATGAAGACAAAGTCTCCATGGAAAGAAGCTGGATAGAAGGAAATAACAGGTACATTTAAATGGTGAGAAGAGGGTAACATCTTCTACTATATTTTCTTTGTATTGTTATTGTCTCATTGGTAATGGTATGAAAAGAACATAGAGTTTCTTCTTGTAGATCCACATGTTGGTGAGATCTTGTATTATAGATCTATGTAGATCTAGTCTTGTGTTGTAGATCCATGAGATCATATTGAATTATAAATCCATGGAGATCTAGATATTGTAGAGGAGGTTGTCTTCATGTTTGCACATGTTATGCATCCTGTGATGGAGAGACATACTTACTTCTTGGTTAACAATCATAGTTGCACATTAGTAGACCCATGCAAGAGATCTTGTTACAGATCCACATAGAACTTGGTAGTAGTTCAAAGATGTAGTAGTTCCTGGTTATTTGAGATATGATGGTGGTGTTTGGAGGCACATTTGTAGTGCACTCATGGAGATCCGTTTAGAGATCTGAAGGAGAGGAAATACTCTTGGAGAGATATGTTATACTCTTGTATGGAAGAGTTGGTTTGTACTCTTGTTGTATTATATATATGAGATCTCTATCTTTCGTGGACGTAGCCCACATTGGGTGAACTATGGTACATGTTGTGTTATGTGTGTGTACTTTTTGATTTGGATTATTCTAGTTTATAATTCCACTACTGTAGATTTTGGGGAATTGTTTAGATCCTTTGTGCATGATTTTATTTATTATTAAATCATAGCGATATTCCGCAGTCCTGAATTCCCAATAACTGGTATCAGAGCTTGGTTATGTTAGTTAGCTTGGTTATTTCAGAGCAAGGTTTTGCTTCAGTATATTGTTAGTGTTTTACTGATAGGTGTATGAGAGTAGGGTTTGTTTTTCTTGATGTGAAGATCATAGGAAGAGATTTAATCTCAAGTGGGATCTGGAAGAGTAAGGTTCTTTGGAAGTTTCTGAGTCATCGACATCGGTTAAGTGGAAATTGATGTTGGTAGGGTGACCGTGGTTGGTTATATCGTAACCACGGTCGACATCTTTGGAAACCTAGTTTTAAATAGAAAATCACAGATCTGAAGAAATGGAAAGATGCATGGAATGTATCTTGTTTGCTGAGGTGTCCCTAGTTCTTGGAGGCACAAGCATGTTGGTCAGATTGTAGATCCGGTTATTGAGGTATGGTTTTATCTTGGTATTATAGTGCTTATATTATTGTGGTTGCACATGCATGTTTAGGATTGCAGATCTAGATATGAGAATGAGAGAAAATGAGCAGTTATGCATCCTTTGGTGTAGTTAGATGCATGGGATTCATTAGAGAAGATGAATATAGTAGCATAGAACGAAGACAAGGTTTCCATCAGAGAAACATGTTCTTCAGTTGAAGATGCGGTTGAGTATCTTGGTGTTGGTAAGGTGATGTATTTCATCTTGGTGCAATTTTATTACTGTTAAGTTTTTATGCAAGGTTGGGTGCTTCTTGAAATGACTGGCTCAACACAACTATCGGCTTTGGTCGAGTAGGCACCTGGTTTGGTGACCTATGCCAATTTGGGGCATTGTGTTAGTTCTAGTAGCACCAATGTTGATCAGGGAACCAACATCAGTCACAAAGGGTAGTTGGTATCGGTTAGGGAATTGTGATCGATCTCTGTGACAACAAGTTTGCACAGGGTTTCTTATAGTAGAAGAGGGCATGGATGGTTCAGTGTCCTGGTTTGGAGGATTGAGTTTCTTGCACATAGTGTATATGGCAGAGATGGTGTAGATCACTTTAATGTTTGGATCAGAAAGAGGATGGAGTTGGCTTGGTTAGTCTAGTGAGACTTTGAGTCAGGTATCTCTATATGATTCACATTTTTATTTCTTTTGTTTGGAGCAACTGATATTATGTTTGGATAGTGTGCACGGATTTACACCATTTTTTTGGTGTTGTTTGACTTTTATTTCCCAGTTGTGTGGAATCTTGAGGACAAGGATATCTAGTCTAAGGATGAGATCCTCAATGAAAAGTCATGGTTAGACACAGTTGCAAGTAATGGAAGATGTTGAGTACACAGGATGAAATGAAGTTGATTCACCTACTTCACAAGAAGTCTAAACTTCTGTGATGTAGAATTATTCTTTGATAAGAAGGTAATCATTTTATATTTTATTTCATCTGGTTTTATTTCTCATTGACATATTAGCTTTTGAGCTTGGTGTTAGAGGCAGTGTAAGGGATTTCGTGTTCAGTGGGAGGAAGCCATGGTTGTTAGCATTGCAGGATTGGATACATGATGCACATATAGAGTGAGAGGAGGTTGCTACTATTCAGAGTGGTAGAGGCACTAGTTGGTTTTGGATGGCAATCATGGATTTGCAGGTATATTGAGTTTATAGCTTTGTGATGTCACTTTTGGTTTATTTTATGGTGCCTGGATATTCCTTAGGGATGAAAGTTGATGGTAGATTCAGCTAGTTTTAGATGATAGAGCAATTTTCAAAGTTTGAAGGGTGAAAGGAGAAAATATGACTATTACAGAGACCGGTGTTGGTTAGTGTTAACCGTGGTCATCATCCGTAACCGTGGTGGTGGGTCATAAAGTGACCGGGGTTGGTTAGGGAAACTAGTGTTGGTTAGGAAATTGTTGTCGGTTTGGTCACAGGTTTGACAACAATGTTTATTTACCATTTTTAGATGGTGCCCTTGTTTTGCTTTCATCTTGGTTTATTGTGCGAGTAAGTTAATGAAATTTTTGCTGGTATTAGTTGCATGGTTTAGCATGGTTGTTTTTATTGACATTGATGAGCACATGATTCATATATTGCTTTGGAGTTAGTCGGTGAGAGACTTGGCACTTCTGGAGAGCCTGATGATATGGATGGATGTATAGGTGAGTTTATACATGTGGATAGATTCAGTTTTGTGAGTCTATGATGATGTAGATGTTTGGTTTGCACATGGATGCCTATGGGCACAATTTAGATGCCTTGAGCATGAGTAGGGGATGTTTGTATTTCCTCTTGATTACTATGTTACTCCTTGATAGGTATGTTATCTACAGTTGAATGTCTTGGACATGCTAGTTGTTTATGCAAGGTTGGATTTATAGATTGCAGTGTTTGGATTTCTTTGAGTTATGCAGGTGTTTGTGGATTGATCACCCATTATTGCATGTAGAACTCATTCAGGGTTGTTTTTACCTAGGATCTTGTTTTTCTTTCGCATATTCCAGTTTGAATTGTCTTTGGATAGTTGCATTGGTGGTTGCATGGAGACATGGATAGATGGATGGAGAACATGGTTGGTTTTACAGGTATGGCTATGGTTGCAGTTGAAGCTCAATACTTCAGTTTGAGTGGGAGCTCTTGCAGGTGTGTTAGTCATGATGGATTGGCTATATGAGAGGCTTGGTGTTATGATTCAGTGGGATCTTGATGTATGGATAGCTCGGTTATCACGAATCAGTAGTATCTTTGTGCAGGTCTTTAGTAAGTCATGTTTTTATCTTCTTAATTTGAGAAGATGGTTTGATCTTCCTGGTTTTATTTTTGAGAGAATTGTTGAAGGAAAGAATAGATGGTCTTCATGGTGTTAGAGGACGGTGATGTATAATTACAGGTATAGGTACAAAGGTTCAGCAATTTATCTCCAAGTGGGAGATTGTTAGGTTGTGGAGCTAAATTGCTTCAAAGATTGCATGTTTTACATGTTACTTGATTCTGATAGCAATCGGTGTCGGTCAGGGCTAACCGGCATCGGTTAGTCTAGGTCAAGAAAAGTAACCCACGCGCGATCGAGCATAATCGGTGTCAATCGGGGTTAATCGCATCGCTTACTTGTCCAAGAAAGTTTTAATTAACTCTCGGGAATTAAATCTATTTTTAACATTAAAGTAGATTTATTGGATGTAATTGCATGGCTAAGTGCCCTAAGTTTATAAATGATTATATAAGCATAAAATCTAGGGTTTAGAAAGATAATTAAGAGAAGGATTGAATTAAATCCTTAATTCTCCTAAATTGAGAGGATGAAGACAAATAAAAGAAGAAGAGAAAGAAAGAATAGGTTACATGAAGGCGAGTCTCCATGGAAAGGAGCTAGACAAAATAAAATAACAAGTACATTTGAATGGTGAGAAGAGGGTAACATCTTCTACTCTATTTTCTTTGTATAGTTATTGTCTCATTGTAATGGGTTGCATAGTATGCAAAGCACATAGAGTTTCTTCTTGTAGATCCACATGTTGGTGATATCTTGTATTATAGATCTATGTAGATCTAATCTTGTATTGTAGATCCATGAGATCATATTGAATTATAGATCCATGGAGATCTAGATATTGTAGAGGAGATTGTATTCATGTTTGCACAGGTTATGCATCCAGTGATGGAGAGACATACTTACTTCTTGGTGCATAATCATAGTTGTTTATTGGTAGACCCATGCAAGAGGTCTTTTTGCAGATCCAAAGAGAACTTGGTAGCAGTTTAGAGATATAGTAGTTCTGGTTATGTGAGATACTCTTGGAGAGATATGTTATACTCTTGTGCGAGAAGAGTTGGTTTATACTCTTGTTTTATTATATATATGAGATCTATATCTTTGGTGGACGTAGCCCACATTAGGTGAACCACGGTACATGCTGTGTTATGTGTGTGTAATTTGTTTTGATTTTGATTATTCTACATTATACTTCCACTTTGCTATAGATTTTGGGGAATTGTTTAGATCCTGTGTGCATGATTTTGTTTATTATTAAATCATATCACTATTCCGCACTCCCAAATTCCCAACAGAATGTTAATTGTGTAAAATTTTCACATACATGCATATATATATATATATATATATATATATATATATATTGGTTTTGAAGTCAAATATATGTATGTTCTTGTATGTCCATCTAACTCACGTGATACATGTTTGATAAAGATGTTGATTTCACTAGACACCCCACTATCTCTGCGACAAATAGAGAAAGGTGTTGTCGTTGCAATTTCATCTGCAGCAAAGACACACCGAGGTATTCAAACAACATGTAAATTTTGTTAAATTTCTTGTGTAATTCATATTATGTTAAATTACATGTTAGTAATGTATTTCATTGTAGAATTATTAAATTATGTTAATAATGTCCTTCATTGTGTATAATCAAGAGTTACCTGGGATAGGTAGCAACCCTGTTTATTTTATTCACAGGCGTGGCGGGGTAAAAAAATAGTTCTATATTAATAAAATTCGTTAAAATATTGTCACTATGTACATACATGTACTTAGTTCTATTTTCGCTAATTATGATGTTAGATTTTCTGATCTTATGTGTATGTAGGGAACTTCAACCCTTCCATTTTGACTTCGAGGGCACAAACTCCTCCATCTCGTCGTCTTCGTACCCGTGTTCGTACTCTAGGAGCTCTTGATGACTCATCTGAGCATGAGATGCAAATTCGGCGTGATCAAAAACTTGCAGTAAGTTTGTGTATTTATGTAAATACTTTCATTCTAGCATGGTCTTAAATACATGTTGAAAACATATATAAATTAAGTTTTGACAAAAAAACATTGTTTTCATTTACAGGCTCATCTACGAGATGAGTATTCGAGTGGAAGAGGACTCATAGCATGGGCTCCGACGATCCAAAGTCATATGATAGATCTCCATCTTCATTTAAGGGAGAGCCTTCTTCAAGCAAGGAAAAGAGAGGGATAGATTTTTATGATTGGGAAATATATATGTCTTACATGACATTTTTTTGTATGCCTATGTGCATGGCATTATATGTACGCATATATGGCATTTGAACTTGATGGTATATGATCTATTTGGGATTTTTATATTTATTATGGACATTAAAATACTATTTGGAACTTGATATTTCTGTATGAGACCTTACATTTCTGAGATTATTTTTTCATGAAACTAACATGATGTGCACTTGACAATATTTAAGACATTATGCCCATCAATTGGGAATTGTTTGCTATCAATTTACCCCTCCATTTTTGGAGTGAGAACTGTTTTCAGTCAATTGGGAATAATCTTTGTAAATGTTTGGCTATTAACCCAAGGAATTCAGCCTATGACTACACCTCCTATGCCCATATATTGGTGGACTTGAATATTTCTGTAGATTTCCCTGCATCAATTGAGCTCAAAGTGGAGGACAGGGTTTGGATTTATAATTTAGACTATGAAGAGTTTCCCTTCAGATGTAGAACTTGTTTCTCTCTCGAACACTTAGCTTCAGATTGTCAGGTTGTGAGGAAACCTATCAAGAGTAGAACCTCATGGTGGAAGAATTCTGACCCTTGTCAATTAGTTGTTAAAGGACCATTGGATAGTGATTTAGAGGTGGATTCAGAGAGCGAGGATGATTCAGCTCTCTAAGAACGAGGAGCCTTCTCCTCATTATTCTTCAACTTCACTTGATGGAAACTCTCCAACTTTAGTTTCAACAGAGCTCCATGTTACTGTGGAGAAAGAGGACTTTGAAATACCAGTTCATAGAAATGAAAATGAAGATCCGAATATCAAAAAGGGCTGGACTACAATGTGTCAAAAGAAGAAAGGGAAAATTATAAACGATGCCTTTAAAAGGAATTTAAGATCCCATGGGAAGGGATCTCTTGGTTAAGTTTTTTCTATTTTGTTGTTATTTGTTTCCTTGTTGCCGCTAGAAGAGGTTGGATCTACTTGTTTCTTTAGTGCAATATCTTTTTCTCCATATGTATTAGGGTAGGGTCCCCTTAACCCTTTTTACCATTAATAAAAAAATTAAGACATTATGGATTTTTTTTCATTCATTGGTGAAGTACATGTACTATAATTTTCAAAGTATAATATGTATCAAAATTTGGAAATCAATATTTATATAATGTATGTATATAAAGAGTTACCTAATCTAAGTAATTATTCATTCAATTTATCAATGTGTATATGTGTATTTACCTTACTTGTGCTTCTTCTTTCTCATGGTATCTTTGTACCAATTCCTATCTTATCATGCACTTACTACATTATTCTATGCTTCTTAGTCTTCTCCCCTGTTAAAACACCTAAGATTCGTCACAATTTTATGCCTTTCGTCTGTTGATATTTTGAGAATGTCTCTCCATATACATTACTCCAATGCTTGAGAATGTCTCCAGATGCAATGACATTCTGATTCATACACTTAATGATTATTGATTGTATAATCTTGTCCAATTCATGTTATTACCTTTAAATTTGTAATCATTTCAAGTTATTTGGAAATCACATCACACCCTTCACAAGGCTTGATGACTACCCCTATCCTTTTGAAGGTGCTTTTGAAAGCATCCATGGGTTTATCATAGCATAAATTATCAATGAATGGAAGGTCACTAAGCCGTAGGCCAGCTAAATCCCATTCAGAACTAAACAAGAAAGATTTACTAGGCGATTGATAACTCCCATGTGTTCTTGGACATTCCCATATCAAATTCATTCTTAAGCCAATCTAGTCATTCAAGGATCTTAAGGGACTACGCCCAGACGAGGTAGCCCGAAAGCATGGGGAGTGTAGGGAACAAAAACAAAGCCTCCCCTAGCATTTACCTAGCCACCCCAATGTGTTGGCGTATTTGGTTCGAGCACCAAGAGCTTCCGTTTGCAAAGTATTTTGTCTGAAAACCTTACACAGACTTATAATGTAGTATTTCGTGCGTTTTGAAAAAATAGGACAGCGAGAGAACTGAATGGAAATGGACAAAACCACAAGAGGATTTCGTAGAGTGCCCCGACATGGAGGTTTTGGATCTCACGAGACGTCTCTAGATGCCACAAAGTCTGAGAAATCACCCATCGAAGATATAATGTGTTTTGGTCTCAGGGATCTTAAGGGAGTATGCCGGACGAGGTAGTCTCAAAGCATGAGGAGCATAAGGAACAAAAACAAAGCCTCCATTAGCGTTCACCAGGCCATTTAGACGTGTTGGCGTAGATGGTTTGGTCCCATGAGCTACCATTTGCAAAATATAGCATCTGGAAGCCTTACACTGACTCAGACTACACTATTTCACACGTTTGTAAACAATAGGACAACGAGAGAACCAAATGGATATGGATAAAACTATGATATAATTTTGTAGAGGGCCCCGACATGGAGATTTTAGATCTGATGAAATGTCTCTAGGTGCCACGAGTCCAAGAAATCACCCGTCGAAGATATAGCATGTTTTGGTCTCAGGGCTCTTAAGGGACTACACCCGAACAAGGTAGCTTTGAAAGAAAGGAGCGAGGGAACGTAGGGAACCAAAAATCCTCCACTAGTTTTCAACAGGAAATCCGGATGTGTTAGCCCAGATGGTTAGGTCCCATGAGCTCTTTTTTTACAAAATATAGCATCTGGCGGCCTTACCTTACACACGACTCAAATTGCACTATTTTACACATTTGCAAACAATAGGACAACGAGAAAACAAATGGAGATGGAAAAAACTACGAGAGAAATTTGTAGAGGGATTCGACATGGAGGTTTTGGATCTGACGAGATGTTTCTAGGTGCCATGAAGTCTAATAAATCACATGTCGAAGATATAGCATGTTTTGGTCTCAGGGCTCCTAAGAGACTATACCCGAACGAGGTAGCCCAAAAGCACGGGGAGCGTAGGAAGCAAAAAAAAATCCTCCAATAGTGTTCACCAAGCCATCCGGATGTGTTGGCCTAGAAGGTTCGATCCCATGAGATCTTGTTTTTGCAAAATATAGCATTTGCAAGCCTTACACTGACTCAAACTGTAACATTTCGTGTGTTTGAAAACAATAGGACAACAAGAGAACCAAATATAGATGGATAAAACCGCAAGAGGATTTCGTAGATGGCCCCAAGATAGAGGTTTTGATCTGACGAGACGTCTCTAGGTGCCACGGAGTCTGAGAAATCACTTGTCAAAGATATAACGTGTTTTGGTCTCAAGGCTCTTAAGGGACTACACCCGAATGAGGTAGTCCAGAAGCACCTGGAGCTTTGGCCTCCAAAATGACACCTCCCTAAACCTTGGCCACCTGACGTGTTGGCACAGTCGGTTCAGTGCCAAGAGCTTCCGTTTGTAAAATATTGCATCGGACAACCTTACACTATTCTAGCATGCAAATGAGATGGGATAGAAAAAATGTAGAACTATTATTTTCTATAAATTATGGGAGATGATAGAGGAAGGTGTCATGATGCTTCCTACAAAATTTTAGGTCAAATTTAGGTCATTTGTTCAAGTTATATGAGTTTTTGTAAAATAGACTTTTGTTCAAGGTTGTCCGACCAAAAAATGCTATATCTTCGACGGGTGATTTCTTAGACTCCATAGTAGCTAGAGACATCTCGCTAGATCTGAAACCTCTACATTTGAGCCCTCTGTGAAAGTCTCTCGTGGTTTTATCCATCTCCATTTGGTTCTCTCGTTGTCCTATTGTTTACAAATGCGTGAAATCTGCAGATGTGATCGAGTCGGTGTAAGGTTGTCGACGCTATATTTTGTAAATAGTAGCTCGTGGGGCCAAACCATCTAGGAAAACACATCCAGGATGTCCTAGTGAACACTAGTGGAGGCTTTGTTTTGGTTCCCTATGCTCCTCGTGCTTTTGGGATACCTTGTTCGGGCATAGTCTCTTAAGAGCCCTAAGACCAAAACATGTTATATCTTCAACAAGTGATCTCTCAGACTCTGTGGCACCTATAGATGTCTCGTTAGATCCAAAACCTCCACGTCGGGCTCTCTCATGAAAGCCTCTTGCAGTTTTTTCCATATCCTTTCGGTGATATCACTGTCCTATTGTTTGCAAACGCGTGAAATAGTATAGTTTGAGTCAGTGTAAGAATGCTAGACGCTATATTTTACAAATGATAGCTCGTGGGACCAGAAATGTCTGCGCCAACACGTCTGGTGGCCTATTGAACTCTATTAGAGGATTTTATTTTTTTCCCTACGCTCCCGTGCTTTTGGGCTACCTCGTTCGGCGTAGTTTCTTTAAGATCCCTAAGACCAAAACATGTTATATATTCGACAGGTGATTTCTCAGACTCCATGGCACCTAGAGATGTCTCGTTAGATTTGAAACTTCCATGTCAAATCCCTCTATGAAATAATCTCATGATTTTATCCATATCCATTCGGTTCTCTCACTTTGTCCTATTGTTTGCAAACGCATGAAATAGTGTAGTTTGAGTCAGTATAAGGTTGTCATACGCTATATTTTGCAAACGGTAGCTCATGGGACTGAACCATTTAGGCCAACACATCCAAATTTCCTAGTGAATGCTAGTGGAGATTTTGTTTTGGTTCCCTACACTCCCCGTGATTTCGGGCTACTTCGTCAGGGCGCAGTCCCTTAAGAGCCCTAAGACCAAAACACGCTATATCTTCGACGGGTGATTTCTCGAACTCCGTGGAACTTAGAAACATATCATGAAATCCGAAACCTCCATGTTGGGGCCCTATATGAAAGCCTATCATGGTTTTATCCTTATCCATTCAGGTCTCTCACTATCCTATTATTTACAAATGTGTGAAATAGTGTAGTATGAGTCAGTGTAAGGCTGCCAGACACTATATTTTGTAAATGGTAGCTCATGGGACCAAACCATCTAGGCCAACACGTTTGGATTTCTTAGTGAACACTAGTGGAGGGGTTTTTTTGGTTCCCTACACTCCCCATGCTTTTGGGCTACCTCGTCCGGGCATAGTCCCTTAAGAGCCATGAGACCAAAACATGTTATATCTTCGACGGGTGATTTCTTAGACTCCGTGGCACCTAGAGACGTTTCATTAGATCCAAAACCTCCATGTTAGGGCTCTCTATGAAAGCCTATCGCGGTTTTATCCATCTCCATTCGGTTCTCTCATTGTCCTATTGTTTTCAAACATGCGAAATACTACAATTTGAGTCAGTGTAAGGTTGTCCATTGCCAATCACCTGAATAATATAGGTGGTTCATATAATATAGGTGGTGAAATGAGAATTTTTGTTTGTTGTTCCTTTCTAATATTTAATTTCTCTTAGCTTCACTTGGCTTCGAGAATAATAAATTCTCTACTAACAATTACCAACCATGTGAAGGTGGAAGCTTTTTTGGCACCACTAACCTACATAAACATGTTAGTAAGCAATTAAATAGAATTTTAAATCATACAAAATTTAAACAAAATCATTTAAGTAAATATTCAAATTAAATTCATGAAGAACATACCTTTGTAAATTCAATCCAATGAACCGCAAGAATCAACTCTACTCTTGACAGTAGCAAGAATTGCTTCATGATTTGATTCACGAACCTTCCAAAGATTCTTGTTTAATGGCTGACCTTGATATTTGATCAATTTAATATTTGTTGCAAGGACCAAATGTGAATAGCGAAGTATCTTTCGATATACTTCATAGTCTTCAAACAACCAAATGTTTGATTTTTTGCTAGGATATCGTCGAAGCCAAGCCAAGTTCTAGTGACTACCACTAACCCATGGGATACTCAACGTATTCACCCTCAATTCTTGTGGAAGTCAATCTTTTCCCTCTACACAATGAGACAAGAAGTAGTTTGTTTGCTCTTTGTTAAATTTTATGTCATAATAAGCTGCAAAAATGTGCCCTACATCACAAAGTAAAGCTGTTGATCAAATTTAAAATACATTAAGAGATGACCATTTAATAATTTATAAATCTAAAACATGACATGTACATATATGTATGTACCTTTTTGCATTAAATTAGAGACTTGGTCAAAGTCGGTGATCTTTGTCATTTGATCTAAAGACCCTACAAGTTGTAATGCTCATGGGACTTGATGTGTGTCAAGTGGAATTAGAGGTCTACAAGTCCATTCATCCACCCACCTTGTGATTCACATTCATTCCATGCAAATTCAATGCATGATATACAAAAACATGCCATGCACCTAGTATAAATAGTCCAAGCATTTGCATTTGAACTACGAGAATGTGTGCATATCACTTTATCTTACAACCGTCATACAATCTTCAAAGTTTTCAGACGTTGTTCCTCTATCAAACAAAAATATATACAAACTGTTGATATATCTTGAGATTCATGGCCCATATCCTTGACACACCAATCAAAAAAAAATTGCATCAGTAAATTTAGCACGATCCTTGAACTTTAACTGATCTCTTGCAAGTTCTCTTTTCACACATGCTCCTACACCATCATGCTCTCCTTTTCCATGCCCTGCCTCAGTAAAACTCCAAATATGTTGTACATTTGTTTCTTTGTGCATCCTACTTAGCCAATAAAACATCTGTGTATTCTTGAATTGTGATGTGCAGTTTTCTGACTAAATGTAATGTTGATTGAAACTAATGTTCCTCTCATTCAAGTTTGCATAAAACACCTGGAAACACCCTTGTACATATTATGTAGAATGTGTCTGATCATCATTGATGTAGAAATGATACTCTCTTAATATTTTTGATCTTGCTTAGTACTTTTTGGGGAGTGCATGAATTCTATATGCATGAAAATAGCAACGTGCACTAAGTTATAATATTGAGATTGAACCTTCATTTGTAGCTTGATGTGTAATTCTCTGCAAATTCAACTATTGAAATAATAGTACCAAGTGAGAATATATCCTTTTTAACTTGAATTGTTCATCTAACCATTGAGCTCTATGTGTGTGCCTTACATACTCATAAAAAAATTCTCTACGAATTTGACCATATATTACGATACGAGTAATTGTTTTATAACAAGATCACACCTCTTAGATTCTTTTCCATCTTTTAATTGATATGCCACTGATTAATATTTGGTGAAATCAACCAATTATTTTCCTATTGAATTTGTAATCTCCTCATGGATATAAATTTTTTAGATTTGGCAAGTCACCACATACATTGTATGTTCCATCTAAACATGCTTTGTTATAAAAAAATTGTCTAGTTGATTTTTCACAAAATATTTTTGGAATAAATTTCCTTGAAGATTTTGGTGGGACATTTAATCCACACTCCTACAACATGATGTCAGTATGCAAAACATGATGTATTTGACAAAAAAACATCATAATGCATTGAAAATTCAACATGATGCCTACAACAACAAGTGGTACGTGAGTGATTGATTTTCACATAAAAGGGTTTGCTCATTTCAAAGAATATTTGGCTAATGTTAATTTTTGAATTTTCATTCTTAAACTTAGAGAACAATTGTGTTTGAGTCATATCTAAGAAATGTTTTGTACATGATTCATGATTACGAGAACCTATTCTTCTTTTTATTGTATCTCTTCTATTTGGTGACACCCTTGTGTTCTCATTCCAAAATTTTACAATTAATTCTTTTAGAATATCAGATGTATTCTTGTCTTTTTGTGGAATTATACTAGAGAAATCCCAATAGTCAGTGTTATTGACTGACTCAAGACGTTTACGTCTCTCTATTACTTTCATTAGTGTTTTTCTGTTTAGCTTTAAAGCACTGCTTATTTTTCTAATCAAGCGTTTATTAACTATTTTATCACTTACTATACAATTAGTAAGTGCACTCCGTGTAGCACTACTATCTTTGGTGCATCTTTTACCACCTACTGATTGGTATATTTTATGTATGTTTTCAACAATTGATGCATTTTGATAAACAACATTAGATTTTCTTAACCTAGGGTATTCATAATAAGTATCATCTTAATTAATTTCATCAATGTAACAAATAATTGACATCTTTGTGTGTCATTTAAATTTTCAAAGTAATTATCCCAAATTCCACTAGATTTTCTTCTCGCATTTCTTTCAGACATTTTGTTAGGCATTGGTTTTATAATATTTTCATCAATTTCAATTAAGTGAATTGGTTTTCTTCACAAAATGGAAGGAGGTGTTCTTAGAGGTGAAGATTCTTTTACAAGGTTACTTTCTTCATTTAGTGTTTTCATACAAATTTCGGGGTTAACATTTGGATTCTCAGGTAAGGGTTCAACAATTGGATTCATATCAATTTCTTCATCCATACCAACATTATCATTCAATTCAATATCATTATTCATTGAAAAATCATTATTCTCTACATTTTCATTATGTATTTCATCCTCATTTTCTAATACATTAGCTACATTTGATATAGCAAATGTACCTTTTCTGCACAAGTTTTTGCATTCTCTTCAATTTCTTTATTTTCATCTCTTCCAATTACTTTGGTGTCTTGTTCTTGACTTTCCTCTTGTCCTTAGCTCAATTTTATCACCCATGATTAGAAAAAATCAACTAGTGGGGTAGGGGACAAAATGAACTACTAAAAAATCATGCAAGAATGTAGAAAATTGCACAAGCGAGAATGTATGCGAGAATGTATGTGAAAGAGATGAAAGGGACATTGGGGGCCATAATATATAAACAACGCATAATGCATACGCATTATAACGCGTACGTGTTATGCTTTTTACCTTTTCCAGCACATTCCTCAAGGCTTGGGATCTAGTTTGGATCCCCAATCTTGAGGCATGGACCTACACAAACACAACAAACCGCATGTTTTTGCAGAAAAACACAAAAATCTAACTTCCGCCATGATAAATCAACATCAAATGATCAATTTTTTTTAAAAAAATTATACCACGACGTAAATCGAGTTTCTTCTTTGTATAAATATTATTTTTCAATTTTTCTAACAAATACAAGGTTTCCATATTATTTATTTTCTTAACTATGCCTTTTTATAGCTATTTTTTGAAGTTTAAACATGTCTATCTTTTGTCGTGTATCTTTTTTTTGACTCATCGAAATTGAATAAAAAAATTTAGACACAAACTAGGTGTAATTCTATACATATTAAAAATAAACTAATTTTTGATATTTTTTGAGGTAGTTGGGGGGGAGGGGGGCACATTCGAGCTTTGTTATTTTTCAAAACATAAAATTTTTGTACTAGAAAAATCATTAAAAAATACTTGCTAAAAAAATATTAAAAATTTCTAACACAAACTAGATGCTCCTATCTATCTTTCTACTAAAGGGTTTTCAAAAATACTAAATGGTGCTAAAAAATGGTGGGGGAACGAAAATCATCAATTATGTTTTTTTAACAAAAATAGGAGCACCTGCTTTAGTATTTTAGTTATTTGACCCACTTAAACTTATCCATTTTCAATAAAATTTAGTAGCTTAGAAACTAGACTCAAAATTCTACGATTCATATTTTTACAACATCTTCCAATTTTGAGTGTAACTATTTTGAAAAACTCATACAAGTTGAAGTTTTTATTTTTCAAAAAAATACGTCTACTTCGACCCCCTTTTGGCCCCCAACTTGATGCACTTACCTAAAACCCATTGTTAAAAGGGTTTTTCAATGAAAACTAGATTTAAAGGAAAAGCTGCCAATTTAGGTCTTCCAACAAATTGTTGACAAGCTTCACATTTGGCTACCCATTTTTGGGCATCAAGAAACATAGTGGGCTAGTACTAGTGTGTTCACAAAATTTTATGAGCTATCACTTGTCCAGAGAAATGACCACCACAATCATGATTGTGAAAAGCTTCAAGCAACTTGGGTTGTTGTTCTTTATCAACACATCTGAGGAACATGCCATCAATTCCTTTCTTGAACAATGTATTGTCCCAAATGACGTACCTGACATCTCTTAACTTGATAGATCTTTTTTCCTTAGCTTTGATTCTCGGTACATTCGTCATATGTGAGAAAGTAAGCTATATCGAATACCATTCATTTGTAGTGCTTGAGGAAAATTACGATTACAGTGGTAAACTTTATTTAACTAGTTCTTCCTTTGAGTCATCTTGTGGCTCGTTCTGCTGATGAGTTGGAAAATCCTCTTCCTCGAACCAACTTGGTAGGCTTGGTAGGCTTGATGTCCAACTCATATTGTTGGATCTTGGAGACCCAATTACCTCTTTTAGATATTGGTTCATGTTATTTCAACATAAATATAAGCTGCATGTGTCTAGAACTAAAACATTGGTGTGAGGTTCAATACTCGGTACCTTAAATGTTTCAGGCTCTAACCACCACGTATGCATGTCTCTCAGGGGAGTGTAATTCAGTTCATGTTTCTTGAATCTAGAATTCATGAATGAAATATGAGATTTAATTCCCTCTTGATTATTCCGAGTTAGGATGGCATATATCGTGTGTTGAGAATCATAGGAATAAACTACGAAATAATTTTTAAAATCGGGACACACCATGTAAGACCTTTCACAATAAAATCCTTGGTTTGTTCAAATTCTCCCCTTCCTTCCTTTGACCATTTGAAGGATTAATTTCCTTTCATCATTGCAGAAATTTCTTTGGTTAGCTAGGAAAAATTTGGCACAAACCTTCACAAAAATTTCACCTTCCCAAATAATGAGTGGACTCTAGTATTACTTGTAGGTAAAGAAATATTTTTGATAGCTTGAGCGCACTCGGGAGCGGTCTTGGTTCCTTCTTTAGAAACAATATTACCTAGGAGTTTTCCTTCTGTAACTCCAAACACAGACTTCTTTGGATTAAGGGATATTCTATGAAGTCTACACCTTTGCAATATTTTATCCAAATCTCTTAGGTGATCTTCTTGCTTCTTTGAGAAAACCATCAAGTCATCTAGGTATATCACAATGATCTTATCTTTTTAATTTACGAATTCCATATCTATAGCCCTTTGAAAGGTCGTGCCAACATTAATCAAACCAAAAGGAATTCTTCTATACATGAACATACCCCAAGGGGTGGTGAATGCGGTTTTATGTTGGTCTTCTCTAGCCACTTCAATCTGATTATAACCAGAGAAACCATCTAACATGGATAGCATTTCTAATCTAGTGATTACTGCACAATATGGTCCATGACCGAGAAGAGGATATTTGTCCTTGAGGACACTTGATTAAGATTGTGGAAATCCACATAAATCCTAATTTCTTCATTTTTCTTGCAAACTGGGACAATATTAGCTATCTAAGTTAAATGTCAAATAAGAAACACTATTCGTGCATCTAACATATTTTTAACCTCATGGAATATTGTCCCTACTATTTTCAGATTATATTGTCTTTTCTTTTTCCTGAATGGAGTTGCACTAGGTTTCAGGGTATGGCATGCTCCATTGGGTCGAAAAGACTTCAAGTCTTCATATGAGTAAACTAAGATATCATAATATTTGGTAAGGAGGATTAAAACTTCCTTGCGCTCCTTAGGTGAGCAACAATTACCAATGTTGAGTAGGAGAGGTTTGTCCTTGGTATCAATGTCAACTTGCTCATAGTCAGGAGAATTCATAGGTCATGCTGCTCTTTCTCTTTGACAAACCTGTCATGTTTATAAAAAAAAATTTCAAGTGAAACCAATCCTTTTGGAATTTTATTTCCTTTGAGTTAGATGATGCCATTGTTAGGATCCTTGATCTCAACTCCTTGAATGGGTGAGGTTGTCGATTAAGTAAAATGCATAATCAATTCCTTTAAAGTTCAACTATTCAAAATTATCCCTATATTCCAATAAGGCAATAATTTTTTGATCATCATTGAATACTTTCCAATTTTTTTGCATTGTCGGGAACACTTGGCCTAAAAACCATTTCAATGGTGTATTTGTCTTGATCAAACTCTGAATGAGGGATCACCAATGAAGTTGATACTGCTAGGGAATATACTTTGTCATTATTTTCATGAGGAAAAATTCTATGGAAAAAGCATCAAAGGTTTCTATCGCATCCCACACTTTATTTTTGTAGTGTCTCAAACGATCATTCTTCACTTGAAACTGATTTTTACTTGTTTCACAATCAACTCTGAATCTCTGAAGAATTTCAAAATTTTGACCCCTTTCTCTTCTACAACTTGGAGGATAAGGATTAATGCCTCGTATTCTACAATTTTTTTAGTATTTGAAAATTGAAGCTTATAAGAAAAAGGAAACATTTTACCATTGGGAGATATAAGAACCACTCTTGCGCCATAGCCTTTTGAGAAAATATTCCATTGCACTCAAGAGTCTAGATCTCATTGGGATCTTGGCAAGTGGCCTCGGTGTATGACCCTCTGTAGTCATCATATAATTACCCATACTTGAGTTTTGTAACAAGACCTATGCACAAGAGATCATCGATTTTTGTTACCATGAAATTTTGATGAGTCTCGGCATTAGATTCTTCATTTCTCCACCGATAGGGATCATAACATGAGCCTAGTTCATTTAAATATCACCACCTAGATCTATGCAAAATTTATTTCTTAACAACATACCATAAGAAGTGGGAATGTAACAACTAGAATGGTTACCTTGACTTGCTTTTGAGGAAATTGAGCTATAATTATTTGAGCTTATTTACTCTACCAAATAAGAGGAACTTGTCTTGTCTCCATGAGTAAGAAGATCCAAATATTCTCGTAAAATTAAACCCAAGATCATGTACTATTTTCCACACAGCATCACATTATCCGAGGCTCCATAATCTATAATATAATTACTTAGTTTGCATCTGCGATGACAAAGGACAAAAAGAAAGGTTCAAAAATTTTCATTTGAAGGTGTAGTGACTGCCACAATATTTTGAGTCTTCATGTCTTTGGGAGTTTTAGGATTCCTTTAGAGGAATGAACGGTAGAGTTACCTTTGATAAACTGGAACAATTTTTCAAATTGATCGTTATTGGAATTCAAGTACTCTGCTGTGACATGGAATTTTTGTGTTAATGATATGCTCAATGATATCAAATTTGGGGAAAATTACCATACATGATGTCTCAAATACTAGTTCTTTTAAACTTGATGATGGCTCACTTTTGACCTTTGATTTGGGATTAGTTAATACTGATGTGGAAGAAAAAAATTTCTTCATAGATAATTTATCAACTGATTCACTTGACAAAGGTCCCCCTTTCTTTAAGATAGATTTTACCTTGGGAACCTTGGTTGTCTTAGACTCTTTAGGAGTCTCATTTGTCTTGGATTATTTGGAATTTTCTTTAGTCTTAGATTTTTTAGGAACTTCCTTAGAGCTCTTTTTATCTTCCTCCTTAGTGGTACTCTTCTCCCTTTTCTAAGAGTGTGTGTAGACAACGAAGGATTGACTATTCATATCTTCTACAATTTCTTCATATTGTTCTTCTTATTCTGAATGGTACTCAAAAAAATGATTATTACTTTCTCCTTCAAGCTCTTCAACTTCAGGTTCAGATGTTCCAGAGTCTAGCTCTTCTTCTTCAACCTTGACGACCTCAAATTCATCATCACTTTCTTCAACGACATCACATTTTGAGTTAGTTGTGGGATATGCTTCAATAACAAGCCTTGTTAGAGTGATTTCAATTATGTATCTTTTAGGAACGTATCCTTTTCTTGGGATGTCTTTATAAGTAGTAGGTTTACTACTTTGATCAACTTGATTTTGAAGCTAGCACATCATTAACCAACTTATTGAGTATGGTCTCAAAAGCATTGGGGGTTTCTTGACTCTTTCCCTTAAGGAAATTCATTTTGAATTTTCCTGCCATGATTAATTCATCCTCAATTTCTATTGCCAAGGATTGAGAAAATTCCAAATTAGCCTCTCTATCTCTTCTCGGTTGATAGCAAACTTACAGTTGTTGTGAGTTAATGAAGAAACATTCTTTTCCATCGGGGTTCGGGTGAATTCTAGTAGAAAATTTTTTCACAATATTTTTGAAATTAGACACAAAATTCCTCATGGGTTCCATTGGCTCTTTCTTCGCACTTTGATATATTTGGGCTAAAATGGAATGTTCATCTCTTCCATTTTGAAACGGTCTTCAAACTTAGTTTTCATATCATACCAGTTTGTAATGCATCCATTTAGGAGATGATGAAACCAATCTATGGAAATGTCTTGCAATGTTTCAATAAAGAGGTGAACAACAACATCTTCATATTCTACCGACAAAACTACACATGCAACAAAGAAGGCGAGAAATGTGGTCATCAGGTGAAGTCTTCCCATCTCCATTGAACTTGGGAAGAATCTTCATTAATCCTCGTGGGAGGTCATGTCAAGCTGGTAAGGCCAATGGGCCTATGGAATTTCCCCATGGTACATTAGTTTCCATCTTGGGAAAGGTTTTATGCGAAGGTAAAACAATGCGTCTAAGAATGAGTTCTTGAATGGTAGTGATTCCTCCCGTATTGATCCAAAAACGGGTGTTTTATTTTTTCCATTTTTAAACGTTTTCAAGGATTGTTATTTTTTTATCAACTTGAAGTATTTTATACTCAAAAAATTGATCAAATTATGATTTAGGACTAAATTCAAACTGAAATTAAGTTTGTAATTTACTCAAAATTTCACTGTTTGATCGAAGCCCCAAAAATCATTGTTTCTTGATTTTAATCGATTTTCCAATTTTATCAATTACTGATTATAGTTGCATCCATATTCATATTTTGAATTTAAATTACTTGCAAATATCAGAAACTGAAAATAAAATCAAAACACAACACCCAAATTGTTTATGGGGTTCGGAATTCCTACGTCCTCGGGTTCGTGGTGAACCGATCCATTAATAATGTTAAATATGTAAATACAATAACCTTTACATTAACCAATAATGAATCAAAAACCTACAAAACTATGTTTCATACCTTTGAAGGATGTTAATGGAGCTCATCCTATGTCCTTCACCTTCCTGATCCACTTGCAGTGTGTCTCCCTTTGGTTCTACGCCTTCGTGTGACTTTAACAACAAATAAATCATCACAAAATCTCCAAATCGGATAAAAAATCACACCATTGTGATTTTATCAAAATTCTGAGCAAATTTCATATATAACTCGAGATCTGGAAGTGAGCAAAAGTGCCCCAAAACTGCACTTTCAAAACTACACCTTATTGGCTTGACACGGACGACACTTGTCCATTACAAATACAAGTGAGCTTTATTTATACCACTTACAAGAGGGTGTCGGGTTGGTAAGGTTGCTTATCTTTTTAGATGAGGTGTTGGGTTCAAATCCCCCTTCTATAGGTTTAGGCACCCAATTTAGCCATGGACCCCACATTTGGTGGGAAAAGGATATGATAAGCCTTTAAATAGATTTTTGTCCACAAAATTCTCCTTATCCCATGGGATTAGGCTTATTCTCGTGGAATGGATTAAATAAAATATTATTATTATTATTTTAAATCCAAATCCACTAAAAACCTACCAAGTTTCATGCCTATAATATGCCATTTGTCCACATCAAAGTGTGTCATGTCATCATTTGACCACAACTTTGACTATGCATATCTTTCGCATATGAACTTAGATTTGGTCCGTTCAAAATGCGTCAGAAAGCTTCATGCGGCGAGATCTATACCATGGAACTGATTACAATACCATAAATTTTTCCTTGTCACTAATTTCCACGTGTCACCTTACCATTGCTCCACTTGTTGACATGTTGACCAAAGTTGACTTCCATGTTGACTGAACTTTGACCAGACATAACTTGAGCTCAGAGAGTATGTTTTCACGTTCTTATAGTCGTCGAAAAGATTTCTGAAGGATCTATTACATTGGAGTGGTCTATGGAAATTTAGGGAACTTTAAAACTAAAAAATATCCCCTGAACATGTACTCACTCTTTCAGGACTTGATGCAAGGCTTACGGATTTACGAGGAGTGTTCCTCCTTGGAGGGGATAACTTGAAACAAAAATTTCCTTGAGAATTAAAAATTGGTATCATATTGACCTTTAGCTTTTTCTCCTCATGTAAACCTCTTTCGTGTCAATTTGGAATCTTACTGTGAAAGGATCACTGACACATTTTGATCAGATCTATCCTTTTCTATTTTCTCTCTTTCTTGATCTCTTTGTGCCTGAATGAATCTAGCAACTCTCATAGTTTTATTTTCTTTGTTATCCAATACCGATGTTTGAGATGTTCAAATGAAATTCATTTGTTCACTTTTCCCAAATAGCTTGCCTCAAATATGATAATATGTCTTCTTGAGTATCTATAAAAAGAAGATTTAGTTGCGAAGATAGGTGATTTACCTATAATAGTTATACAAATTATTTCCTTGGTAGAAGAGGGCCACGTCGGTGAACAATGATCAACACCTATCCAGGAGGTCTTACGGCCATAAGTGTAGATGACCTAGAGGATCCTCACGAGAGAAACACTGATCTAAGAACTTCTCAGAAGAATTTACAGTCATTTTTAAAGCATGGAGAAAAATTATATGATTCCGTCGATATCTTGTTTGTAGGAAACGAAGCTAGTATGCAAAAGTTATGGCCCACTAAAATTTTAGGGCAATTGGTGAATTTTAGGCACAAAAACACTGATTGGACATGTGCACCCGCCACGTGGACAAATTAAAATGTGACACGTGGAAAATATAGATGACGAGGAAAAATTTGTTTATTTAAATTCCACATGGGCGGTCAAGTTTATTTAAATTCCACGCATTAATTCTTGCCACACATTTCTGCCACGCATTTCTCCAAATATCCTAACTCCTTATCCCTCCACGTTGGAATATCCTCCAAAATCTATTATAAAATATCCTACCTACTACCCTATGCACTTCACCTATCTATCCAACTAAACACCCCACATTCCAAGTGGCTAAGGTGGCTATTAAGTCAATCTAAACATGCATGGCCCCTTTATTTTAAAGGCTTTCCTCATTTTCGCACCCACAATGTGGGATAAATCTTTACAAATCCGCCTAAAGAGAAGGAGAGGGAAGTGGAGGAGATTTGAACCGCTAACCTCCCATGCAAAATTTTAGGTGCCTAATAGTTGAGCCAGCCATTTGGAAACATTATAAAAGGAGCTTTATTGTATTTGAAGAGCATTTGGGACTATGTAAATTATTGAAATGCTCATAACTTGAGCTAGGAGTGGAATTTTGAGGAGAAGTAAAAAGAAACCCTGTTATTTTTGATAGAGGAAGACTATGAGAAGGTAAGAATTTTGTAGAATTCTTTGTAAAGAATTTTTTTAAGATTTTAATAGATCGGTCCCATTCAACCAAACCCAGAGACATAGGCCTCAAGCGCCAAACTCCGTTATCACGCTTGTGTCAAATTGATGGTGAATTCTCTTCATTTCTCTATATTTTTACACAGTACTTGAAGTTTTAATTATTTTATTAAAAATTCAAAATGATATAATGTTCAATTTTTACATCGAAAATCAATACAAAGCAAAATTGTGTGTGTGCACAATTGCTAGTTAAATTTGATTTTCAGATCATTGGTATCAGAGCTGGTTTTGACTGATTTTTGGTTCAGATTAACTATTTTTGGATTGCAAGTTATGTGTTGGATGTTAACAAGGTCTCGATCTAAGAAGGGTGAAGGAGAGTTAGTTGAAGGAGATCCCAAAATTGGTACCAGACGATCTCGAAGTCCTACAATGGTGGATCGAGAGGAAGAAAATTTCAATCATTCCTATAGATGAAGGAAATGGTGGAAGAAATGTACCAAGATAGACAAAGGGAAAAGGGAACTAGAGAAGGTAAGAAAGAAGAAAGCTCTAGTTCTGATATTCCTAAAAGAGACCCTTTAAAATCTGATTTTCCTTCATTAAAGTTAGATATAAAGTTTGAATTGCCAATGTATACTGGAGAGCTAAATGCAGAGAAGTTGGATAACTGGGTCAAGCAGATAGAAGTATATTGCAAGGTTCAGAGAATTGTTGATGATGAAGCAAAGATTCATCTGGCAACTCTTCGGATGGGTGGCACAACACTCATTTGGTGGGAGAGTAAGCTTTAGGAAGTGGAAAAAACTAAAGGTATAAAAATCACTTCTTGGTCTGAATTTGTTTCAAATCTTAGACAACAATTTCATCCTCTTGGTTATAAGCGTAACAAGCTATGATGTATTGGAAAACATTAAGACAAACTAAGGAAAAGTGTTCAAGAATACACACAGAATTTAGAAAAAGGTCTCTAATTTTGGGAATTTCCCTAAACACAGAAGAAACACTGCTCAAATATATTGGTGGATTGCATAGTTATCTAAGGCATATGATACTTGTTTTAGGTCCTACTAATCTTGATGCAGTATGTGTTCAAGCAACCCATTTGGAAGCAAGAGGGAAAATGAAAAAGGAGTCCTCTTCCTCTTCTTTTAAACAAAAGAACAAGCAATCTGAAGGAAAAGGTTCGAAAGAACAAGGAAAAGGTAAGCATAAAACAAACTCTACTATTAAGAAGGAAGATGAAAAACCATTTTGTAATCATTGTAAAAAGAACCATGATGAGTCTAAATGTTGGAAATTACATCCTGAAATGAAACCTAAATGGATGGTTAAGAAAGGAAAAGAAAAGAAAACAAACACTGCAATCCATGATCTTGGGTCAGATTCAGGTGATGAAACAAAGATCACAGCTATGAGTTTTCAAGGTAAATCAAAACTTTCAATTTCCAACAATAGTACTACAAATGTTGCATCTTCTTCTAGTAAACAAACTATACATGATGATAAGAAAATGAATGAGCTTTTCCACATTAGAGTAATTTCAAAGCATATGAAAATTGATACTCTTTTGATAGTGGATCCCATGCTAATCTAATTTCTGAGGAGGTTGTTAAGAAACTAGGACTCAAAACTAAACCACATCCTAAGCCTTATCCTTTGGGTTGGGTTTGTGATGATGTAAAACTGCAAGTAGCTAAAACTTGTACTTTCAGATTTGCCATTATAGACAAGTTTATAGATGAGGTTGAATTGGATGTAGTTCCTTTGGATATTTGTGGGGTGGTTTTGGGAAGTCCTTATTTGTATGATCGTAAAGCAATCTTCTATAGGGAAGAAAATAAATATTTGTTTGTAAAGGATGGAATTGAGTTTATTGTTAGAGATCACCGTGAAAAGAATAATCTATCCTTGGTAACTGCAGGTCAAATGAAAAGGCTTGTAAACTCAAGCAAAAGTTTTATGCTCATGGTGGTCAAAGCCAAAGAAAAAGAACATGAGATGGCTTTTGAGACTTGTGATCTGAAACATAAGGATGAATTGGTAAAAATTGTTTCTCATTTTGATGATGTTTTTCAGGATCCACAAGGTCTACCTCCCAAAAGAGGGGTTCAACATGAGATACAGTTGCTTCAGGATGCACCTCTTCCCAATATCGAATGTACAAGTTGTTAGTAGTAGAGAATGAGGAAATCAAGAGACAGGTAATGGAACTTTTGGCTCAAGGTATAATTCATCCAAGTACATCCCCATGTGGTTCACCAATTATATTGGTTCCTAAGAAGGATGACACTTGGTGAATGTGTGTTGATTTCCGTGCTTTAAACAAGATTACTATAAAGAATCGTTACCCTCTTCCTAGAATAGATGATTTATTGGATCAATTAAAGAATGCAATTTATTTCACTAAGTTAGACTTAAGAAGTGGTTATCACCAAGTAAGAATTGCAGAAGGTGATGTTTGGAAAACTACTTTTAAAATGAAACAAGGATTGTTTGAATGGTTAGTGATGCCTTTTGGTTTGTGCAATGCACCAATAACATTCATGAGAGTTATGAATGAAATCTTTAGACCATTCATTGATAATTTTGTTATTATCTACTTAGATGATATTCTTAAATTCAGTAAGTCATGGGATGAACATGTTAAACACATCCAGAAATTCTTAGATGCACTAAGGAAAGAGAAATTGTATTTGAAGATGTCAAAATGTGAATTTGGAAAAACATCTTTAATTTACTTGGGTTATATTGTAGGAAATGGAGAATTGAGAATTGATCCTACAAAAATAGAGGTTATTGTGAAATGGCCTAGACCCACTAATGTGACGGAAGTTAGGAGTTTTCTAGGTGTAGTTCAGTACTAGAGAAAATTTATTTCTAACTTCTCATATATTGCATCTCCTTTGCATGCTTTGACAAGTATTAAACAGGTCTTTCAGTGGGGAGGAAAACAACAGAAAGCCTTTGATACACTGAAAGAGAAGATAAGTACCGCTCCGATCTTGGCACTTCCAGATTTACAACATTCATTTGAGATTGAGACAGATGCTAGTGACTACACAATGGGGGTAGTTTTGATGCAGAACAAATAACCAGTGTTACCATTCAAAAACCTTTACAAGTGCGGTAAGAAACTATCCAACTTATGATAAAGAGTTATATGCTTTGGTTCAAAGTGTTAAAAAGTGGAAGCATTATTTAATGGGAAAAGAAAAAATTATACATACTGACCATCAACTACTTCAATACTTACAAACACAAACCAAATTGCAGCAGTTTAGACATTTCAGGTGGATAGGATTTTTGCAACAATTTCATCTTGTAATCGGATATAAAAAGGTATTCAAAACAAGGTTGCCGACATATTATCTAGACCACCGGTGGTAGTAGCATCTATTCCCTTGCATTATAGTTCTTTGGCTCATGTTAGTTACAAGGAACAATATGTAAATGATGTTGATTTTAGAGAAGTGTATGAGGATCTAGTAAGTGGGAAACAAGTAGGAGAAAAAGATTATCATTTGCATGAAGGATTGTTATATCATTATGGTAAACTTTGTATTCCAGAAAATGAACGTGTGCATATGATTAGGGAAGAACATACTTCTCTTATTTTAGGGCATTTTGGTGTTAGTAAGATAGTTGCACATTTACAAAAATATTGTTATTGGCCTAGAATGCATGAACATGTAAACAGGTATATTAAGGGATGTGTTCTTTGTGCCACAAACAAGCCAAGTAACAGGAAATTAGGACTTTACACTCCTCTTCCTGTTTCGATAAAGTGTTGGGAAAGTGTTTCCATGGAATTTGTAGGAGGCTTGCCCATGACATGGAAGAAACATGATTACTTATATGTGGTAGTGGACAAATTTAGCAAAATGTGTGTGTTGGTTCCATGTACTAAACAAATAACTGGTGAGGGAACTACACATTTGTTTTTTCAATTTGTTTGGGTTCATTTTGGTTTACCTACTTCAATTATATCTGATTGGGATTCTAGATTTCTTGGGAATTTTGGTCAACATTGTGGGGGTTAATGGACACAAAACTAAAAAGAGCACTACTTTTCATCCATAGACTAATGGTCAAACAGAGGTTGTAAACCACACAGTAGTACATTTGCTTAGGGGCTATTGTGGCAAAAATCCTAAGTTATGGGATGAACATCTATATTATGTGTAACATGCTTATAATCATGCCTTACATTCTTCTACTTTGAAGTCTCCATTTGAGACTTGTTATGGATATCTTCCTAATTCTCCATTAGATGTATATTATGGACATGAAATTGTTGTTAATGGTTCAAGTGATTCTGACAAGGCTAAAATATTTGTGTAGAGAATACAACAAGTTCATCAGTATGTCCGTGAACAATTGGAGAAAAGTCAAGCTAAGTACAAAGCTAGACATGATAAACATAGAACTGATCACAAGTTCAAAGTTGGTGATTCAGTTTGGCTTCACATCAAGAGGAAATACTAACAAGTGAAGGTAAAAATTTCAAACCTATATGGTATGGTCCGTTCCAAATATTGGAAAAAATTTGTAACAATGCTTTCGTTGGATTTACCTCCATATATGCAAATCTACTCAGTTGTAAATGTTGAGAATTTAAGATTGTATGAACCGCCTATGATTGTTGATCATGATGATGCTAACATAATGCCTTCCATTGATGATTTTTCTCCTGAGTATCTTGATGAGTTGTAGGAAGACATCATTTTGGACAGGAAGGTCAAAAATTCACGAAGGGGTGATATTGAGTATCTTCATGTTGGGTTCAAAGGAATTCATCCAAACAAGGCTAAATGGATGGAAACTAGAAAGGTGAGGGAGAAATACCCTCACCTATTCACCAATTAAGTTGACTTTTGGGGTCCAAAAGTTTCTCAGTGGGGAGGAATGATCTAGAGGATCCTCACGAGAAACACTAATCTAAGAACTTCTCAGAATAATTTACAGTCATTTTTAAAGCATGGAGAAAAATTATACGATTCCGTTGATATCTCATTTGCAAGAAACAGAGCTAGTATGCAAAAGTTATGGCCCACTGAAATTTCAGGGCAACTGGCGAATTTTGGGCACAAAACACTTATTGGACACGTGTACCCACCACATGGACAAATTAAAATGTGACACGTGGAAAATATAGATGACAATGAAAATTTTTTTTATTTAAATTCCACATGGGTGGTCAAGTTTATTTAAATTCCACGCATTAATTCTTGCCACACATTTCTACCATGCATTTCTCCAAATATCCCAACTCCTTATCCCTCCACGTTGGAATATCCTCCAAAATCTATTATAAAATATCCTAGCTACCCTATATGCTTCACCTATCCATCCAACTAAACACCCCACATTCCAAGTGGCTAAGGTGGCTATTAAGTCAATCTAAACATGCACGACCCTTTTGTTTTAAAGGCTTTCCTCATTTTTCGCACCCACAATGTGGGATAAAGCTCTACAAAGCTGCCTAAGGAGAAGGAGAGGGAAGTGGAGGATATTTGAACCGCTAACCTCCCATGCAAAATTTTAGGTGCCTAACCATTGAGCCAGCCACTTGGAAACATTATAAAAGGAGCTTTATTGTATTTGAAGAGCATTCGGATGTGTAAATTATTGAAATGCTCATAACTTGAGCTAGGAGTGGAATTTTGAGGAGAAGTAAAAAGCAACCCCTGTTATTTTTGATAGAGGAAGACTGTGAGAAGGTCATAATTTTGTAGAATTATTTTTAAAGAATTATTTTCAAGATTTTAATAGATCGGTCCCATTCAACCGGAACTCGGAGACGTAGGCCTCAAGCACCAAACTCTGTTATCACGCTTTGTGTCAAATTGTTAGTGAATTCTCTTCATTTCTCTATATTTTTGCATAGTACTTGCATTTTTAATTATTTTATTAAAAATACAAAAGGATATAATGCTCAATTTTTACATCGAAAATCAATACAAAGAAAAATTGTGTGTGTGCACAGTTGCTAGTTAAATTTGATTTTCAGATCAGCGGATGCTCTTCTTCTAAGGTATTCAATGTAGATTTCTCTCACAATGGATCTATCAAATATGAAAAATTTCTGCAAGCTTTTGAAGTTTTCCCAAGATATTATCTAAAGGATGGAAGTAATGTCTCCTTGAAAATATTATTTGGGCATAAGATTCGGTTGGAGAACAAGAGCTTGTGCAGAGGGCATAGTCATAAATATTTAACCAAGCACTTCTTATCGATTCCCCCCCCAATAAGTCGAAAGAAGCTGTTAGCATATGGATTTACATGCATGTGAATGACATGCAATAGTAAGGGAATGAAGTCCCTCCTGAATGAAGGTGAGGATTCCTTTATTGATAACCAAAACAATATTTACATCTGTACATTCAAAATTGTATATGGAGGGTGTTTTAGAACATCAAATGGAAAGAAATGTGAATGAGGGAGATGGAATGAAATGAAGGAAAGAAATGGAAAGGAATGAATGGAAGGAACATGCAATATTTAGGTAAAAGCAGAGCCTAATATCGCATAGAGGAGAAAAATGAATAACTAACTCAAATAAAGCAGAGTTTGATTCAACTAAACAAGAATAAGTAAAGGAAACACACATGAGAAAGTAAATATCGAGCTTGATTATCATGAACAAGAAGAACAGATTAATAGCATTGACAATAAGATAAAATACAATATTTGCATGAATATTTAAACACTAATATATAATTAACATAAGAACATCAAATGCTATAAGAGATCATGCATGGGACACAAATTTCATATTTCATTAACTCCAAAATGTCTTCACAAAGAGCACAAAGTTTCTTTCTTGAAAGAAATCTTGCATACAAAATTATTTTCTTCTCCTCTCTTAAACTCACCCTATAAATGAGCCCCTAACTTCCTTTTATAACCCAAAATTTGGTTACAAAGTAGTTAGGTTTTACATGAACATTAAATAGAGCCATCTAAAGTGAATTTGAATTTTTCAACAAACTCCTACAAAGTAACTTCAAAATAGAAACCACTTAAGTTATCATAATTTACCCAAAGTGAGTATAACAATAACATCACTTTTTAACAATTTTAAATCATTTTAGGAAATGTTCATAAACAAAAAAATGGGTACATGTGGACCCCACTTAGATGACTTGGACACCCACATGACATCCTAGTCAAAGAACGTGCCACCTTGTTCAAGACACCTAGGATCAATGCCTTATCCATTGGGCCAAGAGTCCACCTATCTTGGTCATACGAGAATGAAATCATTGACTGTGCTCCACAATCCTCCAGATGACAAGAGATTTGACCTTTAAACTTGAGCAATTTATCCACCTCTCCATTTGAGAAATATCCTAGTGTGAGAAATTTTGTCTTTATTCACATTCACATTCATAATTATCCACATACTATGAATAACTTTCTATAGTGAATTATTCATTTGTCACAAGATCTGTAGTCATTATGGTACCTTGGCTTGTCAAAATCTAGTTCCTAATATTTCACCATTAAGAATATCTTCCAAGATTCGAGATTGCAATTCACTTCCTGGAGTTATGTATTTCATCTTTATCACCATCCCCAAGTGTTTCCATTCAAGAACACTCCAAATTTAATATTAGCCAATGAATTATCACACTGATACTAGGCCGAGAGCCGAGATGGACACAATTTAATGATATGGCCATGTTTGATGATCCACACAATTGTACTTGTCATTGGTCCTAGTTTTTCGATGAATATATCTCGCCACAACGATCAAGTGAAGACAATTGATGTAGACAAGCTTCTCCCATTATCGATCTCTGTCAATAACCATGGATTTTGACTCTGAAGAGACCTTTTCCAATAGCTAAAAATATACCGTATAATGAAGAATTCATAGGTGACCCATTGGTACTATCGAGAAGTGTTGATTCCATAGAAATGAGACCGATAGCTCACAAGTCGATGTCACTTCCGCTTTAGAGTTGTTAGAGCTGAATCACCACACTATGTAGGTGTCGTAGTGCTATGTGTAAGTGATGATCAATTTGGGAATTTTTAGGGACAATGGGAAGGTTTACACACGTGAGAGACCACTTCAGAACAAGCACTGGGAAAATTTTGACTCGCCTTCGGTTGATATGTGATCGCTAAACTGGCGGCTTATCTTTGACATGTCCCAAATTGGTATCGATGATGTTATCATACTATGAATGGAGCACCAATGTGGGTAAAATTCCTTGAAAATCATATAGAAACACCAATTTCTTTAAGATGAGATGATTGTGAAGACATGACAAAAACTTGATTTCTAGTTATTACTTCCAGACTTCAGAATTGAAAAAATTGCCTCTACGACTACCCTGGGAAAAATAGTAAAATTTTTTCTCAGAATCTCTCGTTGGATGAGGGAGTCTATTAAGGTACCAAAATTCTGTGTGTCAGATGGTTTTTTCCCAAATCAAATTCTTTAGTCAAATATAAAAGGTCAAAGTTGACTCTTCTAAAACTGGTAGGAAAATGCAGGTGTAAAACTGTGAAAATCCCATTTGGTTTAGCTTGGGAAAAATACCAAACATCACCTTTGTTGGGGTTAAACCATATAACAATGTTTACATAGATCTATAATCAGATAAATCATGCAAGCAATCAAAGTGGAAATAACCAGAAGATGAAAATAAACAAGAGAAAGATTACACCAAATTTAACGTGGTTGACTCAGTGTGGGCTACGTCCACCAAGAAACAACCAATATTATTATTCAGTGCTTTACAAAGGAAATACAATGAAGATCTATTTTCTTCCAACACCTCTCTGGATGTTCAATGTTCTTCCCTCACTCAACTACACAATCTTTCTCACCAAGGAAACTTACATGCAACCTAATTGTAATCTCTTCTACAACTTGCTTTACTTTCCTTACACTCCAACTATGCATACATGCATGTGTGTCTATATTTGGAAACTTAACTTTTCTTTTTACAAACAATAAATCATATTTAAAATTGTTTATTTATTCTATTTTTCAGAAAAAAATAAAGGTGTCGTCGCACGGAGTAACCAACGACGATTATTATAACTTTGACCGGCGTCGATTATACCCTAATAGACGCCGTTACTATCAAACCAAAGCAACATTGTAAAAACAAGTTTCTTATGAAGCAATTTAGTTCCACACTCAACAATATCCCACTTGGAGATCAATTGTTGCACTGTACTGTGCATCACAATCCTTGGATCCTTTTCCTTGGCTCGTTTCTTCCTCTTCAAGTCTTAAACTCGAAGACCAACATAAGTGGAGTGAAACTAAAACTTCTCCCTTATCAATGGATTTGTTAGCACATCTGCAAGGTTCTCATCCATATGGATTTTCTCCAACTTCTATTGTTCATTCTCCAATACTTGTCGTATGAAGTGATACCTTAATCTGAATGTGTTTCATTCTTGAATAAAATGCTTGAGTTCTTTGTGAGATGGATCGCACTCACTATCACCGTATAACCTGCAATCCTCTTGCTCCTTACCCAAACATTTCATGAACCTTCTCATCCATATCATCTCCTTGCTAGCTTCTATAGCTGCAACATAATTTACCTCTGTAGTAGAAAAAGCCACAACATTTTGCAATCTAGAAATCCAGCTAACTGTCATACCACCTACTGTGAAAACATATCCAATAGTGCTCCTCCTATCATCCAAATCTCTAGCCATATCTGAATCAACATAGCTGCGTAAAGAAGTATCTGAGCCTCCATAGCTTAAATCCATGCTTTGGATGTCCCTCTCAAATACATAAGAATCCATTATACTACTTTATAATGTTCTTTACATGGAATAGCCATAAACCTACTCACAACTCCCAATTCCTATGCAATGTTTGGTCTAGTACAAACCATGGCATACATTAGACTTCCTATTGCTGAAGCATAAGGAACATGTGCCATATACTCAACCTCCTCTTATGATGAAGGAAACTGATCTTTTCTCAATTTGAAGTGTCCAGCCATAGGTGTACTAATAGGTTTTTAATTTTGCATATTAAACCTTTCCAACACATTATTGATATAAGCTTCCTGAGACAAATACAATTTCTTGTTTTTCCTATCTCTGTGAATTTGCATACCAAGGATTTTCTTTGCAGCTCCTAAATCCTTCATTGCAAATGTGTGAGATAACTTTTCTTTAAGCTTACCAATGTCCTACATACTAGATCCTACAATCAACATATCATCCACATACAGTAACAAAATAACAAAGCTTCCATCATCAAGCTTTTTAAAATAAACACAATGGTCAGATTCGCATCCTATAAAACCATGCTCATGCATAAATCTGTCAAATCTTAAATACTATTGCCTTGGGGCTTTCTTAATCCCATATAGGCTCTATTTCAATCTGCACACAAGTTTCCCCTTACCCTCGACTTCATAACCAAGCAAATTTATTGTATATAAATTTCTTCCTCCAAATCACCATGAAGAAAATCCATCTTAACATTAAGCTGTTCTAAATGTAAATCTTCTGTTGCAACCAAAATTAGAATAGTACAAATAGAAGTCATCTTAACTACAGGAGAAAAAATCTCATCAAAGTCAATACCTACTTTCTGTGTAAATCCCTTTACAACAAGCCTTGCCTTGTACCTCTTTAGTCCACCTTCTTCTTCCTTGATCCTGTAAACCCATTTGTTCTGCAGTGTTTTCTTACCTGCTGCAACTTGACCAAATCCCATGTCTGATTTTGTTCCAAGGATTCCATCTCCTCATCCATGTCATGCTCCCACTACTCATGGGTATCTACTTGCATTGCTTCTTCAAAGCTTTTTGGTTCACCACTATCAGTCAGTAATAAATAAGAAAGTGAAGGTGAAAATATCTCTAGGAGGTCTACTTACCCTCTGTGACCTTCTTACCGAGATCTGGGGTGTCTGAGGCTCATTCTATGCCTGTTGCACATTTGTGTCAATTTCGCATGCGTGACCGATGCCGGTCACCCATAACCAACCACGGTTCCTCTCGTCTGCGACCAATGGTAGATATATCCTTATCGACATCGATTCTAGTATGACCGACACCGGTTTCGTATCTGAATTCTCTAATTTTACACTTGCCGACCGACACTTTGGTTATCCCGATCGGCAACGATCTCTATGAAACCAATGCCGATATCTATGTAAATTTGCTTTAGGTTTTAAAGTTGAGTTTTCTTCAAAATCTCCTCAACTTGTTCATGTTTAGGCACCAAAACCCAATCCCTGTACATTCTCTTTTCATTCCAATCAAATTCATGATTCCTAACAATCTTAGAATCTTCTAAATACCAAAATCGATAACCGAAATCACTAGAGCCATAACCAATGAATGTACATCTCTTAGACTTAGCATCCAACTTGTTTCTATTTTCTCTATCAACATGCACAAAAGCTTCTGAGCCAAAAAATCTAAGAAAAGAATAATTTACCTCCTTTCCAGACCAAGCTTCTTCTAGTATTCCACCATCTAGTGTTGTTGAAGGCCCACAATTTATCAAGTATACTATTGTATCCACTGCTTCTTCCCAAAACTTCAAAGGAAAACCGACATGTATCCTCATGCTTCTGGCATGTTCCATGATTTTTCTGTTCATTCTTTCTGTAACTCCCTTCTCCTGTGGAGTTCTAGGAACCATTATTTCTCTTTGCATTCCATTCTCTGAACAATAATCATCAAAAGCCTTGCTGTAATACTCACCACCATTGTCAGATCTAAGGCACTTTAATTTTAAGTTTGTTTCATTTTCTACAAGGGCTTTCCATCTTTTAAAAGTTTCAAAAATATTAGATTTATGCTTGATACAAGGTAGATCCATACCTTATGGAATCATCAATGAAAGTCACATAATATTGGGACCCTCTAATAGAATCTACTGGCTAGTCCCCACACATCTAAGTGTATGAGCTCCAATTTTTATCCTTCTTTGTTGACCCAACCTTGAGAAAATTCACTCTCTTATGCTTTCCAAATATATAGTGCTCACAAAATTCAAGATCTAATTGTTTCAAATATGATAGCTTACCCTTTTCCTTTAAGATCTGCATTCATTTTTCACTCATATGGCCTGACCGATTATGCCACATGTTTGCATCTAAATCTATAGTAGATAACATAGAAAAGGAATCAGTAATACAGGTAGATAGATATAAATTTCCTACCTTCTTTCCTCTTGCCACAACAAGAGATCCCTTGGTAACCTTCCAAGAATCGGCTATGAATGTAACCACACATCCAGATTCACCAAGTTTCCTGCTAGATATTAGATTTCTTTTGAGGCTTGGCACATGCCTCACATATTTCAATATCCATGGATTTCCATTCTACAACTTTAGATAAACATCACCTTTACCAGTAATATTGCATGGCTCATCATCACCTAAATAAACATGTCCAAAATCACCCTGAACATAATTTCTGAAATAACCCTTATTAGGGGTAGCATGGAAAGAAGCTCTAGAATCTAACACCTAAGATTCTAATTTATTATCCAAGGAGAGAATAAGGGCATCTTGCTTTACCTCACTTGCAACATTTTCCTCTTTACCTTTTTCTTTATCTAATACATTCTCTTTGTTTTCCTTAGACCAACACTCCTTCTTTACATGTCCTCTCTTTCCACAATTCCAGCAAAGTAAATCTCTGTACCTAGATCTAGATCTGCCATGTCTTGACTTTGATCTCCCATTCTTCTTGCTCTTGGATGATCTCTCCTTAGATATTCCCTGTTTTCTACAGTTAAAGCATTTCTAGATGATGATTCTCCGAGTTTTTTCTGTGTATTTCCTCATTAAGGATTACACTATCCACATCATCAAATTTCAAACCCTTAGAAGCAGTTTCTGTATTACTAACAGCCATTACTAAATTATCCCAACTATCTGGAAAAGAGCATAAGAATAAAAGTGCTTTTACTTCATCATCAAACGAAATTTCTACCAATTTTAATTGATTAACAATAGACGAAATTATTCAAATGATTAGATACAGATCCACCTTCTTGCATCTTAGAATTAAACAATTTTTTCATCAAATATACCTTATTCGAAGCACTAGGAGTTTCATACAAATTTTCTAAAGATTTCATCAACTCTATTGTGGTTTTTGCATATGTAAAATTGAAGCCACCGAGTACATGTCAGCTCAATCTTATAGATCCCGAGCATTTACACCAAGAACCTTCCATTCTTCATCTGTCATCGTGCTCAACTTTCCTTGCTCATCCAATGGTAAGTATAGATCTTTCTGATATAAATAATCCTCCACCTATATTCTCCATAGTTGATAATTACGACCATCAAATTTCTCTACTCGGTATTTACTATCTTCTGCCATTTCTCTGCTCCCACTCAATCAGAAAACCCTCTGTGAGTAAATCTTGTCAACACACAAAACCTCCAAACAAAGCTCTGATACCAGTTGTTGGGGTTAAACCATATAACAGTGTTTGCATAGATCTATAATCAGATAAAGCATACAAGCAATCAATGCAGAAATAACTAGAAGATGAAAATAAACAAGAGAAAGATTACACCATATTTAACGTGGTTCACCTAGTGTGGGCTACGTCCACCAAGAAATGGCCAATATTATTATTCAGCGCTTTACAGATGAAATACAATGAAGATCTGTTTTCTTCCAACACCTCTCTGGATGTTCAATGTTCTTCCCTCACTTAGCTACACAATCTTTCTCACCAAGGAAACTTACATGCAACCTAATTGCAATCTCTTCTACAACTTGCTTTTATTGCCTTACACTCCAACTATGCATACATGCACGTGTGTCTATATTTGGCAACTTAACTTTTCTTTTTACAAACAATAAATCATATTTAAAACAATTGATTTATTCTATTTTTCAGACAAAAATAAAAGTGTCCGCATGCGAGTAACTAGCGGTGGTTACAACTTGACCGGCACCGGTTACTCCTTGACCTATTTTTCCCGATTTGACTAGCACCGGTTTTACCCTAACCAATGCCGGTTACTCTTAAACCAAAGACATTGTAAAAACAAGTTTCTTGTGAAGCAATTTAGTTCCACACTCAACAACCTTAGGTATCTCGAAACTTGGCAAGGGAGTATATGAATGTGGATAGAATTCAAATAACCAATATTTTTCTTGATGATCATTCGGGCCTGAAATATAGATTCTTAAGGTAGGCCTTTCGACAAGCTGAAATAGTGCGTGCGGCGAAATTCAAACAAACTGCGTTTTATTTGGGTTCGTGAAAAATACCAAATGAGGTGTTGTGTATTTGAAAATGAGTATGGAAGAACCTTAACATGAGTAAAATTTTAGGTAATGATTGGTTTTTCATGAAAATCATCCAAGTTTGAGATATTAAGCTCCAAAATTGATTGCTTGACAGATCTGACAACTGCGACAATGTTTTTTCCACATCTATTGTTTTCTTCATTAATTTCATTTTCTTGTGAGTATATATATCGTGTTTAACATTTTTTCAAATGGTTCACGTGATTTATCTTTACACACAGTCCTCCTCTTCTTGCAATTATGTGTATTTATTTTTCCTTATAGGCATGAACAATGGCATATGTTGGTGAGGACAATTGCATGCCCAATGCTAGCCTATTTCTTTATTGTCTGTGTGAATGGGCTTTCCAATGGATGTGTGGAAAACTTCCTCTCTGGCATGGGAGATTTGATAGCTCCTTGGTATGCATGGGAATGGAGTTCTCTAACTACTTGGTATATTTCCTTGACCAATGCGTGGACTGGTTGGTTTTGTGAATGCATTGACAATTGTGCATGAGATTTTTGTTCTTTTTCCCTTGGCTACGTGGATCTCACCTATTTTGCATGGGCTGTGTGGATCTATAGTTCAAAAACCTTCTTATTTTCTTATTATTTTTTTCCTTGGGAAAATACCCTTTATTTCTGTAAATGAGTGGGCTTTGGTAGATCCTTGGAATGCTTATGGCCTTTGAATGGCTATGTGGACACTTCAAAAATAGATGTGTGGCTTTTTTTTCCTTCTCCATAGTTGGGCATGGTATTTCCTTGTTTCATGGAAGTTTGCTGCCTGCGTTGAATTCTTCCTTTTTGTTCTACCAAATGCGTGGAAATTTACTTGTTTCTTCTTCTTTGATAGTTGTGAGAACCTTTGTCCTCAATGTGAGAATTTTTACAAATGCGTGGCTTTTAAGAACTCCTGGTGAATGTGTGGGGGCTTCTAAAATAAATGATTTTGCAGGTTTGTTTTTAGCATGGAAATGGTTCCTTGGAATGCATTCTTTCCTCCCTAATGTGGACAAGCTCCTCCTTCGCATGCACATCTGATGGATTTGCTTTAATAGATTTCTTGGAAGGAGTGGAGAATCAATCATCCTGAAGAATGTGCTATGAAATATTTCAAAAAAAAAATTTCTCTGAAAACACTTCTATATGGGGAAAGTAAGAAGTTGAAATAATAATAAGAATTTGGAAATAAAGATCCCCAACTTCTTACTCACGAATTTTTCCACAGAGTTTCACGGAGGAGAGTAAGGAGGATCAAAGAAGTTTTCTTGTAACCATTTATTTCTTTCCATTGAATAATAAATTTCCACCTTCTTTGAGTAGTGGGCATTAATTGTCGGGAGTATGGGAAAAATATAATCATTTGCCTATGGCAATGGCAAAGCAGATTGACAATTCCCATCTATTTCCCCATGTGGGAAATTGGGAGATATTTTTCCATTTTTCCATCTAATCAGGTTGTAATCAATAAAGAAAACTCCAAGAAGAGGGAAAAATAAAAAAATTCCAGAAAGGGAAATCTGGGAGCAGAGAGCCAACTTGGCATTCCCGAAAAATTGGAGGTGGAAATTTAATTTCCCATGGCAATGATAAAAACTTGTTGATCGATTTTTAATGAATATTAAATTAATATTTATTTAATTAAAAATCCCAAAATTTAATAAAATTAATTTTATTAAATAAAAGGGTAAGAAATTAATTAAATATTAATTAATTAATTTAAACATAGTTTATGACATGACAAGAGGAGTTCTTACCCGAAATGAAGGTCAAAACGATTGGGAGAATAAAATGATCACGACAAAATTGATAAATTATGAGAAATGACACTTCAGAAAAAATTATTAAATTTTCACGTGTTGTAATTTTACGAAGTCAAAATTAGTTAATAACAAGACTGCAGCTCTAGATCTGAGTATGAGAGAGAGGAGCAGTTATGCATGATTTAGTGCAGTTAGACTCCACGGGCTTTATTAGAGAGGTAGAATATAACAATAGAGAATGGAGATGAGACTTCCATCGAGAGGCAACTACTTGATTGAAGATGTGGTGGAGTGTCTTTGTGATGGTAAGGTGATGTGTTTCATCTTGGTGCAGTTTTATTGCATGGATTATTACTGTAAAGATTTTTGTGCAAGGTTTGGGTGCTTATTGAAATGACTAGATCAACACAACTATCGGTTTTTGTTAGAGTAGGTACGGATTGGTGTACTATGCCAATTTTTGATGTTTGGTAGTTCCAACAAAGTAGTGATGTTGGTCGCTGAACCGACGTCGGTCACAGAGGAGAACCGGTACCAATCAGTTGATTGTGTTCGGTCTCTTTGATGGTAAATCTATATTGAGTTTTTGTAGCATAAGAGGGAATGAAAGATTTAGTGTCTTGTTTTGGAGGATCAAGTATCTAGCACAGTGTTTATAGGTAAAAATGGATTAGATCGCTTCAATGTTTGAATCAGAAAGAGGATCAAGTTGGCTCGGTTAGTCTAGTGAGACTTGGGTAAAATTCAGGTATCTTTATACGGTTCATGTTTTATTTCGTTGATTTGAAGCAACTGGTATTATGTTTAGATTGTGTGCACAAGTAAAAATTTTCACCATGGATATTTGGTGAGCCTGAATTTTATTTTTGGGATGTGTTGGAATCTTGAGGACAAGGGTATCTAGTCTAAGGATGATATCCTCAATGGAAAAATCATGTTTAGACACAGTTGTAGGTAACGAAAGATGTCGAGTACATATGATGAAAAGAAGGTGGTTCACCTACTTCACAAGAAGTCCAAAATTATGTGTAGAAGTATTCTTTGATAAGAAGGGAATCCATTTTTATATTTTATTTCATATGTTTTATTCCTCAATGATATATATATATATATATATATATATATATATATATATTATATTGGAGCTTTTGAGCTTGATGATCGGAGGCGGTGCGGGAAGTTCATGTTAAGTGGGAGCAAGCCATGGTTGTTGGCATTGTAGGTTGGACACATATGCATGTGTGGAGTGAGAGGAGCATGCTATTATTTAGAGTGACATGAGGCACAAGTTGTTTTGGAGGACAATCATCATTTTGTAGGTATTTTTATTGAGTGTATGATGACATCACTTCTGGTTTTATTTTATAGTGCATGTATATCCTTATGGGATTGCAGTTGATGGTTGTTTAGCTAGGTGAAGAAGAGAGAGAAATGTTATTACATTAAAGGTTAAAGAAGGAAAATCTGTTTGTTACAGGTTACAATGTGACAACAGTGTATATTTACATCTTATTGATGTTTCCCTTGTTTGCTTTCATCTTGGATGGTTTGTGTAGTATGTTGATGACATTTTTTGTTGTATTTGCACTATTTTTGTTGGTATTTGTGCTAGTTATTAGTAGCATGATTAGCAGGGTTGTTTTTATTGACATTGATGAGCACGGGATTCATATATGGATTTGGAGTTAGTCTGTGAGAGACTTGGAGCTTCTGGAGATCCTGATGATATGGATGGATTTATATGGTGAGTTTATACATATGGATAGATTCTTTTTTGTGAGTCTATGATGTTGCAGATATTTTTAGCATGGTTTAGATTATTTTAAGCATGAGTAGGGGATGTTTGTATTTCCTCTTGTTACTATGTTACTCCATGATAGATATATTTTCTATGTGGTTGTCTTGGACATGTAAGTTGTTTATACAGGGTTGGATTCATAGAATGCAATGTTTGGATTCTTTGAGTTATGTAGGTGTTATTGATTGATCGCCCATTTGTTGCATGTAGAACTCATTTTGGTTGTCTTACCTAAGATCTTGTCTATTGCTTACACTTATTCCAGTTTGACTTGTCTTTGGTCAGTTGCATTGGTGGTAACATGGAGATATGGATAGATGGTTGGAGAGCATGGTTGGTTTTAGCTATGGTTGTGATTAAATATCATCACTTCAATATGATGGGAGATCTTGCAGGTATGATTAGTCATGGTGACTTGGATGCATGAGAATATATGTGTTTTGATTCAGTGGGAGCTTGATGTATGGATAGATCGAGTATCATGAATCAATAGTAGCTTCATGTAGGTATATGGTAAGTCATGGTTTGTTCTGTTCTTGCTTTTAGAATATGGTTTAATCTTCTTAATTACTTGAGAAAATTGTTGAAGTAAATAATAGATGGTCTTCACATTATGTAGAAGACGGTGATGTACAAGTGTAGGTACATGTTCAACAATTTATCTCCAAGTGAGAGATTGTTGAGATTTTGGAGCTGAATTGATTCACAGATAGCATGTTTTACACCTTGCTAGAATACACAATAACGAGAGAGTTGGGTAACCGACATCACCACCTTGGGACCGACATCACCAATTGCTCGCCTTGGACCGACATCGGTTTCTGTGCATGATCACTTTATTTAAGTCATAGGAACTAGATGTAACATTTTTTTAAAAGTTGATCCAATGGTTGTAATTGCATAGATAAGTTGACATAACTCGTATATTCTTATATAAGCATGAAAAATAGTGTTAGAAGGTGAGAATGATCATCCTTGTAAGAGGATAAAGAAAGATCTTGTATTCTCCTTAGTAGAGATAATGAATAAGAAGAAGAAGAAGAAGAAGAAGAAGAAGTAGGTTACATGAAGACAAAGATTCTATGGAGAGAAGCAAGATTGAAGGAAATAACAGATACATCTAATGTCTTCTACTATATTTTCTTTGAATAGTTATTGTCTCATTGTAATGGCTTTCATAATATGTAAAACACTTAGATTTTCTTCTTGAATATCCACAGGTTGTTATGAGATCTTATATTGTAGATCCATGAGATCATGTTGTATTGTTGATCCATGTGGATCTAGTCTTATATCATTAGATCCATGTGTTGGTGAGATATTGTATTGTAGATCCATGAGATCATGATGTATTATTGATCCATGTAGATCTAGAGTTTTAGAGGATATTGTCTTCATGTTTGCATGGGTTGATGTAGTGATGGAGAGAAAGAATTACTTTTTGGTGAACATTACGATTGCACATTATAAGACCCATGTGTTGGTTGTGGAGCTTTATAGTGAAGCGGTGGGGGTTGCGAGGGGGCTTTGCCCCTTTCCATGGGGATGCCCCCACAGCGGGGGTCCGAGGGCCACGTGCCCCGATGGGGTTTTTTATATGTATTTATGCATTATGAAATCTAGACCGTTCCTTATTAGGTCACAAATCTAACAGTGGTTTTCTATGTTTCCCAAAATGATAAAAACCCTAATATATTTAAAGGGTCGTAATGTATGAGGCTCATTCATATCGGTGGTGCACTTTGTGAGAGAGAGTTTTTTTGGACTGAATAAAAGGATTGGTTGTTTCTGGTGGACGTAGCCCATTTTGGGTGAACCACGTTAAATTATGTCTCTGTTTTATTGCATTCTTTTCTATTTTACATTTTCTACATTATTCATTGCATGCTTGTTTATCTATACAACTGTATAATCCTAACAACTGGTATCAGAGCATGTTTGAGATTTATTTTTGGTAGTATACTCATAGAGGGATTTCTATTTGAGTGGGAGAAGTAGTAATGGCAGAGGAGAATAAGTTCAGAGTTGAGAAGTTTGATGGCTGAAATTACCAGCTATGGAAAATGCAGGTGGAAGATTACTTGTATCAAAAGGATCTATACCTACCATTGGGAGGTGAAGAAGTGAAACCCTCAATCATGTTTGATGAGGAGTGGAAGGTTTTGACAGAAGGCTCTCGATGTGATTTGATTGAGTTTGGAATCATCCGTAGCTTCAAATATCTCACAGGAAAAGAGTACGGTAGAGTTGATGAAAACCCTAGCTAATTTATATGAAACACCTAGTGCATCCAATAAAGTTTATTTGATGAAAAGATTGTTTAATCTACAAATGCAAGAAGGTGGATCTATATCTAACCATCTTAATGATTTCCACACTATTGTAAATCAGTTAGATTCAGTTAATATCCCATTTGATGAGGAGGTTAGAGCATTATTATTCCTATGTTCTTTGCCAAAAAGTTGGGACAACTTAGTAATGGTAGTTAGTAATACATCATCTACTTCTCTTAAATTTGAAGATGTAGTCAGTGTCATTTTAAATGAGGAAATGTGTAGGAAAAGTACAGGGGAAAATTCTTCTTTTGGAAATGCATTGAATATGGAGAGTAGAGGGAGGAGCAAGGAGAAATCAAAGAGTAAGGCTCGTGGGAGATCTAAATCGAATATGGGCAGATCCAAATCTAGGAGTAGAGGCATTACTTGTTGGAACTATGGAAAGAGAGGACATGCTAAAAAGGATTGTTGGTTCAAAGGAAACAAAGAAAACCAGCTTGAAGGTATTAAAGAGGAAAATCGATAGGTAATATTGTTCAGGATGCTCTTATACTTTCTCTTGATACTAGAGTAGAATCTTGGGTAATAGATTCAGTGCCTCTTTCCATGCAACCCCTGATAAGGGCTATTTTAAAGAGTATGTCTAGGAAATTTTGGACAAGGTTTATTTGGGTGATGATGAGCCATGCAACATTGTCGGGAAGGGAAATGTACACCTAAAATTACAAAATGGAAATACATGGATATTGAGAGACGTGAGGCATGTACCTAGCCTCAGGAGAAATCTCATCTCTGTAGATAGTTGGGTGGTGAAGGTTGCACTAGTCACATTCACTTTAGATTCTTGGAAGGTTTCCAAGGGTTCCCTGGTAGTGGCATGGGGTAAGAAAGTAGGCACTCTTTATTTGTCTACTTGTATATCTAATTCTTCTACCATATTGTCTACTTCAGATGAGGATGCCAACATGTGGCATAGTAGATTGGGACATATGAGTGAGAAGGGCATGAAAATTCTATAGGAAAAGGTAAGCTTTCAAGTTTGAAGCAATTGGACTTAGAGTTTTGTGAGCATTGCATTTTTGGGAAATAGAAAAGAGTTAGATTTCTCAAGGCAGGGAATACCAAGAAAGAGAAAAAGTTGGAGCTAGTTCATACAAATGTGTGGGGGCTGGCCCATGTTGCATCTCATGGTGGTTCTCTATACTATGTCACATTCATAGATGATGCCACAAGGAAGGTATGGGTATATTGCATTAAGCGTAAGTCTGATGTCTTTGATACATTTAAGAAATGGAAAGCACTTGTTGAGAATCAATGTGGTTTTAAATTGAAATGTTTGAGATTTGATAATGGTGGTGAGTATTGCAGTAAGAAATTTGATGATTATTATTCCTTGAATGAGGATTCGTAGAGAGAAAATAGTTCCCAGGACTCCACAACAAAATGGTGTTAGTGAGAGGATGAATAGAACAATAATGGAGCATGCACGGTCAATGAGATTACATGCGGGGCTGCCTCTTCAGTTTTGGGCAGAGGCCATAGATACTTGTTGTGTACTTAATCAACCATGGGCCTTCGAGTGCACTAGATGGAGGAATTCCCAAGAAATCTGGACCGGGAAAGAGGTAGACCTTTCATTTTTAAGAGTATTTGGTTCAGAGGCATTTGTGCATGTTAATAAAGAAAACAAGGAAGAAATTGGATTCAAAATCCAAACATTGTACATTCATAGGCTATGGCTCCAATGGTGATTATGGATTTCAGTTTTGGGATCTAGATGAATCTAAGATAATTAGGAGTCATGATGTTGTTTGGCATGAAAATAGAATGTACAGGATCAGGTACAGATGAAAAAAATCCCAAGGAAGAATTGGTTGAGGATATAGCTCCTAAAAATGAACTCTCGGGTGGAAAATATCCACCTACAGTACCGAGGTTGAGTTTTGTAGGCCGAGAACATGACAACTAGTGTTGACATCAGCACCTCTTGTCAAAATTCAAGAAAATGAGCAACAAGCAAATAATGATCCCATGACACCCCCATCTTTGGTAAGAAGGTCACAACGTATTAGTAGACCTCCAAAAAGATTTTCCCCTACTTTGTATTATTTGTTACTAACAGATAGTGGTGAGCCAGAGAGCTTTGATGAGGCAATGCAGGTGGAATCCACTAAGGAGTGGGAGCATGGCATGAATGAGGAGATGGACTCCTTGGAGAAGAACCAAACATGGGATTTAGTCAAATTGTCAGCTGGGAAGAGAGTACTACAAAACAAATGGGTCTACCATGTGAAAGAAGAAGAAGGTGGATGGAAAAGGTACAAAGCAAGGCTTGTAGTGAAGGGGTATGAACAAAAGAAAGGTATCGATTTTGATGAAATTTTCTCCCCTATTGTAAAGATGTCTTCCATTCATACTGTATTAAGTTTAGTTGTTGTTGAAGATTTACACTTAGAGAAACTTGATGTCAAGATGAAATTTCTCCATGGTGACTTGGAGGAGGATATTTATATGCAACAACCACTTGGGTATGAGGTGAAGGGTAAGGAGAAATTGGTTTATAGGTTGAAGAAGAGCCTATACGGGCTCAAGCAAGCTCCCGAAATGGTATCTAAGGTTTGATAGTTTTATGCATGAGCATGGTTTTACTAGATGTCAATCAGATCATTGTGTGTACTTTAAATGGTTGGATAGTGGGAGCTACATTATTCTTCTATTATATGTAGATGATATGCTTGTAGCAGGGTCTAATATGCAGAAATTGCAAAGCTTAAGGAAAATCTTGCACAAACATTTGCAATGAAGGATTTGGGTGCAACAAAGAAAATCCTCGGTATGTAAATCAAGAGGGACAGGAAAAATAAGAAATTGGTGTTGTCTCAAGAGGACTATGTAGAAAAGGTGTTAGAGAGGTTTCAGATGTAGAATGTGAAACCAGTTAGTACACCATTGGTTGGGCATTTTAGATTAAGTAAAGAGAAATTCCCAACAACACAAGAGGAAAAATATTATATGGCATGGGTTCCTTATTCTTCAGTAGTTGGGAGCCTCATGTATGCCATGGTTTGTACCAGCCAGACATTTCCCAAGCAGTGGGAGTTGTTAGCAGGTATATGGAAAATCTAGGTAAAGCACACTGGAAGGCAGTCCAGTGGATTCTCAGGTACTTGAGAGGGACCAGTAGTAGGCACTTGTGCTTCGGAGGGTCAGATTATACTTTATAGGATTTGTGGATTCAGATATGGTAGGAGATGTGGATAGCAGGAGGAGCACTACTAGATACATGTTTACAGTTGGTGGTGTGGCAGTGAGTTGGATCTCAAAGTTGTAGAAGGTAGTTGCCCTATCTACTACAGAGGCATAATATGTTGCAGTGACTGAGGCAAGTAAGGAAATGTTATGGATGAGTAGGTTCATGGAGGAGTTGGGTAAGGAGCAAGGGGATTGTAAGTTACACAGTGATAGTCAAAGTGTAATTCACTTGGAAAAGAACTTGGCCTTCCATTCCAGAACCAAACACATTCAACTAAGATATCACTTCATACGACAGGGGTTGGAGGATGGGCAGCTTGAGTTAGTGAAGATTCATATAGATGATAATCCTACTGATATGTTTACTAAGCCAATGAAAAGGAGAAGTTGGATTTGCATTCAACTTTTATGGGTCTTCAAGATTGATCTTGAAGTGGAAGAAACAAGCCAAGAAGAAAAGTCCAAGCAGGAGCTGTAGTGGTGGAGTTACAGCAATCAGTCTCCAAGTGGGAGATTGTTGGTTGTGGAGCTTGAAGTGAAGCAATGGGGGTCACTAGGGGGCTCATGCCCCTTGCGGGGGTCTGGGGACCATGTGCCCCGATGGGGGTTCGGGGGAAGTGCCCCAAAGCCACATTTTATATGTATTTATGCATTGTGAAATCTGGACCGTTCCTTATTAGGTCACAGATCTAACAGGTGGTTTTCTATGTTTCCCAAAATGATAAAAAAAAACCTAATATCTTTAAAGGGTCAATGTATGAGGCTCATTTGTATCGGTGGCCAATGTGCACTTGTGTGAGAGAGTTTTTTGGAATGAATAAAAGGATTGGTTTTTTCTAGTGGACGTAGCCCATTTTGGGTGAACCGTATGTGAGATCGATGATGGTTTGGAGGCATGATTTTAGTGCACTCATGGAGATCCATTTAGAGATCTGGAAGAGGAGATACTCTTGAAGAAATGCATTGTACTCTTGTGGGAAGAGTTGATTTGTACTCTTGTTCATTATTATATATATGAGATCTCTATCTTTGATGGATGTGGCCACATTGGGTGAACCATAGTATATGTTGTGTTATGTGTGTGTACTTTGTTTTGAATTGGATTTATCTAGTTTACATTTCCATTGTTGTATATTTTGGGGAATTGTCCTATTTCTATAGTTTTATATTCCCAACAGGGCAATGTGGCCGTAGTCACACTACTAAACTCCCATGCTCATGCTTATAAATCCTTTACACTCTTGTTGTTACTCCTATGTGGGATTATTCCCTATGCAAAAAGAGAGGGGGTCAGCTGTAAGACTATGGTGAGTAAGGTACCAGGAGGGACACGTGGCAGACGCAAGGGAGGCTTCACGGGGCATATGTAGCGCTTTCACTTAGCAAGTAGTTATGAGGGGGCGGTTTGGAGGGGGCCATCCCCAATATTTTTGCTATATATATTTTTATTATATCTGCGGCATGGTTAGTTTTTAGGTTATATGGATTAGGTTTAGGTTTATATAGAATCGGTTTTAGGTAATATAAACCATAGGTTTAGATTTTTATATAGTTTATACAAACACGGAATATTTTATTAAAAAAATATACAAATATTATAGTTTATATTAAAATATGGGTGCAAAATAATTAATGCACTGAGAGGCCATATCAAGGAAATGGAATAGCGTTTAGAATTTAGAGTGAAGTGTAAAATATTATATATTACCAAGGGACAAAAATTGTTACCCAACCAATGAAAAACTTAAAAAACCTATTTTGTTGAATCTTTTCTCCCCATGTAAAATTGAGTTTCACTTGAATTTTTACTTTTTCTTTTTGATTTCTTGAATTCCCTACACACTATATAAACTATATAGAATATTTCACAAAATTTTACTACCCTTACCTTAATTTGCAGGGCCTAGGTTATCTCGAATGCCTTTCCACCTGTACAACCAACATCCAATCCCACCATATGGAGAGGGAAGGAGGGGGTTAAATAGAATTCCAAATAACTTATCCTCCTAACTTCCCAACCATTACAATCTTAAGTTTTTAGGATCAAATTAATGTATTAATCCCGCTCTAGTACAATGTCAGGACGATGGGTGGAAAAGATATAAATCAACTTTATTAAATGTGAAGTTTAACATTATGAATAAATGTAAATGTACACAACATAAATAAAATTAAATAACACATAAAACATAGTGACATTGTATATAATATGGAAAACCCTTAAATGGGTAAAAACCATGGAGAATAAATCCACTAAGTGGGAAAATTTTACATCTACCACCCAAAGAACTCCACGATCACTTATATTCCCAATTGTTATAGGATTTACCTTCATATTCACATTTGAATACTATTATTTGATCTATGATCGATTGATTTGATGTCTAGAATATGACCTATGGTCATATTTAAATAACCTAAAGGGTTATGACCTTATTAAGTGATGGGGAACACACCGATTTAATTAGTTATTTAATTAAATTAACAAACGACCTCCTATAAAGTTTATATTTAAATAATAAGAATATAAAGTATTATATATTATTTAAATATAAACTATATATTATGATACACTTAATATTATAGTTCTAATAGGATCAAGAGCTCATCCTTTCCTATATGAGGTATGTACAAGCATCCATGAATCTAATTTCATTTCAAAGATATTATTTTATTGACAAAGTTAGATAATTGATGTTCACTTGAGAACCTTGTACATGAGAATGAGAAACCATCCAAACTTCATTTAGAGACCTTGGCATAATAGTAACACTGGATCAAACATCGATATCATGATTAGTCCTATAAAGGTGAAACAATCCAACTAAGAACTATTAAGAATGAGTTTTCAAAAGGTAAGATAATGAATAAAGAGCACAAAGTGATTCCATATTCCAGGAGAGTTCATAAGAAGACGAAGCTCATTGTATATCCCAAAAAATTCTTGATTCAAGAAAGAGTGATCCATTGTAGCATCTTTCTCTTCATAAGCATCCAGGTATGTCTTCCCCAAGGATGGATCTTTCCCATAATGAACAAGAAGTGATCTTGCATCAAGTTCCTGAAAGTGCTTGGGCAAGCAACATCATGTCAACTCCTAAAGAGCCATTCCCATGGATTCAAGAATTGCTTAAAAGTTAACCAAGAAAAACAAAGCAAGCTATCATGCCTGACCTCGAAGTAATCTCAAGAACCTTGAAATACAAGTGAAGGAAGAAGGCCCAGACAACTTCCCACTTCTTCAATAGAACCTCATGTAACCAAAACGTAGAAGTTGCTAGGCATAAGAATGTAAATTCTATCAAGGAGATGACTCCATCAGACTATGAGTTGATCTACATCTCATTAGGTCAAGCTTATCATGAGGGTGATTCTCATTTGTTCAAGGAATCCTCTTACCACCTCCTTTATTGGAATGAAGAGTACAAGAGAGAAATTGAGTAATCAGAAGACTAGATAAAAACTCTCAATTATCACATTCAACCTTTCCTGGATCCCAATTTAGTACCTTTACTCCTCATGGAAGACATTCCTCTAATCAATAGCTTTGACCTTGATGTCATCAAGAAATCATAGGTTTATATGATGCAGGGGAAGGCTAACGAGAAGTGGATTGAGAAGACTATCGAAAAAGGAAAAAAAATGTTTCTAGAGGTACTCTCACTAATCAAGTACACTATTTCCATCTTGTTAGAAGTGAAGAAAGTGAGGGAGGATATTGAAAAATATAAGATCCATTGAGATGAGGTGTTCCCACTTGTGTACGAGATGAACTCCTTTGACTCTCACACCCTCATGAGTAAAAATGTGTTTGCATCAATTTACGAGAATTTTTCTCCAATTTCGGTCCGCATCATAAATGAAAGATATGGTATGATAGAAGATGCCATATCCAAACTTGACTATAGAAAATTGGAGGATTTTGTGGTTTTGAATGATGTGTGAAAATGTGTTTAGAGACTTGGACTTCTTCCACTCACTAAGGATTCATCATCATAACTCCTTGTTTCCTTTAGGAATTGGTCAAGAAAGAGGAAGATGACTCTTTCTCCTTCAATAAATATACCTTAGAGTCCCTGACTAGCGTCAAAGTATGTATCTCTAACATTTAAAGAGATATCAAAGGATGGTCTTATCAGTGCAAGAAGATCAATGATGTTCTAAAGGAATTTATCAAAGTATTGAGTTTCGTTACCATTCTAGAGGAAGAAAAGTTAACACCTGTGGTAGCTCAATTCAGTAAGGAATTCAAAGGATAGGATCCCACTCCAAAAAATATTCGTCAGGGATCATGAATCAGAAATTTTTTCACTAGAAGGATTGTTTTTCATAAAATTAGTCAACTCCTTCCCTCTGTCTTTCTCCCTCTTTCTTCTTTCCCTCTTCTAATTCATCATTATATGTAATCATGGTAATTTGTCTCATTCAATTAAGTGACTTTCTAAAGTTGAATTGTAAAAGTCCCTTTGATTTATAAAAAGGTAGCTTATTTTCTTCACTTCTTAGGAAGATATAAATTCAAAATTTAAATGAGAACTTTAAGAGTCATGTGGGGGTAGATGAAGAGGCAATCCGCAATGCTATAAATTAGAATTGCTACTCCATTCTAAAGGATCCTAGATCCTAGATATTGAAGTTTAGTTCTCTGTAGAAATTGTGAATTTTTGTATGGTTGTTGAGCTTTGTATCACAAATACACAACAAATAAAATGTACATTTATTATATTTCCTTTTCTCATATTTTCCTCATTTCTCTCTATCCTACACTTTGCAAGCATGGTGATCAAGAAGGAACTTTGTATCCTTGATTGATGAATCTAAATAATTATGTGTATCTATTTTGTTGGTCTCGCTAATGGATTAAATTGTTTCTTTCCTCTAATTGAATGTGGACATACTCTAGTTATTGTGTGTGAACTCTAGTAGTGCTTACTCACAAAAATAACCTTCTCTTTCCTAATTTATCTCCTTTATCGCTCATCGATGCAATTTCCTCCCTTGTACCCTATACAAGAACTTTTCCATAGGTTCAATGAAGTCTTTCTGTATGATATCCAACATTTTTATCCACCTGCTGCAACATTTAGATAGAATTAGGATAATTTACATTCAATAATGGGAGCCTCCCCATATATAATAAGGAGGGGTGTAGCCCCATGAGTGTTGTTAGAAACACATAATTTGTAACACGGAAAATTATTTCACTAAAAATACCTACAATTATTTATGCCCTATTGATTTTCAATAAGATTTGGTGAGATTTAGAGAGCCTTGGGTTCCTTTAGTGCTAATGTTTGCAATAAGAGTTCATGAGAATGTTAGGTTATCAAATGAGGTGAGTTTGACTTGTTTATATAGGGTTACTAAGTTAAATTATCATGGAAAATATAACCCATAGGGATTAAATGACCCAACTTAGGAATAATTTTCTCTTTGAAACTCAAGAATTTGGTAGATAATAATATAAGTGGATCTATGCCTATAGGTTTGAAAGATAAACAACAAAAATTAAATCTGAATTTAAGGTTGAATTTCCTTATTTAACATTTGTACTTGCATCAAAGTAATAAAATTATCTACTGCTTAGTGAGGTTCTTGTCTTTGATATTGTATTATTGATGGAAATAATATGGTGTGCCAATCCAATATTTGCAATGATCCTCTTAAAATACGTAAGAAGAAAAATGTGGTTGTGTGGGTGGTAATAGCCAGTGTTGCAGCAATTACAACTCTCGCAGCGAAATATCGGTTTTGATTAAATGGATAAAATCAAGCAATGCCATTCCTCTTCGGAGCATAACATGTAAGTAATCATTTTTTAGCTTAAAACATACTCAAAATGTGTGCATATATAGGATTTCAAATATTATCCTTTATTTTTAGAATTTACTATCTAAGACAAACTCCATATTTTTGCATGGCTTACATGCTGAAAATTTAAAAATAAAAATTACTTCATATATACTTGTTCAAAAATATATCTATCTTTAGAGAACATACCCACCCAAAATTGTAAATATTAAATATCCCTTATACACTACTGCACAAATACCCCTATTTTTACAAAGCATATTGACCCAAAAATTGACAATAAAAAATACCTTATATATATTCACGTGGTATTTACCATATCCTAGGGATAACCACATCAAGGAAGACATAAACAATGCTTATACATGTGGATCTTGTCAAAATGGAAGGATAACGGTAATACAGTTATCACGAGGTGAGAGAGATGACTACGGATTTCGGAATGCAGATTGGAAAAGGAGGATATGGACCAGTTTACCTTGGTTGGCTTCAAGACAGGGAAGTAAGAATCAATTATTTAGATGATAGATCACATCAGGGTGCCATAGAATTTTCACGAGGTGCATACAATATTATTTTTGGATTAGTAAGTTGTTATATTATTATTTTTAAATAATAAAATAATATGTCATTACAAAAATGGATACTTATAACTTGTAGTGTAGTGCAGGTGGATATGTCATCTAGATTACACCATGAGAAATTATTGAAATTCATTGGCTACTGCAATGAGGAGAAGAATATGATTCTAATCTATGAGTACATGTCCAATGGGGACCTATGACAGTGTCTCGATGGTAAAATACATAGCTTCTCAATTGAATTATAGATCACAACATTTAATATTTACAATGACAGATTGTGTAACATGTGCATTTAGGTCGTAACTCATCTAAAAAACTCCTTAACTGGGAAACAAGGATCAAATTTACCTTAGATGTTGCACAAGGTTAGTGAAGCAACATCACTTGCTAACAAGGCTAGAGCATTAAAGGCATAATCTTTTCACAGTCTATAACATTAATAAATTACCTTTGAGAAACAATTATGTAGGGATAGAGTATTTACACACAGGATGCAAGCCATGAATTATTCATAGAGATGTGAATACCTCTGATATCCTGCTAAATTATCATATGGAGGAAAAAGTGGTAGATTTTGGATTTTCCAAGATGGGTACTTTGGAAGGAGCTACTCACATATCTACACTTGTTAAGGGAACTACTGGATACCTAGATCCTGAGTAAATATTTTAAAATTAGAATTAGTAAATTTGAAATTAAATATATCTCTTTCATACAAGATATTTTTTTAATGTAAGGAGATCTTATCTGTAATATTATCATGATTTATTATGGTTTTGTAGATATTACACTACTCATCGATTGACATAAAAGAGGATGTTTTTATCTTCGGAGTTTTTCTCGTTAGAATTTATTTTTTCCGGGCATCCTCTACCGTGAAAGGAGGGGACGGGAACATCTCTAGCTGGGTAATTATAATGATATTTCATAAAGAAACACAAAGTTTTTGTTGTTACCATAAAAATAAGCATACCATGATTAGTGATGATTTTCCTGTTAATGGTAGATACATGCTTTTCTAGTGAAGGGAGATATGTGGAAAGTAGTAGAATTAGTAATGAAATGTTGCTCACATCTCCATGCGAGGGCCACAATGAGTGAGGTGGTGTTGGAATTGAAGGAATCCATGATATTTCACCCAAAATCACACACATATATTCCACATTAGAGACCACCAAATCCCCCTCGTTTTTATTCTTTTTCACCTAAAAAATCATACCTGTCATTATTAAATCTAGACCCAAGATAATATTTGTTAAAATTAGCATTTTAGTAGTTAATTTAGCACTTTTTATTTTATTCATTTGGATAATAATGCACATTTTAGAGTGTTCATGTAACTTGTAGTTTATCTTAGTTCATTTTTTTGCTAGTTCAATTAAGGGATCAGTTGTCTAGTTTGGTTAACTAGTAAATTTTAGTCATATGCTTGTATTATGGAGATTGGTCTCATGTGATAATGTGTTGTAACTCGTTGTAGAAAATTTGTTCAATGCCTATATACATTACAGCTCCATTCATTAAAAAATGATCAATTTTATGTCTTACATCTTGATTTATGGTTTTTATCATTATGTATCAAAACAACAATGCAAGTTGTTGATCTTGTGAGATGAGAGAGAGGAGAGAGAGTTGATAAAGGTGTCATAAAAAAAATCTGCCATTTAGTTTAGATTTGAAAAAAGTTGTTTCAGGGGAAAAAATATTTAGTGGAGCACCAGGTACTCCCTGGCCCATAGCCAATCCCATTCAGTTTTATTCCATGTACAAGTTTCATAGTTGTTGTTTTTTTATGTTTGAGGTTTAAATGGTGATGATTGAGTTTGAATTACTAGCATTTTAAGGTCCTTAGAGTACTTGTAGAGATTTTCCCACATAGAAGCTAACCATCTCAGGTTCCCTAGTTCCCAGGACCTCGCAAAAGAATTACACCCTGTGCAAAGTCACATTAGCCTCAAAAAAAAGATATTGTGATTCATCTTGTCTTTGCACCGTAATCAAGCCAAAGTTCCATCCATGCATTCCTCACACCTGATCTCATCTCTATTAGCTCATCCCTATTGAGCTCCCACCCCAACTCATCTTCGATAACTCTAAGCTCCTCCTAGATCAAATCTTGTAAGAAAGTTTAGTGCCCTCCTTTGGTTTCTAGCACCACTCGGCCTCTTATTAATTCTTACACCCTACAAACTTGAGTTCGGATCTCGTAACCCCTCACTCAATTGTATTTCAAATTCAAGATCTTACAAGCTCGTCCCTCAAACCAAGCCGACTTAAACACCAACTAACCATTACACCTTCCTATAAAATACCCTTGATCAACCAATCCCATCCTACAAGCTTCACCTAGCTAGTTCCCCTTCAAACCTATTTATTTCCTTGAATATCTCAATTGATATTAGATTTTCAAAGTGGTAAACCAAAAATAACCCAAATCTTATCTTTAATATCGAGACAACCCTTGACAATATAGTAGTGAACATTTTGTTTGGGCTCAAAACCCTACATCTTAAAAACATAAAGCTTGATTTCACCCCTGACTCAGAATCTCCAAGGAATATCTTTTTCAATGAGCCTGAGTTCATTCCAAAGAGCACCTTGCAACAAGTGATATACTCCAATCATAAGCACCTTTGATTTATGTAGTAAAAAATAAGTGTGGTGGTAACACTGCCTTATAAACAAGCCAAACACAAAAGGAAGAAAAAAAATTAGATACAAGGGAATAAACTTTACAAAGAAAATCTAGACTCATCTTAGTTGGGTTAACAACCATAATCGACAAACCTTGGACCGCACACTCATTGCTAATGCGGGAATACATATATTAAAAAAATTATTCTGCAAAGTTTTATTCAATAAAAGTAAATTAGCTCCTTTCTATTCAAAGAAATATTGTTGGAAAAATTTAGTGCCAAATGCAACTAGTAAGGGAAAGACACAATCATAAACACAAATAAAACACACACAAAAGTATTATATTCAATTTAAAAAAAAAAATTACAATCACCAAGTTGCTTCTCTATTTTGTTTTTCTCTTCTTGTGTCTAAATATTTGCTTATTTCTTTTACAAAAATTTATCTCATGAGCTGTGGCTCTACAATTCTTTGTTAAATATTTCCCCCTTATATTTTCCTTTTTCTTCTTCACGGTGCTACTATGCAATTCTTTCCCTCTTTCTCTTTTTATTCTCGCTTTGAGTGTAGACACCAAAATCTGGGTCACACTCCCCATAGCCCCTGGTTGAATAGCAAACTTACACATATTCATCTAACCATGGCCCCTTCCACCCCACATTAATATTAATTTAATCACTTTAATTAAATTAATACCCATCCTCACAATATTAATTATTTAATTATCTTAATCAAACCAATTTCCACCTCACCGAGACACCTCACCCCACCATCTCACCTAGACAACTCATTATAAACCTATTTTTAGTATGTATCCACTCACCATAACTAACTAAGACTTTAAAAATAAATGCCTATTATTCCTCTAACCACATTCTCACTCATAAAAAGATAATGTCCATTTTGATCTGCAAGGAGAAACATATCTGACCAAATGATTGTGAAGATTTGTCATTTTTAGTAAACCTAGGGAATTCTTGCCTTAAATGACGCGGTCATCCTAAAACCGACGGCGGTCAACCAAAAACCATCGTCGGTTACCATTTATTCATTTTTGTAACCTTGTTTAAGAGGTTGGTCATTCCCTTGAATCGAAAGAAAAGAATATATACATGCAAACAAGAACCAGATCCCATTCACACATCTAGATAGCCATGTCCAAAGATCAAGATAGATCCAAAGGTATTTCTCTCACGGTAGTATTCTAGGAAAGCACCGCCGCAACACCAAGCTCCATCCCACCGATCAATCATCACCACCACCTAGCCATTAGACCTACAACATCAATAAGTGTGTTTATCACTGTGTCATTCCATCCTTATTCTTTTTTAAAGGTTTTTTTCATCTCTATTATCATTTTCTAATAGCATCCCCATCCCCCACCATTCAATTTATTTACAAAATCAACCCTTCACCACCATACCATTAGATAACCTATACATGAATTTTATACATCTCTGAGTGTTCCGAAGATCCCCGTGAGACCTCACCATTCCCCTTTTCATATCTTTCTAACCTCAGACCAATCTCCACAATTAGATCTTATTGAGTTCCTATCATCCCGACCGTACCAACGCCGGTTACCCATGACCATCGTCGGTTCCCTCTAAACCATCATCGGTTATATTTGACCAATATCAATCTCTATATTTAGCCATCTTATTGATAACATAACCTAATAAATTTCATCCAAGTAACCTAAGTGACCCGAATATGACCCCGACTAGTTCTAGCACCTCGACCAACTACCCCTCCTCCGGATATGATTATAGCCTAACTTTGTTATGTTAGATTTACTTATTGTACTTGAATGAGATACTTAAATCATATCAACTACGGTAGGTATTTGTTTACTTACATTATTTCTCACATTAAGGTATCTTAAACATTGGATTGTGACCATCTAGGAAGTATCGAACTTCTGAATCTAGCACACACTAGGCGATTCGGACATATATTGTTTAACTCTCTTTTGTGGTCTTGTTTTCTATTTCAGGTAATTCCTCCTAGCCAAAAGGAAGCTCTTACAGTCAACATTAGATCGAGAATTCATAACACGCACAACAAACTCTCAACCGACCCTCACAACATGTATTCCTCCTCATCCCATAACATTATATGTTTTTTCACATTCAAAACGTAAAGAAAATGGTGAAACATTTTGGCATGCCCGTGGAACCCATCAGGGGTTCTCTTGAATTTATTCATTCTTAGGTGAAATTTTTGTGTTTGTTTCCCTTTGAAAAGCTTCCACATTAATTTTCTTCTTTGGAATCATTCTCCCTCTCTCTATTTTCTAAAAGCAATCATGTTTTTGGTGTTTTAAAAGGACCACATCTTCTTTTATTTTTTACATTGCATTAGTGAAAGAGCATCCCTCTTCTGTTTATCACTTGTTATATCAAAAATCATATTTCGATTTGGGTTTAAAATACTTGCATTGCACTCTAATTTTTAGCATTATAGCTCACATTAAAATGAGGGCAATCTATATGCTGGAAGTCATGCCCAACTGATGGTTGACACAATTGAATTGTAGAAATCATTCTCTTTCTCCTTCCGCCAAACTACAAAAATTTGAATATAAACATTTTCTTCAATGAAATCTTACCTGGAATGCCTATCAATGATCACACAATCGGAGGATTGGCATGTACTCCCTAGTTTGTTATCTTTGTCTAGTCACCCATTAGAGAGAGCCCACTCCACCATAACATAACCTCGAAACCCAACATTTTAGATCTCCTTCTTCATAGGATGCCTTCCCAACCAAAAATTATGTTCTAAATGCACACAATCAATTCTAAATAGCATAAACTAAACAAACATAAAGGAAAATCACTTTTAGGAGCATGTTTTTTCTTATCTTTCTTCTTGGCTTGCATTTTGAGGTGTGAGGCACAATTATACATTTTATTTCTTCTTTGCACACTCCACCATCATAGTTGGAGTATTATGACTTTATCTGAGTGTGTCAGGGCCCCATCTTCTCATTCTCAGATTTATGAGTTTGATTCTTCACCTAATTTAATTTACAAAACCCAGTTTTCTTCATTCCTCTCTAAATTTCATAGTAATCGGCGTCGTCTAGTGATCGTCGTTAGTTTTCATCAAACCGTCATCGGTTAAACATAACTAGTGTCGGCTTCTAGCTTTCTAGTTATTTTTCTTGGAATAGCCTTCATCACTCATTCTGTTCTATTTTTGGCCCTTAGGGAACCATCATATTTCCTCCTATTGATATTCTTATCCATATAAAGTTTCCTCCCTTCCCATTCATCAGTCTTGTTTCACTTTCTGAAACTAGTATTTTTCCACATCCAGGTATCGGTTCTATACCATGCATCAATTTCTTATTAGCCATCACTCATCGGTCATCCTAACCTTCATTGGTTTCTATGTTTGGTTTTTAAAATCCAAACATCAACCATATTTACCCTTCGACCTCATTGTTTTCTACTCCTGCTATTTTCTGTGTCATTTACATAATACAGTCTTACCAGGTCAACACTTATTCACATGGTGTTGAATCACAACCAAACTAATGCTCTTATATTCCATGCTAGCCGTCAACCACTCCCACCTAGTCCCTCACCACCTTCTATCTTGTCACCTATGGATCTGAATCATCCTATCACCATTGCTATAGGTGACGAGGAGTTCACAAGAATCCTTGATCAAAATCCCATAGCCTTACAATTCTATCTTTCCCACTCATCCACTCGAGATTCCTCAAGTTAGTTGATATACGACATGCTCGTATCTATCTCTCCTTCCCTTGTCCCCACTTCTGCATCAACCCCTACTAGCTCGACTCTACCCTCACCCACTTTACCCCTTATGGTTTCTCAGCTAGGCCCCACACCCGTTATGACTGTTGTATCTACAACATCCATCGCACCCATCGTGTTGGTTGTTCCTTCATCTACCACCTAGAGCGTAGCCCCAATCTATGCCTATTAGCTCACAACCACCCATGGTGTTAGTGACCCCTACCCCATTTCAAAATCTTATCCTCTCCATCCCACGCCCTTTTTACCCCTATCAATACCCAAGTCACTTAGACTACCCTACCTACATATACACACCGCCAACATCCCCTATCTCGTCCTTCATTCATTACGGGTATGTGCCCCCATGTCATCCCCATTCGTAACCATCCTATTCAGAATCACCATATAGTGGAATGCCACCCACATCATATATTCAGCACCAACCCTCTTATATCATAGGAGGCACCCATCCATCACAACCTACCAATGACCTCATTAAATTAATGATGGAAAAGATGCAGACCCTAGAAGCATCGGTTTCTGGCTCACGCAATTCTCTAACTTATGATGAAATCTGCAATGAACCCATTCATCCATCCATTCCTATTTTCCCATACCCTATACATTAGTAAATTCCTAATTTCAATCACTTTACTAGTAAATAATACCCGTAAAACATTTGCGGTCATTCAAACACGGGTGTTACCTAATTTCACCCATGATGACGCTTTACTCCTACGGACCTTCCCGATGTCCCCGATAGGGACTGCATTAGACTGGTATAGTGGGCTACCCAATCATTCCATCTACTCATTTAATCAAGTAGCCCAAGCCTTCTTAGACCACTTCTCAATCAAAATTTTCAATAAAGTCACCATGACTAATCTCTATTCCACACGACAATATGATGATGAGTCTATCGCTAACTTTTTGCTCATTAGCGCAACCTAATTAATCAGCTCACATTCCAATTACCTCAAACTGATCCCATAGAACTATTTACTCGGGCTTGCACTAGACACATTTCACCAACCTTGTAGGTGCATACCTTTGCACCTTTGATGAGGCATTCACCATGGTATGAAAATTGGAGATTTTTGTTATCAAAGAGAATAAAATTCAGCTACGTAACAAAAATACCGCATTCAAATCAAATGATGCTTCTTCATCTTTGAAACCCCAGAATAACTATTCAAAATCCAAAGGATCTGCCAACATTGTGGTTCTCAAGGTTGAACCCTCTCACCCATCAAACCAAGCCAAACCTTCTTCTAATCTCTCTCCCATCCAAACTTTCCAGTTCAGATGAGAACAACGAAAGTACATCCCAATAGGGGAACCATATTCTTCTGTCTTGGAAAATATTCTTAAGGCCAGTTCCATTACCCTTCCACCCATAAAACCACACATTGGTTTTGACCCTGCTCGCCCCATGCCCGTGTGGTATAAAGAACATGAATTTTGTAACTATCATCGTGTCAAAGGTCATAGCGATGGTAATTGCATCACCTTCAAAAATATCATCCAAGAAATGTTAGACTACGAGAGATCTATTCTTGGATAACCTAAATGCACCAACCAACCAAAACATACATATCTTCAAAAAACCATTCCCTAATCACGCCCCATCTTCTAACCAAGTTGGCGATGCTTCAACTAATGATAGCGAGGTCCTTAAGGTCCACACTATTTTCGATGACATACTAATAACTTCCCAATTGTTTCCTGTTTCTTCCATAGAAGAAATCCTAGCCCGAACTCCCCTACTTGCATAGGAACTTGCTTCATCTACTCCACCACCCACAGAGGAACCCCTTTCATTTTATCCTTCACCTGTGAAAGAGCCCATAATTAGCACCCAACCTACTCTGCCTCTTGCCTCTCAAATTATCGAGCATTCGTCAGTAGCACCTCTCCTACTCATAGGAGACACATGTCCACTCCCTACACCATCGCAAGGAGAGTCTACCTCGTCTTTCCCATCGTCTCCTTTACCCATAGAGGATCCTTTAGAAACACCATTGCCTTTAGGTGACCATTCTCCATCGGCCTTCCAAGATCCTGTTGATCTAATTTCAGTTCTCTTACCCACAGAGTCCGAATCTAACCATTTCCCTATTTCTCAAACTTATTTTACGGGGATTGATTCTCGATCCACATCAACCCTACTTACAGTAGTACCATTTTCATGCCTAGATTATGTTGATATAGCCTTGCTTTGGGGACATATTCTACTTTTTGCTTCAACCCAAATATAGATGTCACTCACCGACACCTCCACAATCTATCCAAAGGTGTTTCAAGCAACCAAACCAAACATAACCATGCCTATTGGAAATCCTTGTGTGTCGTTGCCCATGACCCAACACACACCTCCCCATGACCCAATGCACACCTATACCCAAACATCTACCCACATCTATATCATCTCCCCCACCTAAACCCAACGCTACCTTAGGGGTCATGCCAACATTGAACCTTGCTCATCCACCCATCAAATTAGATTTAGCCACATCTTCCCAAACCCACACTAAACACATTCCTACACCTAAAATGAAGACCCGACCCTTTAGGCCACATACACGAACCTTGCCTACCACACCTTTGTCACCTTCACCCCTTCCATCCATCCCAGACCTCACCCCTCAACCCTGAGCCAAGCAATCTTCTTCCAATAGTAAATCAAGAATGCACCAACCCACCTCCTTATCACGATCCTCTAATATACCCAAATGATCCACATAACCCCCGTCATCACTCGTGACCTTCTTACCACCTATACTACCACTACGTTCCATAACTTCTTCACTACCCATGAAAGTTTCCTCTCTTCCACTCGATCTCTACTACCAACAACTCTTTGCACCACGATTATCCCCATGGGTAACTCGCCCCCTTCCACCATCTGCATTTCCATCTACATCACATACTATTTCCTCACCTATACCCAAGAAATTACAGTAGAAATTGAAAATCCCAATGCCCTCCATTGAAGTGGTTCGACCTATTTCTCCCCTCATTACTAGTTCATCCATTACTCCTTTACCTAAAAGGTATAAACTCAATCCTAAGATGGTACCAATCTTCAAACTAATGGTCCAACCTACCCCTCTTTAAGATCCCTTACTTGTGACACCTCTCATGACGCAGTCACCCATTATTCCACCCAAGCCCACACTCACTTCACACCGTGTGATCCGTTGGCAAGGTCGTATGCTATTATCTTAGCCCACCTCCTTGAAACCTCTGTAATGACATTACCACCTCTTAGACCTTATGACCCACTCAAACCCAAACCAAAATGGTTTGACGAAACTAAAATTTGTGCCTAAAATCATGTGCTAAGACACGATGTAGAGAACTGTAAGGCTTTAAAAACTACTCTTATCTAATTATGTCCTCCCAAAGAGAATTTTCACGATGAAGATATTCTTGATGAGGAACATATTCTTCTTTCACCAATCTCCCTACATCTTCTTCCATTACCTACTCAAAGTACTAGTATCTCCACCCCCACAACCCTTTTATCCACCCCCAAAATTTGATATCAACATGGTCCACATAAGAGAGCTCGCCAAACCCCCACCTAAATGTTAGTGTTCTCTACTCATTTCACAAGGCTCTTACCCCCTCTAGGATTTTTCCTTCTTTCTTTGATACCTTTCATGGAAAACCAGCTCCATCTACCTCTCTCCCTCAAATAAACATGATCCACATTGCCACCCACACCCCGAGAAAGATAAAGGCAAGGAAAAGGCAACCAACCAACCGTACTCCAACATACCATCTGCACCCACACCCAAAGTCACCATTCGAGGTCCCACATACCCTATTTCCAATGGGGTCACACATCGCACAATGCTAAAATAATTTCACCAATCCTCCTCAAAATGTCTTTTTATAAACTCATCCAAACCTCTGAGTCATATCGTCAAACCCTCATGGAGGTCCTCTAGTCTATTGAGGTTTTACCAAATGACCATACATCCGTAGCCTCCATCACTACCCCTCATCACGTATCCTCTCTCACTAATTTTTCCTTCATCTACACCCCCACCTTATCACCAGTAACTACCCTCAAATATTTAGGCGAAGAGATCACTCCCTCCAATCGATGATGACCCGATCCCACTCTTTTCATCTCCATCTATATCGATAATGTATGCATATGATGCATTATGATCGATGGTGGTGTTAGTATTAACATCATCTCCTCCCATGCGTACAACCAAATGAGCATACCTTCCAATTGCATGCATAATAACCCCATTATGCTGCACTCCTTCAATGATGCCATGACCAATACCATGGGTACCCTTGTTCTCCATGTCTGCGTAGGTCCCCACACTTTGTCTTGGAACTATTCTATGTCCTATAAGGGGAGTTCCAGTATAATTTTTTTCTTATCGACCTTGGATCCGTGCCATGGGTTGTGTTCCTACAAATTTACACTTTTTGCCTAAAATTCAAACATGAAGGGCATAACTACACCATCCCAGTGGACCCATCTTCATACAAGACCTGTAATATGCTATATCGACCTAATGATGTTCTTATACCCATTAAGACATCTACCCCCACTACCACCTCTTCTTTCGCCTATAACCCCACCCACCAATATAGCCTTTGCTTCTCTCATGCCCAATTCTTTTATCCCTACCACTGCCACAACCTCCACAACTAACCCATCTACCTCTCAACCAACCGATACCTCCTCTAACCAAGCACCTCATACTTCATCTATTCCAGCTACCCACATATCGACCATCGATCCCTTAGAAGGTGTTTTTCAATGCCTCACTCTAGGGGAGTATCACCTATACAATGTCAATACATTCCTTACTCCGCAAGAGTATGGAAATCTACGCCAACACCCTCATTATGATCACCGCATAGGTGAGAGATTTATTTATGGTCCTCCCCACCTTTGTACCAATCTCACATATGGGGGACTCAATACTTCCACCTATACACCCTAGCCACCATCGCAAACTTGACTATTTTCCTCTAATTCCAATCTCTCAACAATCACTACTTCACCCACACTTTCCTACATCAATGTGCATGGAAGGGTTTTGGTTTTGATTTTTATGAACAAGGCCATCATATTGTTATTCATGTACCACCCGCAAGCACAATGACCCCATGTATCGTATTTGCCGAACTATCTTCTAAGAAGGCCCATATTGAACTCATCGAGGATAATGAACCTTATTTACCTCATTTACCAACTTCAACGTCTTCACTAACGGAGTCGATGGATCCAGAATCCATTCCCTCCTAACTTTTTTTTTTCATAAACATCATTTCCTTGAGACCTTTGACTTATCAACATGATGGCGAGGTTCCCTCTTCTCTTCCTTTCCTGTATCCTAACATGATCAATGATGATACACCTTCTATTAACGTCGTTCAATGTTAGGATGATGAGTCTATTCTCACCTATCTCGGTTTGGAAGAATCTTATATCCATCGGTCATTACCTTCTGAGACCCAAACCATGATGAATGAATCAACTATCGAAGTCAACATCAACACTCAAGACAACCCACACATTCTAAAAATTGGCCAATCTTTAGATACTGCTGAACAGGAAGTTATTACTTCTTTCCTCAAGAATCATCACGATGATTTTGCTTGGTCCTATCTTTGTCATGCCCGGTATTGATCCCAAAATTTTGGTTCACAATGTTGTAACCTTTCGACATCAAACCCGTAACGTAAAATCTATGGAAAATGCATCATCGCATTTGCTCTCCTTGTTAAAGAATAACTTCAATGCCTTCTTTATGTTTCCTTCATCTTACCCATCCATTACCCCAATGGATTTCTAACATTATCCCACAAAAGGTGACTAGGGGACTTCACATCTACACAAGTTTCCATGATCTAAACCTACCTTTCCGTAAAGATGATTTGCCTCTACTAGGTATTGACCGGTTAGTTGATATTACCACCAGTCATGATATGTTATCACTCATGCATGGATTCTCGGGCTATAGTAAAATATTACTCACTCAGGAAGATCAACACAAAACCACCTTCATCACCCCTTGGGGGACCTTCTACTATCGAGTCATGCCTTTTGGCACGAAAATGCTGGTGCTACATATTAGCGGGTTATGACTTATATCTTTCATGACATCATGCATCATATACTAGAAGATTACGTAGATGACTTCCTCGCTAAATATAAACATTGGGCCGAACACCTCATAGTTCTCAAGATCATATTCAACCGTCTCATCACGTAATGTTTTCGACTTCAACCCAAGAAGTGCATTTTCATAGTTCTCTCAGGAAAGCTCTTGGGTTTCATCATTTATTTGTGTGGCATAGAAGTTGACCCTACTAAAGTAAAGGCTATTCTTGAAATGCCTCCGCCCACTAACCTTTACCAACTTTTTAGCTTACAAGGTAAGTTACAATCTATTCACTGGTTCATTTCACAACTTTCCGATTGTTGTCAACCATTTCATCATTTTCTCAAAAAGGATGTCTCCTTCAAATGAGATGATGAATGTCATAAAGATTTTGAGGCCTTAAAACAATACCTTCTCTAACCACTGTTCTCATTCCTCTTAGGGATGACCAACCCTTCTACCTATATATCTCCACTAATGATCACTCCTTAGGGGCCATGCTCACTCATCACAATGAGCAACATAGGGAGCAAGTGATTTATTACATAAGCCTCACTCTTTTGGACTATGAAACTAGATACACCCATGCTGAAAAACTCATCTTAGCCTTATTTTTATTGCCACCAAACTTCGTCATTACCTACTCAACCACAAAATTTTTGTTGTCACCAAAACTGACCCCTTACATTACATGTATGCCAAACCTTACCAAAATCAACGTGCTGCACATTGGCTCATGCTTCTTGTAGAATTAGACCTCAAATTCATTCACAATAAATCTATTAAGGGCCAAGTCATTTCAACAATTCACAAATGCCCCCTCTCCGTGAATCAATCTTATAACTTTGATTTTCTAGATGAATCCATCGCCATCCTCTCCTTGGATGATACCATTTACCAGATGACCTTGTTCTTTGATGGTTCAAAATGTCAACGTGGGGGAGGTGCAGGTGTTATCATCATCCCTCTTGATGGTGAACCTATCTTGGCTATCCTTCAAACTTGATATTGATTGTACTAACAACATTTATGAGTATGAAGCACTTGTATTAGGTCTCCAAACCGCCATTTCCTTAGACGTTAAATCAATTAATATCTTTGGTGACTCTCAACTGGTAGAAAACCAAGTCAATGGTATATACCAATGCCATAATGAAATACTTCAAAAGTATAAACATCATGTTGACATGCTTTTGACCTCCTTTGATCATTATGAACTACAAACCACTCCATGTCCCACTAACACATTTGTGGATACCATGGCCTGTCTCACATCCCAAATAAATGCTTCACCCTCTGAATCCAAAATATTTGTCACAGTAAAAAGGTTGCAATCACCTTCTTATTCACTTCATGACATTAATCTGGTAGGGGTCATTGGACTTGACCAGCGTGACATTTGGTATAAGAAGTTTGCTGACTACCTTTCTCTTTCAATTCTACCTCTTGACCTCACTCATAATGGACAACATGCCTTTCTCAAAAGTGTCTCCCATTATGTTATCATGGGTGGCCTTCTTTATAAACACAACTTTGATGATATTCTCTTACGGTGCCTCACGAGTTCTAAAATTCCTTATACCATCAAGGAAGTTCATGATGGAATATGCAGAGAGGTCACTTCGGTGGTCTCATCATTGCTAAGCACATCCTTTGCCTATGTTATTACTAGTCAACCCTCAACCATGATTGTTGTGAGTATGTTAAGTGTTGTATGAAATGCAAGAAACATACTAACCTTCATCACACACCTATTCATGCCTTACAAGTCACCCATGATCTTTTGCCTTTCTCCCAATGGGGTCTAAATCTTGTTGGATAAAGCAATCCCCATTCTTTCCAAAGACATCAATGGATCATCACCACTCTTTGAATATCATACCAAATGGGTTGAATTCATGCCTCTCATTTCTACAAAGGCAGAGAAAATATGTGAATTCATTAATCATCACATTATTTTTCACTTTGGTGTCCCGTATCACCTCATCATTGATAACAGAAAACAATTCAAAAACAAAACCCTACAAAGGATATGCGACGCCTTCAGAATTTAACTTAGTTTCTCTTCACCATACTACCCATAAACCAATGGCCAAGCATAATCAACCAATAAAACCTTGAACAAAATTCTTATGAAAGTGGTTAACGATATTGGGAAGGATTGGCATACGCACATTCCCTTTGCCTTATGGGCTTACCACACTAGCATTCGCACTTCAACTATTGCCACACCATTCTATCTAGTCTACGTATTGAGGTTGTCCTACCTCTCGAAGTCCGATTCCACCTCTTTGTATTTACCTCCAAGACATGCTCAATGATGATAACTTTCACATTATGAATTACTATCATTTGATCAAATATTCTCAAGGCCTCCTTTGGAAACCTATTATGAGCATACCCAAACAATCATTGCATTCGACGAGATCCCATCTCTTTTAGGCGGTTTTGCATACATGGCCACTTACCTTCTTCTAAACAGCCAATTTGCCACAGGCCCAGGTTGCACTCACCTTTGTTAGCGAATCCAACTCCACACCTGCAAGTCACATTTGATTAAATAGGCTCAACGCCTCATTTAATCGTCCATTCTAAACACACCCAACAATCACTGAAGTCCACAAAACCACATCTCTTGCAGGAATTTGGTTAAAATACTAAGTAGGCGTGCATCCTCTATCCCTTGGCATTTCAAACCCACAAAAACATTCAATTCAAACCCACTTTTGAGAAGGTGATAATGTATTTGATAAGGAGAGGGCCTCATATCTGCATTAATTAAAACATGTGCATTTGATTTTTCTATAATTTTTTAAAAATTAGTATTAGTTGTTTATTTTTTAATTATTACGCCGAAGGCGTTCTCCCTATGGTAAAGGACTTCTAGACATTTCTGCAGTGGTGTTGAATTTGACGGTTTGACGGCCGTTAGGACATTTTTGCTTTTTCTGCCTATTTTTAACAATTATTTTTTTATGCATGTTGTATGCGTGAGCGTATGTACATGTGGATATGGACGAATGCTTTGGAATTTTGAGATGTACGAGTCCGCCATATTTTAAACCACCTCAGAGTGTCGATCATGGATATACAGTGAGTATATCATGTGCATGTATATATATGCAGTGAGGATATCATGTGTGTATATGCTGTAAATGTGTTTCTTTTATATTTTGATTTAATCTGCAGGGAAAAATCTTGGTGAAAACATCAGTTTCAAATTCCATTTTTCAGACAATTTCCGCACGTTTGGACACATTATTTCAGAGTTTTAACCGTCGTGCGCACCTCACGCACGAGTGATTCTTCTTTTCTGTCTATTTTCTGTCGAGGATCATTTGTACGAGGTGAAATCGTGAACAGACTGAAAATAAAGAAGTGGAAATAAGCATGTTTCCTGCAAACAGAAAGATGCCTTATACAGCGATCGCCGAAGGTGAGAAGTCCAGGGGTGCAGTGTTGTAGATATGTAGAACTGCTTTCTTGACCACCTCTCTTCCTCCCTACCTTGTAGCAAAATCGATTCGGATTGAATTTCTTTTTTGGCAAATTGTGGTAAATATAATTGCTTTCCTGAAATATCTATTGAATATTGCAGAATCATTTCACGGGCTTTGGAAGATTAAAATCTAACCCAGCTTGTAAGATCCAAATGTGCTCAAGCATGGTATGTTCCTTGATTTTAAATTTTTCATGCCATTACATGACAATAGACATCGATCAATAACTATAGTTTTACTCAACATTCATGCACACTGCTATCAAACATCACTTGCAAATGCAAAATTGCAAAGATGGAATATAAAGGAGACAACTACCTCTAGTACAGTCTTCAAATAGCACATATGAAAACCAATGAATGCTTTCTTAAAGCCTTAAGAATGAACCAGGAATATATCACACTCTTTATTGTTCTCTTCATGTAGACATGCGAAAAAAGGATTATGAAAATCGAAGCTGTGAACCAATACATAAAAGGTAATGATACTTGTTAAATAGTAAACTTAACGAAAACTAGGTGTCATACAGTTACATTATAACAGAAGAAAAGAATAGTTCAATACCCAAGTTCCTTTTAAATAAACCATTTAAAACAGGTCTCATACTTCTAAATGAGAAAAATAAACATCAAAGCACAGTACCAATGTTAAAAAACATAAGCAAGCTATTCTTATGTAGTGCTTAATAATCTTGTCAGAGCAGAAATAAATGTAAATAGATGCAAATTTACTATCTCTGATTAAACAACTTGTGCACCAGTCCTATCAAGCTTCTCAATAGATGCAGAAGCTTTCAATTTCCCTTTCATAAGGAACATACCCACCATGGCTTCAGCAATAATCTTTCCTTTTTCTATAGTGTCTGTAACAGCTACAGCAGTGGGTCCAGCTCCACTTATAGTGCACCCAAATGCACCTGCTCTAAGGGTAGCTGCTTTGACTGCTACCATTCCTAGAATGAGGGGACCCCTTTTTGGTTCAACAATGGAATCTGATGATAGTGCGGATCCCAGAAGACAAGGATCACCCTAAAGAATAGTTGCAACAAGCACTGTTACTGCTAGCTATAGTTGAGTATATGATCTTTCATAGTAATATCTTTGGGAAGCACTGCTCACATTTTCTTTGTTAGGGCTTCAAAATTAGGAGTTACAAGCACAAAGAAGAGCTCTTTATCAGTGGGGAATGGAAGGGAGATGAGATCAAGTGGATTATAGCTCCGAACAAGAACAAATCCACCCATCAAAGACGGAGCAATATTGTCTGCATGATAGCCACTTACTGTAGCTTCTGACTCTAATCCAGCCAAAACAAGTTCTGATGTTGTTAATTTATTCCCAAATAAAGCATTCACTGCTACTGCAGCTACTGCTACACTAGCTGCACTAGAGCCAAGCCCACTTCCCAAAGGCAGACCTTTATGAAGAGAAAGTGACAAGCCCACTAACCGAATTCCAAGCAATTCCATGGTTGCTTTTGCTGCAATCCCAACACAATTTTTTACTGGATCACGACTGAGTCTATTGTTGTCACCATTTATTGAGGAAATAACAATTTGGCCAGGTTCTATCCCCTCACTCACTTCTACACTAACATGATCGCCTAGGCCTTCAACAACGCACAACCAAGAAAATCAAACCCTGGTCCAAGATTAGCTATTGTTGTTGGGGCAAAGGCTGTTACAGAATGCAGAACAAGAGTTGGTTCAAGCTGGATGACCTGTTTCAGACTCACTTGTTGTGCATTGCACCGAATATTTAAAATGCAAGAGAACTGTCCACTTAAATGTTTCCTCCTAAAACTTCCCAACTTAGAACAATAATTAAGAGGTCTCAAATCAAGTCCAAAAGAAGAACATTGTTGTTTTGCGTAGGCAGAATAACATTCCATGGTTTCCCAAAGATGTGCACACCCAACTTATGAAAGAAATTATTATTTATTCACTCAAAACTCAGTAGTGTTACTCTTTGGATATCCTTCATATTCAAGATTAACCAACAACGTTGCAGAAATTCTAGTACAAAGCACATTAAGCTATCTGGGAGGTTGTCTTTGGGGCATTCCAGTAGTTTACTTCGCAGCTCTCTAATTATCGGAGGGATTCCAGATTCGGTATTCTGTTTCATAAAAATTGTTTCCGTGGACTGTCTTTTGTGTCACATTATGAGGTTTAGAAGGAAGTAACGAAATATTGGGTGGGAACCAAAGCTCCAATCATGGTAATGCATCGAATGAAGAGCGTATTCATGCATTGGAACTTCTTTAATGCAGGGTTGTTGCAACATTTCTTTTCCTATCAGAAATAAATTTGGGAAAGCCATTAAGAACATGCCTTTTGTATTGTATTCATTTATTGGAAAAACCCCAAGCTCTGGCCATGGCATGGTAAATGGAGTGTTACCATCGTGGTTGAGTAATAACTATTCAATTTCCTCTTCTTTTGTTCCTATATTGTGAGGGGTTGGCACAAAAGACGATGCATGTTCATATGTTTCATCAAAGTGGGTGGGAACACCACTACCATGAGTTGTAGAGCAAGTTTACATTTGTGTTAGTTCCATTATGGCTGTGTTGAGAAAGGAGGAAACATTTGACAACTCGGATGGTAGTGAGAAAAGGGCATCATCGTCAATTAAGACATCTTTGTAATAGGGATTGTGTTGGATTTTATATTACAAGGCTGCACAAACACGAGATCTACTGACATAGAAATCATAATTTTTAAATTAGATCCTTCCCTTTGTATGAGAACTATGTCCAAATCTCCAAGGCGATGGGGTAGGGTCTTTGCTATTGAAGTAATGTTTTGTGGGAAGCTTATGGTGTGTCCTGAGTATTTGTATTTCCCACCACGTACTTGGGTGACTTGCATGAATGGATTAACTCATGCGATAAGCATCTCCTCGATTTGGGTTAAAGACGCAAAATAAATAATTACAGAGACCAAGCAATAAAATTTCAAAGTGAAATGCATTGAACCGGATGCTCTGTAGAATTTAGGTCTCATTCGAATTGAATTTAACCTGATTAGCGCAAAAAAATCATTTTAAAAATGATTAGCGTAAAGAATATTAAAAAAATAAACAAAGGCGCTTTGAATCGGCAACAATCATTGATTGAAATAGATGCAAAAACAAATAATTCTCAAGAAATTGCAAATATCCAGCAATGAAATGTTGAAGAAACTGAATATTCAAAATGAAGTGAATTTTACCTGGTGGAGTGTCAAATCAGCCAGTTTAACAAGTTCCAGTTTCTCCTCGTTGGTTGCGTAAGGATTGCTGGTATGCTTCTCCATCCATGCTTTCATCACCTTCACCGACTTCTCAGGAAGCCAGTGTCTGTTCCCATTGCCGCCGCTTTTCTTCTTCGAACCTCTATAAGAAGGCTTTACACGGACAATTTGGACGGATTCCCCTTCGGAATCACTGACTGGAAGTACTTCGTTGCACCTGAGGTTTTCATAGGGGAAAGCTTCCTACAAGTCCATGTCCGCCGAAATTTTCTTGAATTTGAAGCTTTCGCCGAAAGAACCCCCGCCACCGCAGGATTCAGCCTTCTTTTCTTCTGGCTTCTCGCAGACGTCGACGCTTTCTTGATTTTCATACTTGAGGTTACAATTTGTGCAGGATCATCCAGAACCTTCGTAGAGCTCGGAGGAACTATCGAGCTCTCATTATTTGACTCCAAATTAACGATTACCGATTTTGGCTCTTTGCAACTCACAGGGCATGGAATCGTCTCAATAATCAGATCATCAGGATCAAAATAGTTATAACTTTCTAATAGTAATGCATTCTAACACCTGAAAATTTTTCTTCCATTCTGCTACACCACTTTGCTTAGTAGGACCCCTCTTAACATCTGCATATTTTGATAACCATCCACCAAATGAAGAATTTAGTTTAATCTACGTATCATTTGTTGCTTCTTCTCGTGTAAATCATGCAACAATATGCAACAATGCTACCTTCACAAAGATCTTACCCCATGGATTTCTAGAGTAGCTTGAAGATGATGGTATTGGTCTTGTTGTCCCAAACTAGTCTGAGCATCTGCATTACACATTGTTATCACTTAATGCTATTGGTGGTTTCTTCACCCAATATGATTGGATTTCAGTTTCACAGATCATGTGCATGGGTGTTCCATTATTAAGATTTTATCACTCGAACCCCTTATCAACATCAAGTACAAAAGTAATAACTATACCTCTAAATCAAATAACATATATTGTTTGACGTTCACATCTCATGAAACACATGCGATTGCTAGTTAATAATAGTTTTAAAATCCAACTAGAGTGTGATATATAGAGTGTTTTGGTTATCAATATATATTTTAAATGTTTTGTACAAATAATCTTTTTAATAAATCAATTTAAAAGCTGCTTTTCTTTCCAAATAAACACGTGAAACAAAAATGATGACGTGGTACAATGATATATTACATAGCAATATAATATTTTTGTACCGACAGATCACCTATGTGAATTTATGCAACCTTAAAATTAAGATGAATGGTTATAAGGTCCTCCTCCCTACCATCTTGCAGACATTTAATATTTGCACAAGCCTCTAACATGACCTGAAAAAGTGAAATTGGGTGACTATACATGAGACTTTCTCATGTAATTATATATTCGGGGATCACATGAGTAGAGAAAGCACACTCAAGCCCTAATTATTACAATAAATAAATAAATATCCTTGTGGTACACCGCACCCGCTTTCCCTTTATACTAAGTTGCAACCCCGGGTCCATCCTATATTCTTGACATTTTTATGTCTAGTAATTAAACCCACCAATGCATTGGATACAATGATATGGACAATGAGGAAATCAAATGAAATGGAGGGAAGTTGACTAAAAGGAAGGAACACTTAGTGAAATGGGATTTCAAAGATAGGGAAAAACAGTCCAGCTAAGGAAGTATATTGATTTAATCTAAATTGAATTAAACCTTAATTTCAGAGTTACAACTATGACAAATGATATTTTGATAATTATGTATACTATGCATATGTAATAAGTGTTCAATGATATAGAACCCCGAGAGAGAGAGAGAGAGAGAGAGAGAGAGAGAGAGAGAGAGAGAGACAGAGAGAGAGAGAGAGAGAGAGAATTTAGCTAATTCCACACAAACCGGGAATGAACTCAACTATGTATTTTCTTGAATATGACTAAAACAATATCAACAGAGCTCATCGAAGGTTTGAGAACTCAAAACTATGCAGGATAGAAGCACCCACGAGAGGAAAGGAGCTCCCAGGGCACTAGTGACTAGTATGGGTGCTAGTGACTCTGGAAGTGCTCGAGATCTGATCTTTTATGGCACTGGAAGAGCTTTTTTGCTAATCTCTCTTTGTCGCTCTAGTTTGCTCTTAGATCGTCGGTCATACATGTAACCTGAAAAACAAATTTCTACCTACATATGCCCACAAAGCACATCAAATATAATAAAAAGATGTAAAATGTGGAGTCGACCCAATGAGTGAACTTACAACCGATTATTGCACTACATCTCAAACTCCATGTAGTTCTTCGTGCTTGTGTGTGTAATGATGCCCTAGGTTTCCCTTGTGTAAGTTGCACTATGATAGCAAGCTAGATGTAGAATGTACTAAGTATGTAGAATGTGTGTGATGGAATAAAATGAACTCCCCTCCTATGCAGTGTATGGAGGTAATACAACCCTTGTCCCTTATGTGGATGTGCTAGATGTATGCCTTGTAATGCTCTTGTGCCTTTGTGCAAGCTTAGGTGATGATAGATAATGCTTATAGTGTTTGGTCCCTTATTTGAGAGTAATAACTAAGTATATATATGATTCCCTTGTTTGAATTTCGTAATTGGCCAGCCCAAAGTATTAAAAGGTGACCAAAAGGTGAAAATGACCTAAAAGTGTAAGAGGAGGATAAAGAAGGGAAATAGTGCCTAAGAGGGACATGAGTGCTGAGTACTTCGTCCTAATTGGGTGCTAGTGTCTGAGGTCATCAAAAGATAAATCGTTAAGTCGGTTAAGAGATGACAAATTTGTAAGATGTGTAAGGCCAGTAAAGTGTAAACGATAACAACCAAAAGGCCCAAAGGAGTTGTCAACCACTAGTTTTCTTCCAAAATAATTACGTATATATTAGTATGCTTTAGGACCTAGAAATATACCCAAGTGCATAGATTTTGTGTGTACATTTTTCCCCAGATTTATGTTTTTGAGTGAATTCTCCATAGCATAAAAAATATATAAGATGTGTACCTTGTAAACCAAAGAGAAGTGTAGCCGATAGTGTGCCAAGTGGAAAAGTAGCATGAAGTGATTGTAATGTGAAGTGTGGAAACTAGGAAAGGGAGGTAGACCCTAGGGGTGAAGCGTGTGCGTAGTAGTGTGATGTTGAAGCTTGTGCTTGTTGATGTGAGTTGTTTCTTTTTGCTTGAAGGATGCACTTGCAAAAGAAGAACAAAAGTGTAGTCAAAGTCCTGTATATGAAAATTCGAGTAATGTATGTACACATAAGTAAAGAGTTTAGGAAAGAGTGCACCTGATGTATGAGAGAGTAAAGGATAGAAAGTTGTCCTATTTTTCTTTGGAGATAATGTTGGATTTGAGTATCTTGTTACTAAAGGGTGAGGTTTTGGGAGATATCACACCAAGGCTAGGTTTTTTGGATGATCTCACACCAAGGGTGATTTGTTTTGTGATCTCGCACCAAGAGAAGAGTGTTGGGGAGAGAGGTATGATTTCCTCTCCTTCCATGATGCTTCGCCAAGTGCCACTATAGATTGACAGTCCTGATTTGTAACGATTTATAATTGTATTTTAGTTGTTTAAATGAATTTTGTAATTGTATTGCAATTTTTTGAATGAATTCTATAACTTAGAAGCCAAGTGACTAATAGTGTAGTTTTGTCTTTGTGAAGTGTTGGAAATTTTGTTAAACTGGGAGAATGTCTATTTTTTCCACCGGACACAAGCGCCCAGTGTAATGCCCACAAATTTGACTCACAAATACAACAAGTAAAAATACCGAGAATATTTTTTTGACTTACATTTCTTGATACATGACAACACATAACACGGAGAGGGATCATAAGGGGTAGGACTTCACACTTAACCAAGCTTGGATTATTACTAGGAAATTGAAGTATTGGATGTATATTACCAGGTGATATGCAATTACAAATTTTACACAACTTACTAAGGTCACAACTAGAGTGATTGAACACCCTTATCTCCAACAATCATCATGTAACTCTAGGTAAATTTGATACTTCTTGTCAGGCTGACACTCTTGTTTGAGAGGGGTTAAAGAGGATTCACACTCAATATTCTCATGTGTAGGTAACTAAATTATAGGATCCACTAGAATCATTTAAATTCATCTTAAAATTATTTCAAATAATTTTATTTAAATAGCATTTTAAAATTAGTTGTAAATAATTATTTAGTTATGGAGATTATCGTAAGGGAGAAAGAGCCAAATTAATTGTTCGTATTATAAGTAAAATGTTAAATGAATTTAAGAATATGTAGTTGGAAAAGGAGAATTTATCCTTGCATGATAAATGCTCTTGTATTTTTAATTGTAATTAAGATATACCCATGGTAATGTTGTGTTGTGGATTTATGAATCCTTGGGTCCCTTTTGTGGTTGGGTGATTGCTTTGGCATTTGTTCATTAGGGAAAGTGTGGCATCGATGTGTATATGGTGTTATCATGTTGTCTATGTGGGTCGATGTTTTGTGTAAGTGTCTTATGTGATGTTAAGTTTCTCTATTAGAGCCCATGTGGTGTTGTGTAACAAGCATTTAAAGACAAAAAAATTATTCGAGATAATTTTACTATTGTATTTTGGTGTTGAAAATGTGGGCATGACACCAGTGGGACACAAGTGCCCACCATTCCTGTTTACTACTTGGGTGCTAGTATCTACTCTGTGTTTGTGATCCAAGTCTATTTCTAGACCACTTTATGACTTTATGATTTTTCCAATTTTGTATTTTATTATTTTGTTCGGGAGCTATGAGCCTGCTAAAAGGGTGATTTGTTTACCTAATTGATGCCCACCCTCGTTCGGTGCGTGTGATAATTATAGGAGGAAGCGAGACCAAAAAAGAGGACTGAAACTAATGTGCATATATGAAATTAGATATCTGCATGGGGTATGGGATGCGCTTGGTAGAAACCAAGGCATGCGCAAACAAGATAGGCTAAAACCATGAGTTAAGGAAAAAGAGATAACATGCAATAAAAGACAATGTAGCAAGAAAATATGAAAATAAGATATAGTGCGCAAGCGGAGTTGCATACATCGGACATCACTCAAAATCTCACAAGATAATCAGGGCCAAAGCAGCCATAAACAAACAATTATTGGATATAGTATAAGGCATAACCCGTAAACAATATTAACAAGAAGTGACAGAAAAACATAGTTGTATAGAGTCCTACAAAGAAAATGCTACACATGAAGAACCCATTAGTATGTTAGAAATATAAGTAGTATGTAAAACCATGTATATACCAAAGTGAAAAGTCAAGTGATAGTAACAAGAAGTAATAAATAATATAACAATAGGGCTTGTGATGTGTAGAGTATGAGAGTAGCAAAGGTAGATGTCCCTAGGAGCCACAACATGACTGATAAAGAGAAATGTAAAGAATCATGCATCGTGTGTGAATTTGTAAAATTCTTGAATTCACTTTAAGATACCAAGTGAACGCACATGTGTGTATAGAGAAAGATAATGACATACTAAGTATCCCATTAGCATAGGAAAAACATGTAACATGTAAGTAGTATGATCTAACAAAAGTAAAGACAACAAAGATGTGTATATGTCGTGCGTATGTGCTACGATGTGTAAAATGTGTAGATAAGAGGGGAAAATTCCCCCTAGTAGATGTGTACAAGATGAGGCTAATTTAGGAATGATCCCTCAACAGTAAAGTATGAACCATAGAACAGGATTGCATCATTAGGTAATGAAGGTAAAGTATGTTTACTAGAGATGTGGTGATGCTCGAAAGATAAACATAAATCACAGAGCATGAGCAGCCAACATGAAACAAGTGAGGTTCATGGAGGAACCACACCCTCAATAGTCAAGCATGAACCACAAGACAAGAGTGCTTCATCAGGTGGAAAAGGTATTGTATATGATTCAATGTAGATGGTAAGAAATATTTATTGTGAAACATAGATCATGAAGTGTAATAGATAAGCTATGAGTAGACAATAGAGATAACTAAGAGTGACTGAGGGGAGAGAAAATGTGTGAGTAAGGTTCAATCAATTCCCTCAACATTCATGTATGAACCTCAAGAACATGAGTGCACCATCGGGTAATGATGTTACAATGTGTGTATCAGAGATTGTACGCTAGCAAATATTTAATCATGAAGCACGTAGTGTGAAGTGTAGAAAATAAGCTAAGAGTATCCAATAGTGATGGAAGAGGGAGGAGAAATCATGATTTCCGTAAGTGTGCAAGTGATGGAAATCTATCTAACGATAGTGAAGAATGACGACCCCTTATCTAATATCCAAGAAAGAGAAGGCATGTGACCATGGTCTAGGAATAGAAGTGTAGGAGAATATCTATGTGTATGTGAGGGATACCGATGTGGTAAATGAGGTGGAGAAAACCTATAAGAAGGGGCTTACTTTGGGAAATTACTTAGGTCGATGGGGTGGACTCATGGATCGGTGAGGATGGTGGGATTGTGATGTAGGCCTTGTACGAATGAGAGATGTTGACCATTGTGTGTTAGTGTTTTCGTTGATTTCAACTCCATTGATGGAAATGGATTTCATGGTGTAGTATGATTCTCAATGTAATGTCATTCAGTGGTCAAACATGAAGGTTGATTGGTAGTGTCAAGTTTGGTGAGTTGTCATGAGGTCATAGAGCTTGGTTTGCTAGGTAGAGTTACTTTTTTATCTATCTTGAGTTGGTTGGATGTTTTCATGAGGTCATTCATGGTCCATGAGTTATTTTTAGGTGTATATGGGTCTGCATGAGGTCATCATGGTCAGGTCATGTGGTTACTTGTGTTGAGTCAGGTCATTTTATGCTTGTTTCTAGCCCTGGAGCATGTAGAATGGTATGGAGGTATGAGTTTTGGATTTAATAAGTCATGTTCAAGCATGTAAGAATCATGGTGATGGTATACAAGGCATGTATGATGATTTTTAGGTTAGGATTCAGAGGTATGATGCATATTTGGGGTCCTTGGGAAGAAAACAATGAGAAACAAACAATTTAACACATGTAAGTCACTATGGCTAGAGAATTTTAGATTTACTTCAGATATGTGGTGAGTTCGAGAAGTTAGAGGATGTTTTCATGATGCTTCATGACACGTTTCAGGTCAAAATATTGAAGGAATTTGAAGATATGTAAGTTTTGGTGAAACCAGGTAAGTAACAATGTGTTTTTATAGCAAATGTGAACCATCAAATGCTCATTTTAAATTGTATGATTTGCATGGGGAATTGATATCTTTGGGATATATTATTAGTTGAATTATGAATCTTTCACAAAAAGAATGAGGTGGTTTTATCGTCGTGCTTTTATGAACGATCCTTAAGAAGCTAAAGTGGTTTGAAACCCTAGTAAAAACCTATCTAGTAGCTTGCATAAAAGTGATTATATCAGCCCTATTTTGATTTATACTTGAAAAATAGATGATTGGATATTGTATATGATTGTTAGAAAGGTATGTTAGTGAAAATATTTTTATGAAGAATTCTAGTTTAAGACAAAGTAATCCACATTAGGTAAATAATAAATTACCATTTATGATATTCCATGAGTTTTTGTAGATTTCCAATAATTTTCTAGGTCATTCTTGCGGTGAAAAAGTGTAAAGTGTGCCCTATTTGTGTTGGCTGGTTTTGTGGCGAGTTTGGTGCAACATTAAGTAAAATTGACATTGTAGGAGCTACATGGGGAGTTAGGACTCTATTAAAGTTTTGTTGTGAATTTGGTTCAGATATATTTCTAATGTTATATAAAACTTTAAGATTCGATAATTTATGCAAAAGTTATGAGCAGTTCCTTGAGGGTTAATTTTCGTGGGTTGCTTGTTCTAGCAAGGTGCAAATGGCTACATGAGGTAAAGTGATGGTTTTTGAGTTTTTATTGCTTGGTGAAGGTTTGTAAGTGATTATAAATCATTTATAACAATGTTACATGATGTTCCATGATTTGGTTCAGTTTGGAAGTGGTTTTTGGTATGATGGAGCATGTTGAACTAACAACTAGTTCTTGAGTCCAAGAAGACATAAAAATAGTTTCCAGAGATGGGCTTGGTTGAAGGCATTCCACTTGGATTTGGAAGGATTTACAATATGTTAGGGAAAGGTAATTTAGATATAATTCCAATTATGTATGGATTGAGTCTTGGGGAGGTTTTTTGGTTGGTCATTCAAGTCATTTTGTGAAGAAGTTTGAAGTTGCGGTTTCGGGACAGTTTTGTTGTTGCTAAAAGAATGAGTTGTTTGAGGTATGAAATGGATGTTGTGATGCTTTATATCACTTTTAAAGTGAAAAGGGGTTAATTTTTCATCTATTGAATGCATTTATAAGTATTTATTGTATCAGAAAGGGTGTTTATCATCTAATATTGGAAAACTAATTTTTGGGTAGCATGATTTGTTGAAGAAAAATTTGTGGTTTGAATAAATGGGTGTTTCATGAGTTATAAATTGTTTAGATGTGTTTTACATGTTTTTGGATTTATATTGAGTGGTCACATGCCATAGGCTAGGAGTTTTTGGGTGTGCTTGAGGCCCAAATATTAAAATAGGTTGTTGTTAGCGCTTATTTAATGAAGGAGATGATCCACTAGGCCTATTAAATGAAATGATTTAATTAGTTCTTGAAAATTATGACCATAGATGATGTTTAAATGTAATTTGAAACATTTTTGGTGATTTTTTAGATTTTGAATAAAACTATTTTTGGTGTTAGAGATTTTTTCTCATTCCAATGATGGGGTTTTAAGGATTTTTGGCGCATGGATGAAGGGTTTTGGCTAAGCCGACCTACTTGGGTAACTTGTGACTATTATGATAAATTTTATGGGATTTTTAAAGTTTTAACGATTGAGATAAAGTATGTAAAACAAACTCTTTTTAATTTGAATCAAGAAGAGATTATAAAAGCATGTTTTAAGGTCATTTGTGCACTAGTCTTGCATGGGTGAAAAGTGGGACCTAGAGGAGAGTGTTTTGCAGGTATGAATGCATGAATTGAAGGATGATAAGATGTGTTTCAGGTTGAGGAATATAAGATAGCATGTGTGCATGTTGTTAGAGCCATGGAAAGTTGAGAAAGAAGAAGATAATGCAAGATTGAAGACCTAGGGTTTGAGTAAGGGTTTATGAGCTGAATTAGAGATCTCCATCAATTGTGGTAGTGAAAAAATAAGAGATCATATTCATTAGGTGTTTGATTTGGTTCTTTTTCATATTATGGGGTTGTAGCCTCCTTTGTGGAGTGGGTTTTCACTAAATTAGGTGTTGGTGCTCTACTAAACTAGGGGTTGGTGTTCCTTGTGGGGTTGGTGTCTCATTAAATTTGAATCATGACAATATAATTTTTATGTTTAAGTGAGTTTCTTCCCCATGATGGTTTTCCACTTAAATATTATGTCTATGATCTCTCCGAACTATATGTTATGGTTATTTGCATGTAGTTCACACTTAATAAGCTTGGTTGAATGTATGTGAATGGATAAATGTTAATGTCTCGATTCAATTTATCGTAAATTAATTGAAAGAATTTTATGACTGATCCACCCCCTCATTCCATTATTCTTCCAACAAGAGATCGAGTGCAAATATAAATTTAGACTTGAGAGGTGTAGGAGGCTTAGATGTCGTGATTGGTGTTGAAATAGAAGCAAGAGTGGTATGAGGTAATACGTGGTGGAATACCTTTGATGGTGAAAATTTTCTTATTTTGAATGATCTTAAGGTATAAGTAGATCATGGAAGGTGTAGACATCTAAAATGTCAACATATCAATTACGATTAATTTGTCCCACAAATAACCTAACATCATCACTATCTAAATCCCTATAATAATTAATTGCAAATATTAATTATTATTAATCCCTTTATCACATATACCCTTTATCATTTATCTAATATCCAATCATAATATCATTAATCCATTTAATTCATTATTATATCTTACTAACCTATTTTAATCTTTATTATCATTTTCTAGGAATTTAAAATTCATGCACCCACTTACCCTACATCTATCATTTCCATGTAATATTTCCCTAATTATATTTTATTAACCTAACCTAATCACTAAGCTAATCACATTCTCCACCTCTAAATCTAGATGCTTCTATTTCTAGAAGCCTCTCTCGAACTTGTCCTTCCATTGAATTTTAAATTCAATGGAAGTTTCTTTCCTCCATGGAACTTTGAATTCAAATTCTATAATTATCCTATCCTCTGCTCAATTTCCAACCATTGATCCTCATCCCACTTGGATGCATCTTAAACCTCTATTTTCTCTCCCATAAGCAATAAATTTAGCTCTCCTCCTCGATGAGAGCTAAGAGATAGAGTCCATAACAAATCTCTACCATTTTTTTCATCAATCATCCATTTTATCCTCTTATCCAATCAATCAATCCATTCCTTCAATCTAATCTATCATCCATCCATTGATCTTCATCAAGCAATTCAAAGGAAATCAAGGGGAGGTGTTGTTCGTGTGTATCCACCAAATATGAAGCAATAAAAAATAAATCAAGATTAAATCCAACACATCAAAGGAGGAGCTTTGTAACTTGTAGGTAAGTGTAGGTATTAAATATCTCCCCCTTTCAATCCATTTCTCTATTTGAGGTATTGTTGAGAATATTAGAATAGGGAAGTAAGTTTGTTTGTTTTCTCGTATTTAACTCACTAATATTTTTATCATATACATTTTTGGCACCCACCGTGGGGATTACCACCCACTTTTAATCATTTTCATCTTATTTGATCCCTTAAATAGGATGTCATAGTTTCAAGAACTTTCGTTGCCATTACCCCATCAAAATTTGAAATTTCAGGCTCAAATTCCGTTCCTAACACAAAACTCCACCTTCTACTTGTGTATTTGCACCTATGCTAAAAAAATGGAACTTATGCCCTATTTTAACGTGTATGTCCTATTTTTGCACCTATGTTGATACTTCAATGCCTTTGTTTTAGCAGTAAAACTCTAGTTTTTGCAAGTTTTTGACTATTTTTCATCCCTTTGTCATACATCATCGCTTATGTTGCACAAAATGGCACCTTTTCCCTAAAGTGATGCATATGCCCTGTTTTAGCACATTTACACTACTTTGGTGCTTATGACCTGGTAGTCGTGCCTTTTTTTTTGAATCATAGTTTTCGCTTATGACCAATAGTCTAACTCTGTTTTTAAGTGTTTTGGTGATTTTTACGAGTTCCAAAGGCATTCTATTTTTACGGGGTTATTATAGGAACAAGGGAATATTTCATCCACTTTCTTGTTTATATTATTCCATGAAACCCTTTTTGGTGATTATAGGATTCAAAACTACTAAGCCTTTCATTTTATAGCTCGTTCGGTCTAAGAAATTTGAGGTTATAATCAAACTACTAACCTTTATTTTGTAGGGCCTCCTTTTGAAGATCCAATCATCAAACTACTAATATTTATCGTTTCATTATAATCTAGCATTTATTTTCTTACATGATATTTTTTGAGTTTTTCCTTTGTTATTTGTTCATCCTTAAGGCAAAACCATATACGCTCTCTATCGCATCCTAGGACAATATTGAGGATCAAAAGCGGCTAGCCTTCCCATTTTTATTTATAGGGGAATGTGGCATGGAAGTGGCATACATGCACTTGTCATAGTCCTAGGGGTCTTGTGACCATGGGATTAATCTCCATGCACTTAGATACACCATGTGTTACAAAGTGGGGTATATAAATTATTGGAGAGCTATCATTATTGGCTAAACACTTGCTTATTTTAAAAGTGGCGTGAAGTGAGGGGCTTTCATGTACCAATACCCAAGCCTTAGAAAACATCCTTGCAACATTGAATTAGGCCCCACATACTGCAAGGTATATCGGGGACTCCCTTAGTGAACCTATATATCCTAGATTAGGAAACCTTATTGGCCGCATATCGAGCTATAGTGTAAGGATGCCTCACTCCCCAAGATCACTCATTAGCCAAACCCGTGATGACACATAGGTAGAGATCCAATTATGACACTATCGTCGCTTTGGTATTAAAATTGGGATATATCTTGATTAAAATCCCACTGGACTAGTTAGAGTGTGTGTTGCATGTTTATTTCTTGTTTGTGAACACCCTTAAGCATCATATCACCTTAAAATTTTAATCAATCAAACATCATAATAATCAACCCTCCCTAATCACACAATACCAATCAAAATCCCATCACCATCCTTAATCAACAAACCTAATCCAAATCTAATCACCCACATATCCTATCAAACCATGTCCATTGATCCTCAATCCCCATCCTCTCCAAACCAATATCCAAACCCTTACCTCTTTTCTAAATCCATTAACCAAGCTATCTCATCATCCTCCACCCATCCAAGTCAATCATATCACTTTCATCATGAAATTCCACACATTATCCAACACCTTAATAAAAAAATCTCAAATCTCATATCCTACCTCAACCAATCCCCTCTTCATCATCTAAATCAACCATCCTATGTTGATCCTAACATCCTAAAAATATCCAAAGACTCTATCAACAAATATCTGATCTTAAATCATGTATTAACTAATCATCTCCTAAACCATCATCTCCCAACCAACCCATCCATAATTTCCTCTTCATGAGATTCCTACCCCTCACCCCATTAACTTCCTCTTTGAGGAACCTGAATAATCTCAATCCAAACCATGACCTAATCAACATAAACCACTATCCCCATGAGCCAATTTCATCAACTTTGATAACATCACTAACTTTTACCTAGACCAAGAGGACCTCCTTTATGTCCTTGTTAATCTAGGCACCAATCCCAGGCCCACACAACAATCCCAAATTCCAAATTCTAAATCCCCTATCAATCATCATGAACCACACCTTCCTCCCATCACGTTGATCAAAATTGTTAAAATAGAAGTTAAAATAAAATGATCATAAACAAAATATATAATGATCATTGAATAGGATATTGTTCGAACATTGACTAAGTGTTGTCATTTGCAAAAGTAAAAACCAAATCATGGACCACCATCTAAAATCTCAAATCCTTAATCCAATCATCATAAAACCTATAAAAGAGTCCCATTCACATATCCACAAAAATCCCAATAACTTAAACCAATATTATTATCACCCACACCTCATCTTAGTTCCCCATCCTTGTTATCTTCATCATCCCAATCCGATTCTATGAAATTTCTTCTAGATAGTTTCAAATCCCGTAATCCACCATAAAATTCAACTTCTAAGCCTATTTCATCCCCTCCATCACCTACACCAATCCTATCAAAACTATTTCATCTACCGTGACTCCTAATTCACCCTCATCTCCTTTTATCCCCAATCCTAAACCATATAATGTGGATCCTATGCCACCCTCAACCTCTTCATCCACACCCAATCCTATCTTACCCCCTTCATCACCTAAACCTAACACTATCCTATCATCTAATCGTATTTCAAATCCACCATCCCCCAATCCTAAAACATCTAATGTGACTCCTAAGTCACCAAATCATAAACTTAACAAGTCTAATAACAATCCTCTCCGCACCCCATCTCCTACCCAATCTAATGAGGCTCTTATTCCACCTTCATATACTTCATCCCCTAAATCAACCAAATGAATGATTTCTTTTGGGTGATTCGGATGATAGGACATTGATGAGGAGAGGATTGGGATGATGATTAACAAGTGATGAGAAAAAAAGTTCAAGTTTGATTAGAAGATGCCCCAGCCAGGGGGTGAGGATTTTGGATGTTGGATGTGAGATGATAATATTTGGATGTGGATACTGATTGATTGATTGGATAGGAGGATTAGGAGGTTAGATATTTAGTTATATGATGATGAGGATTGGGTGCGGATCATGATAAGGATAAAGGATGATGATAGAAGGGGTGTCTACCATTAAGTTTCCATTGTTATCATCATTAGTAATGTTATAAATGTGGCATACATCAAGATGCATAAATGTATAAAGACCATGATGATTGAATTTCCAAATGCCCTTGTCCTCATATCATTGGATAGATTAATACAAAAAAATGGTCATCATATCATTGGACCATGTAAAAGAAAAAGAAACAAAATGGGCCTCATATCATTGGCCAAAATGTAAATGTAGACAAGAAAGAAAACACACACTAGAAAAAACACACACATTTCATAAAGTACTAAAGCATGTTTGGGTAGGGTGAAAGGGAAGGATTGAGGGAAATTAGATAGGTTGGATAGGATAAGGATTGGTTTATATGATAGGATTAGATGGGATGTGGGATGGGAGATAGATAGGATGGAGGATGTGGTATAGGATAAGATGGGAAATATGGAAGATGATAAGATATGCCCTTAGGTATAGGGAGATGGATTTCTAAAGTTTGATTCGAGACCATCATGGAAAATAACAATAATTTCTCACATAATATAATATTTCATTCAATATTTCAAACACACAATACATGGATATTATATAGCCATAGAGATAGCCAAAACAACCTCCTAGAAAATAGGGAGGTGTTACAACAAATAACCAATAATACTAACCAATAAACTATATGCGACATTATATTGTTATTCCTAACAATATAATATCAAAAATATTACCATATTAACCATACGGTTAACAACTAACTAATCACTATTTACCTTTTGGTAAATATAGACCAATTACTATTTACCTCTCGATAAATCACCCACAATCATGTGAACATTAATTTTCCTAACAAATCCCCCTCTTAATGTTTACATGGTAGCAAACAAGTGTCACACATATTTTGAAGCTTGCCACTTGTGCTTGCTCATGATCTTGATACAACACTCAAACTAAAGGTAGAATAAGGAACACATCAACTTCTTATTGACCAAGTATTGCTGAAACACATTTGACCGAACTAGTGTGGGAACCCGTCAAGAACCATCTATTTATCAACCAATCACTATAGCAAACACATCCGACCTACTCGATCAGGGAACTCAAGCAAGAACTATAGACACAAAATCACACACTTTGGGGTAATATTTAGTCCTGGTCTTATATTACTATTCATATGGTTTTTAAGTGAATAAAATACTAATTAATCCTTCTTTTTGGCCATCTTTATTTTATTTCTTTCAACATTCTTGACCTTTATGACACACACACCCATACCGATTCCATCATCTCGTAGTCTTCTCCACAAAACTAGGGTGCCTAGCCCTATACTAGCCCGACCATGAGCACCCTAGTCCCACAATGGCGCCTGAGCCTTTTCCCACTTTTTCTACCTTTTTAATAGTATTTAGCCATTGCAACTTTTTAAATTTCTTTTGGTCAGCCTCTTCGGGGTTAAAAACAAAATTAGAGCAAGAGGACCTTATAAATACAAAGTTATGAGACCATAATGAGGGAACAAACTATTTCACCAGATTCTAGATCATTTCTTTGAATGTTAACGAAAAAAATAAGGGTAATGGGCTAGGAGGAATACCTGTTAAAATGTTGGTTGTAGGTTGTTGCGTGCATATGACTTCTGAATCCACAACTGATTGTGAGAGCTTCCTTTTTGCTTGGAGGAACTACCTGAAATGGAACACAAGACCACCAAATAAAAGTTAAACAATATATGCAGTGGATTTCTGGCATGTGCTAGACCCGGAAGTGTGATACTTCTAGATGGTCTGCAATCCACTTTTTAAAACAACTCAATGATGATAATAAAGTAAATCCTACTATAGTTAAAATGATTTAGGTATCTCATTCATCTATAATAAGCAAATTCGTTCATAACAGGCTAGGCCATGATTGAATTTGAAGGTCGAGGTCACTGTCAAGGTATTGGTATTGGTCGGGGGTGAGGTTTTGGGCTATGTTGGGTATTGATCGGGTGAGATTTTGAGCTATTTTGGGTATTTGGTGGAGGTTTTAGGCTCTGATCTAGGTTTTTGGTAAAGACACGAGAGACCCATCGGTTTAGGTTAACGAGGACAATTATGGGTGATTGGTGTCGGTATGGTTGAGGTACAGAAACTCAATAAAAACTTGTCTGGGTGATAGATTTGAGGCTAGATGAAGAGAAAGGGCAATGGTAAGATTTATGTGGATCCTGGATATGCACAGGAATGATTAAGATCTAGGTATGGGTAGTGTAAGGGTGTGGATAAAAATATGGTCAAGTTTGCATGGAGGTAGATGATGGGGGAATGGAAATGAGAGAAAAAAGCTAATAATAGATGTAAAAGGATCTACAAAATGATAAATGCATAAGTGTTGGTTGAAAAAAACTTCTGTTTGTATGAGCTTGATGCCTAGTTGGTAATGGTGGGTGATCAAATGGAATGAACTTGATGTGGTGTTGGTGCTTCCCCGGATGCTCCTATGAAGACAAATGGCTTCATGGTTACTTCAGGTGTTGGCTATGGATGTTTTGATGCTTGTACGGATTAAGTTACCTTTGCATGCAACTCTGGTTTCGTCACTTGTTCTCAAAAGATGTCTCTATCTCTTAGAAATGTGCCAACCTCGAAATAAGGTTATTTTTGGGATTAAATGGTAACCGACGGTGGTTCCGCTTAACCGGTGGTGGTTAAGGGTAACCGGTGTCGGTTAGGGTGAGATTTCCTAGGTTTACTAAACTAGGCAGATCCCCTTGATTTTCTGGGATCTCATTTTTTTACCCCATGATTAGCATGGAAGCTTCCTTCTAACATGTGGGAATGTGGTTAGAGGGAATGTAGGCATTTATTTTTAGGGTTTGGGTAGGTCTTAGTTAGTTATGACAACTTACTAAGAATAGGTCTTAGGGTGAGGTGGCTTGATGAGGTGTCTAGGTGAGGTGGATATGTGGGAATTATCCCAATTAGGATATTTAAATAATAAATATGGTGAGGATAATGAATTAATTAAATTAAATTAATTAAATTAATATTATAGTGGGGTGAAGGGGGCCATGGCTAGGTGGATGTGTTCAAGGTATTTATTTATCAAGGGACCAAGGGGAGTGTGACCCAATTTTGGTGTCTACATTTTGCCCCTTTTTGTTACATAGCTTGTATTGGTAAGTGACACTGACAAAAATAAGATGTGGTTGCCCCATGTGTGGGTGAAGGTGATCCCCCTCAAACCAGGAACTGATGAGGCGAAGGTAGAAGCGGTGAGTGGTTTGATAAAAGGTGAATGTGATGAAGAGGAAGGTGGGTAACGGGGGAAAAGGAAAAAGGTCTACTCGGGTAATCTAGGTAATGGGTCAGGGTCAAAGGTAGTAATAATCAAACACACGCACACGTATAAACTGCAGCACGGTACTAGGTGAAGAGTAGGAAAACTCTACATTGTCTAAGGTCGATAGGTTTATCCAAACAAGGTTGAGGTGATTTCAGTATCCAAGGTATAGGATATGTTCAGGAAACATGACGCAAGTTAGGTGCATGAAAGTTTAGGTATGTTCCGGTACACCGAGGGTTGGGTTAAGATAAATGGTCATGACAGGAGGCAAGGTAAGGTCATTAGGTCAATCAACACAGGTAACTGTGCCGCAAGGTTATAGTGAACACATGAGGTCAAAGGTCACTAGTGATGTTCCAGGTCCATGTATCTAGGTCACAACACGAGTAGGACCGATGTATGGGTAAAATAACGAGTCCCCAAATGAGGATGAGGTTAGGTAGTAAATGATGAGGTCAGGAGGGTGAGGTGAATGGTCAAGGTAAGTGTTGGGTGAGGGAAAAAAGTGATGGAAGATTAATAGGGTGAAATTTAGGCAATGTGGAAGAGAGAGTGACCGATGCTGGTCAAGGGTAACCGATGCCGATATAGGGTAACCGATCATGGTAAGGTAGGGCACATGACCAATGCTAGTGAAGGTAAAACCGGTGTTGGTTAGGTTGGGGATGTTATAAAAATGAAAAATTCCACATTTTTTGGAATCATTTGTCTGTGCAAAATAGAGGAAAATGACACAAGAGAGAGGGAAAGTTGGAAAGTGTCTAGACGGAATGAAAAGATGAGTTGGCAAAGCGAGCGGCGGTGATTGGTAGTGGAGAGGCGGGTCCATGAGATTAGATTGTTTGATTTTGTTGGTTGGAGGTGAGGTGACAGATTGGTGATGGTAGAGGTTGGAGAGGGATCGAACGGGCCCTTGCAAAGGTGCGGCGACGGAGCGTGCCACCACGGTGATGACAATGTGATGAGGTAAGTGTCAAACCCTTTATGTGTGTTATGAGATAGATTATGTGAGAGGTCGGGTAGTGAAAAATTGGGTGTTTTGTTTTTTTTTTTTTGGGGAATAAAATTTGAAATGTGGGAGGGTGAATTGGGTAGAATAGGAGCGGGGAGAGAGGTAAGTGGGTGAATAGGGGGTGGGATGAGGTTAAGGGGAAGTGTAGGTGAGAATGGGTGGGTAGAAGGGTTAGGAAAGGGGAGGGTTTAGGGTTTGTAGTTTTCACCGTGATGGCTTTTCAAATTTAGTCGGGGTTAGCTGGCATTGGTAGTGTCAAACCAATATCGGTCACAAAATAGGTGACCGATGCTGGTTTAGGGTGACCGAGGTCGATTAGAGATAATGGAACCGGTCAGGTTTTGGAGAAAAAGGGGCCAAAAGGGCCCTAGGTCGAGTGGGTGAGATAGGGAAGGGTAGAATAGGGTGTGTTGGTGAAAAAACTAGTGTAGGCGGGGGTAAAATGGGTATGGGGAAATGATAGTGGGTGAGGGTGGGGGCGCGGAGAGAAAATGTGATAGGAAGGTAGGTTGGGAAGACAAAAAGAGGTGAGACAGTGGGTATAGGCGAGGTGCCATGGGTGAGTATGGGTATGATGAAGGTAAATTAATTTGATGTTTGTATTGGATGCAAGGTAGAGATCAATTGCCATGAGATGAGAGACAAGGTGCCACCCCTGCTCTTGAGAGTGCGAGGCACAATGACACTTGAGGAGTGGTGTCACATGGAGGAGGTGGGCTTGATTGGGGTCTGACGCTATCGAAATGCAGTCTGACAACTGAGTTTGATGGTTGCTCTCATCGATAGATGGGATTCAATGACCAACACGTCCCACCCACCAATAGGTGAGATGACAGTCACCCTGGAGGACGTGTTTAGGATCCTGTAGTTGCCGATACTGGGGATGCAGGTGTACTCAATATCCTATGAGGCCATGGAGGATTTGATGATGATAGTGTTTGGGGAGGGACTAGTAGACATGACGTTCCATAACACCATCTTGAGTTATGGGGGGTACCTATCCCATCCAGAGGAGATGAGGCTAGTTGTTTTATTGATGGAGGTAGTGTGTTGTTTCGCACTGCCGAATGTAGAGGGAGGGAGATTTCCCCACTCATTGATGGGGGTACTACATGACATGGTGATGGATCAAACCTGTTTTTTGGGCACCATAATTCTTGGTGTAGTTATACGAGAGAGCTATGGGTGCACTGCAGAGTTTAGCCTATGTTGCACCTTTTTACTACACTGCTGGGCCTATGAGCACATAGTTTGTGTGCACCCAGTGGGTATGCCCCAAGTAGATGCATTTCCACCGAGATTGGTGCGGGTGGGGTATAGGCGATGGGTACTGTGATTGGAGAGTGGTGATTAGATAGGGCTACACATGATGTAGCATACTACAAGAATTATTGGAGTGGACATCATATGGAGACCGTATGTGGGTTATCCCTCATATAGGTGGATGCATGATGAGTTAGATGGCCTTCAACTACTAAGATGGATAGAGGGGTGCCATGCTTAGGGAGCACGAGATGATCCCAATTGATAGGGTTAGATGGCAGTTTGGACTACTATAGGACATACCTCCACCCTTCCCATAGTACATGAGAGATGACGTGGAGAGGCCATTACCTCTACCACAATGACAGTTCCCACAGGGTAGGAGGAGTAGGTGGTAGACCGACGAATTGATGATGTCAAAGTGACAGATAGATATAGACAGTGGTGGGTGGCTCATTTAGGAGCAAGATACCACCCAAGCGATGGTAACTCAATTTAGCTATGATCACGGTGCAGAGAGACACCCTATAGGGGTAGGTGGCGACCTTGATTACCCAATTGGGTATGGTGCAGGGACAATTAGCTAGTTTAGAGGTGGAGGTGGCCAAGTTACATACACAAGTAGTCAGTCTTGAGGCCCAGATGGCTCGGGGTGGGGATGGAGATGGAGATGGTGAAGATGGTCGGTGGCCGCCCTACAGGCACATGTTATAGGGTTGCAGGGCTAGTTGGCCATGGCACAAGCACATATTGGGGCTTTATAGGCCCGATACGAGCACAAGAGTAGAGGCCAATGGGGCCACCACTGGCACCAGGACAAGGTCCCATAGGATAGGTGGGGGTTAGAGGCCAATGGGGCTACCACAGATAGTGCTCGTATCCAAGTTGTGGGAGGCGAGAGAGGAGGTCAGGTACTATTAGGACTAGCTAACTGACAATAGGGATATATTATCTATCATATGTTGAGTACCGGGAACAACAGGACTCTAACTAGAGGACCAGATCATGCACCCATATTATGGAGAGCATAGGGGGCCATCGAGCCCCAAGACATGGTCAGGGTGAGGCCACTAGTTCACGGAGGCCAGTTCTAATTAATGTACCAGTAGGGACCCAACCACCACCTATGATGGGTGGGGAGATGTTAGTAGGTCGCTGACAGGCGGGGCGGGAGGCATAGGGATAGGCGAGACAGATATGGAGGATGTCCACCGCGATGATGTCTAATATATGGCCCTCGATTTTGATGTAGTTTTGATTTTTGATATATACCAGCCTGCGTGCTGAGAGTTGTTATATTTTTGATCATATACCGGCATGCGTGCCAAAGATGGTGAGGTTATATGAGATTTTTGTATTTTTGAGCATATAATGGCACATGTGTGACGAAGATGGTGAGGTTATATGAGAGTTTTGTATTTTTGATCATATACTCACTGCGTGCACAAAGACATTTGATTATGTATATAGATATTATATTTATATAGATGATGATGATTATGGGCATTATGTGTTTGTGTTGATAACATTTTATTATTATGCGTAGATGGACTTATGGTAGGTGTGTTAGGCATGGATTGAGTCAGGTCATTGTTTTAGGCATTATGGAGTTGGGTTTTTGTTTTAGGCATGGATGAAATTAGGTTTTAGGCATGGTTGAGTTAGGTGGTAGGCATGGTTGAGTCAGGTCGTGGTTTTAGGCATGGATTGAGTTAGGTTTTGGTTTAGGCATGGATTGAGTTAAGTTTGGGTTTAGGCATGGATTGAGTTAAAAGTGGTTGAATTTGTAATTCATTAATGTGTGTGATTAATGATGATATAGTCACTTGTGAGATGTTTTATAATATATGCATGATGATGGTAAAGAAATGGTAGTCATAATAAATGTATGTTTTGATGATGATAAAAATGTGAAGAAATTTGTTGTTTGTTTGGTTTAATTTCCAATTTTGGATATAAAAAGGAAACTAAGTAAGGTAGAATGTGATTTGAGGAAAATGAAAAATGAATTAGTTAGGGTAGAGAGTGGCCGAGCTAACCTCCAAGGGCCCCATGCCCTCGGAGTGCTTGCCTACATAGTCCCGGCAAAAGGGACCTCAGGCCGATGTAGTTCTCCCATAAGCTAGGGAAGAATGTGATGAGGTAAGAGTGTGGGTGGGTATGTTATAGGTATGATTTGAGTTTAGGTCTGTTAGGTATGGGTGAGTTGTGAGAAACTAGGTATAGGTGATTTCAATTGTGGTAGAAGAAGAAGATTACCCAAAGGTAGCGTGTCGAGAACCAAGTCTTGTATAAGGTAATTGTTAGTGAAAATTCACAACACCCCAAAATGGCCTATGGTCCTTCTTTTAAGGCAATGTCATGTGGTGTGAATGCACAACATTTAGCTTTCCCAAAGTGTGGTACCTTTGTAAATGGGGAAAGCTCTCCGAGAGAAGGTTGGCTCCTCTTCCTAAACTACCTACCACAAGATATTCCGATGCGAGGCAAGATAATCTAATCCTAATCTAACTATGCCAAGGAGATAGAGAGAGAGAAAATAGGGAAAAACAAAGCCTACACTAAAACAGGGTTTACACCGTAGAAGGAAAATGTTGAACATCTATCAAAACGCCATGGAAATAAAGAGAGGTGAGCAATGGAAAGGATGGACAAGTGCATCACAAAACCAAGGATGGATTTCACACAAAAAATGTTCCAAAACTCCATGAACATAGCCCCAAAACCTGCAATAGACATTCAAACATGCACAAATACATGCAATGAAGAGAGGCAAGAAGAAAATAAGCAAAAACGAGCAAGGATGGACAAATGCATCACAAAACACATTTTTATTGCTCCAAAAGTTTGCACAAAACATCATTTCATTGGTAAGAGGAAAAAAATGCCATTACAGAGCAAGGGGAGGAGGTTCAAACTCCATTTTGACCCTAGGGAAGAAAAGAAGGGAGAGGTAGAGAAGAATGATGAACAACCTTTACAAATGAGCCAAATTTGGCTTTTAACCATCGAACAGAATGAAAGAAATGTGGAAAACGTGGGAAAATTGATTTGGGACTTCAACCACTGACAAGATTCATCTAATGGGCCTGAAAAATGATGGGTTTCCATAAAAAATCCCATACTTCGAAGTACATTGCTTTACAGAGAAAAATAGAGGCCCATACTTCATTAATTTTGGTGGTTGGAGTCATTTTCATGTTTTTGCATGCCAGATACGTTTTTCCATTTTTCTCCCACAAATTTCCATCAAAAATCAAAATTGAAGATTTTATCATTTAGAGGATTTCAACAGCTTTCCAATGATATAAATAACGTGAAAATTCGAGCTCGAGATCGAAAGTTATGCCCTGGGAAAAAATGGCAATTTTAGGGCAAAATTCGAGGTTGGATTGAAACTTGAAAATTTTCCATTTTTTGAGTTTGGGAAAATTTCCTAAAATTTCCTTGAACCCCACCACTCCACTGCCACATGTCACTTTCCCATTAGCTAATAGAAACGTGGGCTCAAACCTCGCCTTTTCCCTTTGATTTTTTTATCGGGAAAAATTCCCAAATTTTCCCCACACTCCACCGCTCCGGTGACACATGTCGGCTTCTAGTTTCTTAGCGGGGGCGCACTTCTTTTTATCCATTTGTGCCTCTTTCACTTTGGCAAAAAACCAAAGTTTCCTCCATGCCTTCGACTCTCGCCATTGTCATGGACACATGTCGCTTCCTCATTGGTCACGGGCCTTCCACAACTTTTTCTCCATCCTCCTCCATGGGCCTGTGGGCCAAAATTTTCCCTTTGCGCCCTTTTCCCTCTTTGGAAAATTTTCCAACTTACCTCTGCCGGCCCGACCTCCGCTGCCACGTGGCACCTTCTCATTGGCCGTGGGCCTGTCAAGGGAAAATTTCCCCAAAAAACTCCATCGAGCCATAACTTTCGAAATATTTGGAGTTAGGAGGAAAATTTTACCTTTCTGGAAAGGGGAAGAAAAATACTATTTGATGAAGCCATTTCTAGAATCCTTCGAGTGCTTGAAATGTGTAAAAAAATGAAGTTTAAGCACAAGGAAAGAATGAAGGCAAGTTATCCAAAATAAGCGGGGGGTTCATTTTGGATAGTCTTGATAATCAATACGTAATAAAGAAGGTTAAAAGTTAAGAGGGGAAAGAAAGGCACCCGATTGGTTAGGATCATACCGAGTAGGTCATACCTTAGAGGAGGTGATGAATGGAAGAACCTAAAGACATTGCATGATTGATTGGTCTAAGGGTGAAAAGTAGTCACATGATCACCAAATGTCACAGTTTCCAAGAGGTTCCTTGAGGCGGTAGGAAATGGGAGTGTGAATGGTGAGAGGGGTGAAAGGTGGTTAATTTTTATGTGGTATGAGGTAACATGCTTATTGGGCAAGAGATCCAAGGTCACAATGGGAAAGTACCACGACTAAAATGTTTTCTATGTTGACTGATATTTGAGATAGACCGATCAATGCGGGAAGTCTATATGGGATGAGGAAATTAACCCCTTGAGGTCTTCATGAAGTTGATCGATGCGGGAAGCCTTAGATTTTCTCTCTCTCTCTCTCTCTTGAAATAGCTTTACATAGTTGTCCTTCAGAGGAAGATGTCCTTTTGAGGGAGTCATATTTATTGGAAGTTTGACTCAAGGAGTTGGATCCCATGTAAGGGATTTAAATTCATGGACAAGACCAAGGTGAAGAAGAGGATTCTTATTCGTAAAGTAGGGTGAAATGATCACGGGATCTCATCTAAAAGTAGATTAAAAGTATCCATGAGAACATACTATGTGTAGTGTCGTGGTACACATATTCAAGAGAAGATAACAAGTGACGGGTATGCACATGATTCTTGTTTAATCATTGGTGATGGTGTAGGAGGTGGATAGCGCTCAAGGGATGAGCATGGAAAGAGGCCAAAAGTGAGGTAGGACTAAAAGTCAACAGTAGAATGGTCTAATATGTAAGGCATTAAGGGGCTCAGATTCAGGGGTTTACCATCGAGTGAAGATAAATGATAAGCACCGATTTGTAAGTATGGGTCACAATGTATGGTCCAAGCCAATTAGGAGCAAATTTTCCTCGTTTACTTTTTTCTGCTTTAGTTACATGTTGATTTTCTTTCAGAACAAGGTCACCAACTTGGAAGGTTCATTCATGGACATGTTTATCATAGGCATGTTTGATACATTTTTAGTAAACTTGAAGATGATCAAGAGCATTAAGACAATGTTCATATAATAACTCAAGTTGTGCTAAAAGGTCCTCAAAAATCATCATCAACGAGAGCATATCATCGAGAGAAATGCGGAGTGAGGGAATCTAGACTTTGAGAGGCAGAACAACCTCTATACTATAGACCAGAGAAAAGGGTGTGGTAGTAGTGGAAGTACGAGATACTAGTGCGGTATACCCATAGGGTGAAAGGAATGTGCGTATGCCAGTCCTTCCCAATATCGTTAACCACTTTCATGAGAATTTTGTTTAAGGTTTTGTTAGTGGATTCGGCTTAGCCGTTGGTCTATGGGTAATAAGGTGACGAGAAACTTAGCTGAATGCCGAAGGCGTCAAAATTTTTGCAATGTTTTATTTTTGAATTGTTTTCCATTATTAGTGATGAGGTGATGAGGAACACCAAAGCGAAAAATGATGTGATGATTGATGAACTCACATATTTTCTCAGCTTTCATGGAGATGAGTGGTATGGCTTCAACCCATTTTGTGTAGTATTCGGTAGCGGTGATGATCCATTGATGGCATTGGGAAGAATGGGGATTTATCTCTCCGACAAGATCCAAACCCCATTGAGAGAAGGGCCAAAGGTCACGGGTGACCTGTAAGGCATGAATGGATGTATGATGAAGGTTGGCATGTTGTTGGCATTTTACACAACACTTGCTTGACATAGTCGCAACAATCATGATTGAGGGTCATCCAATAATATCCTAGGTGAAGAATGCACTTAGCAATAGTAAGGCCACTGAAGTGACCTCCACATATGCCATCATGAAATTCCTTAATGGTATAAGGAATTTTATAACTCGTGAGGCATCGTAAGAGAATACCATCAAAGCCACGCTTATAGAGGAGGCCCCTCATGATGACGTAATGAGAGACCTTTTTAAGGAAGGCGCGTTGTCCATTACGGGTGAGATCAGGAGGTAAGATGGAGAGAGAAAGATAGTCGGAGTATTGTTTATACCAAAGGTTGCTCGGGTCCTGGGGTGACGGTTCCAATGGAGTAAATTTCATGAGATAAATAAGAGGGTGATTGGAGTCATTGTATGGTGATAAATATTTTAGAATCAGCAGGTGAAGCGGGTATTTGAGAAGCCAAGCAGGCCATGGTATCTGCAAATTTGTTAGTTGAATGGGGGATGGTTTGAAGGGCATAATGGTCAAAAGTGGTCAAAAGTATGTCTACATGATGTTTATAATTTTGAAGTATCTCATTACGACATTGGTATATACCATTGACTTGGTTTATGACCAATTGAGAATCACCAAAGATGTTGATTGATTTGACATTTAGGGTGTAGGCAGCTTGGAGACCTAATATGAGTGCTTTTATTTAGCAATATTGTTTTTACAATCAAAATCGAGTTTGAAATACAAAGGTATGGGTTCACCATCAAACAAAATGAGGATAAAAACAGCCCCACCCCCACGCCGACACTTGGAACCATCAAAAAGAGCGTCATTTGGTAAGCGGGTTTGTCCAGGGAAAGGGTAAAGAATTGACTCATCTGGAAAGTCAAAATTAGAGGGTTGATCCCTAGAAATAGGTGCATTGGCCAATTGGTTGGCGATAGCTTGGCCCTTAATGGACTTTTGATGAATGAATTCAAGGTCGAGGTCAGCCAAAAGCATAAGCCAGCGTGTGGCATGCTAATTTTGATAAGGTTTGGCATACATGAAGTGTAAGGGGTCGGTGTTGGTCACAACATAGGTTTTGTGGTTGAGTAGATAATGGCAGAGTTTTGTGGTAATGAAAACTAAGGCTAAGCAAAGTTTTTTTTTGGGATGGGTGTATCAGGTTTTGTAGTCCAAAAGAGTATGGATTATGTAATAAACCACCTGCTCTCTGTGTTGTTCATCACGATGAGCGAGCATGGCCCCCAAAGAGTGATCGGTAGCTGAGATGTATAGGTAGAAAGGTTGATCGTCTTTAGGTGGAATGAGTACGGGGTTCGAAGAAGGTATTGTTTTAAGGCCTCAAAATCTTTGTGGCAATCATCATCCCATTTAAAGGAGACATATTTCTTGAGAACGTGATGAAATGGTTGACACCGATCAGACAATTGTGAAATGAAACGATGAATAGAATGCAATTTACCTTGCAAGCTACGGAGTTGCCTAAGGTTTGTGGGTGAAGGCATTTCTAAAATGGCCTTGACTTTAGCAGGGTCAACTTCTATACCACGTAGGGAAACAATAAATCCCAAGAGTTTTCCTGAGAGGATTGTGAAGACACACTTCTTGGGCTGAAGGTGAACATAATATTTAATGAGGCGGTCAAAGATGGTTTTTAGAATGGTGAGGTGCTCGGAGTGATGTTTTGATTTGGCAAGGAGATCATCCACGTAATCTTCCAATATATGATGTATGATGTCATGGAAGATATAATTCATAACACGCTAATATGTGGCACCAACATTTTTAAATCCAAAAGGCATGACTTGATAGTAAAAGGTCCCCCAAGGGGTGATGAATGTAGTTTTGTGTTGATCCTCTGGGGCAAGTAAGATTTGGTTATAACTAGAGAAGCCATCCATGAGTTATAGCATCTCGTGACCAGTGGTAAGGTCAACTAGCTGGTCAATACCGGTAGTAGAAAAAGTCATCTTTTGGGCAAGCTAGATTGAGGTCATAGAAATCCACGCAAATGCGAGTCCCCCTGTCACCTTTGTGACAGGGACAATGTTAGAAATCCAACGAGGATAATCAATGGGTAAGATGAAGGAAATAGAAAGAAGGTGTTGAAGTTATTCTTTAACAAGAAGGGCAATGCAAGGGTGCATTTTCCTGAGTTTTGTTTGACGGGTTTAGCATCGGAACTGTTATGATATTGTGGACCACTATGGTGGGGTCAATACCAAGCATATCTGCATAATAATAAGCAAACACATGGTTATGATATTTAAGAAAAGAAGTGATGGCTTCTGCTTTCAAAGCAACATCTAAAGATTGATCGATCTTTAGGATGTGTGGGTCGTTCTGAGTATGAATGTTGATCTTGATAGTCGATTCATTCAACATGGTTTACATCTTAGAGGGTAATGACCGATGAATATATGAGTCTTCTACACCAAGGTGGGTGAGTATAGATTCATCATCCTGACATTGAATGATGTTAATAAAAGGTGTATCATCATCAATCATTTTGGAATACAAGAAGGGAAGACAAGAGGGAGCCTCACCCTCGCGTTGATAAGTTATAGGCCCCAAGGAGACGATGTTTATGAAAAAAAAAAAAAGTTAGGAGGGATGGATTCTACATCCATCAACTCCGTTAGTGAAGGTGGTGATGGTGGTGAAGAAGGTGGAGAAGGGCTGATGTCCTCGATGAGTTCAATGTGGGCCTTCTTGGTAGGTGGTTCAACAAAGCCGATACCACTACGATCGTTATGTTTATGGGTAGTGCATGGAATAATAGTATGGTGACCTTGCTCGTAAAAGCCAAAACCAAAACCTTTCCAAGCACATCGGTGCAGGAAGGTGTGAGTGAAATGGTGATTAGTGAGTGACTAGAAGTCAACAGAAAATGGGCAGGTTTGTGATGGTGGTTCGGGTGTGTAAGTGGTAGTATCAAGTCCCCCATAGGTGAGACTGGTACGAAGGTGAGGAGGACCATAAAGGAGGCATTCTCCTATGTGGTGATCATAGCGAGGGTGTTGGTGAAGACTTCCGTACTCTTGTGGAGTAAGGAATGTGTTGACACTATATAGGTGATACTCCCTAGAGTGAGGTGTTGAAAAATGCCTTCCAAGGGATCGGTGGTTGGTATGTGGGTAGCTGGAATAGATGATGTGTCAGAGGTCAACACGGAGGTGGAGCTAATGGATTGGGAGGCTGATGGGTCGGTTGTGGAGGTTGTGGCAGTGGTAGGAATGGAGGAGGTATGTGTGGTTGAGGTAGTGACTCGACTGTACTGGTAAGCGGAGGTGTAGGTGAAGTGGCAGTGGTTGTGGAGGTAGATGCTTTGATGGGTATGAGCACGTCATTGGGTCGGTAAAGCATGTTGCAAGTTTTGAAAGGTGATGGGTTAGTTGGAATGGTATAGGTGTGTCCTTCATGCTCAAACTTTACACATTGATGCAAAGTGGAAGGAACACAACCCGTGACATGAATCCGTGGTCTACTAAGAAACATATTATATTGAAAATCCCCCTCTAAGATGTAAAATAATTATGGAACAGTACAGGGGCCCATGCGAACGTGGAGGATGATAGTGCCTAGTCTAGAGGTGATAGCATCATTGAACGAACGCAACATGATAGGATGTTTATGCATGTAATTGTCGGTAGTATGCATTTGAGTGAATGCATGGGAGGAAATGATATTAGTGCTAAGCACCCCCATCGATCATTACATGTTGTACGCGTATATCATCAATGTGGATAGAGATGAAGAGAGTTGGGTCTAGGTCATCAGTTTGGTGCGGTGCGATCTCTTCCTCTGAGAAGCTAAGGGAGGCTACTTGGTGAGTAGGTTGAGGTGTGGATAAAGGTGGAAATTTGGTGAGAGAGGCTACATGATGGGGTGTGATAATGGAGGCTACGGGTGTAGGGTCATTGGGTAAAACCTCAATAGATTGCAGGACCTCCATAAGAGCTTGACGATGGGATTTCGAGGTTTGGATGAGGTCATATAAGGACATTTTGAGGGGGATTGGTGTAGTTGTTTGAGCATCACACAATGTGTGACCCCATTAGAAATAGGATATGTGGGGCCGTGGATAGTAATTTTAGGTATGGGTGTAGATGGTATGTTAGGTATAGGATTGGTTGGTGAGTCAGTTGCCTTTTCCTTGCCTTTGTCCTTCTGAGCATAGGTAACAACGTGGATCATGTTGATATGAGGTGGGGAGGTATGTGTTTCCACTCAAAATTTCCCACTCTGATAAGAGTAAAATTTAAAAATTTTGAGTTTAAGGGTTTTTCTCTGAGGTGCCTAAGTCGTGAAATTGAAAAAATCTGTGTTTTGGGTCATTTTGTGTGATTTTCGGTCTGTCGGAACTTTTTGTCCCAACTGTCCCAAGTACGAAAGTGCACTCTGTTCCCCGATCGGCCGAAATCCCCGAAGCTGTCCCATTTTCGGGCCCGTCGGAAAATTTTGTCCCAAGTGTCCCAAAACTTTTTGTGCGAGTTGTTCCAATTTCGGCCGAAACACCCGAACCGCGTACTACGCACTTTCATGTCTCAAATGTCCCAAAGTTAAAAAGTGCGAGCTTTCCAATTTTCGGCCGAAACCCCCGTGTCGCGTACTTGAGCTCCTTGTCCCAAATTGAAAAATGCAAGTTTTCAATTTCGCCCGAACAGTAGAACCGCGTACTCCAAAACTTTTTGTCCCGAATGTCCCAAGTCCAAACGGGCCCTTGTTCCAAATTCGGCCGAAACACCCAAACCGTGTACTCCGCGCATTTTCATCCCAATCGTTCCAAAAAGCATTTGTGCATTCTCTCCCTGTTTCACCCGAATCGGCCGAGCCGCGTGTTTCGCGCATTCGCGTCTCACATGTCCCACGTGTACCAAGTGTCATACACACTTAGTTTTTCCCGCTCACTCCGAGTATGATGCTATTCAAATTGGTGGTTGTGTATTCAATGCGCATTAAATTCATTCCTCTCTCCAAGCGGCTATATAACGAGCATTTCCCCTTTGCATTTTCACATTGCTTCCATGCTATCTTTGCTCGAACCCTTACATTTGAAAACCTCGCGCAAATATCCCTGCCTTTGTAAATTCCTTCCCGAGTCTAGGTTGCAGCTCCGAGACTATCAACATGAAGATCAAGTTTCGGGGACGGGAACAAATTTTCCGCTTGAGTCTGTTGTTAGCAATATAGGGGACAGCGAAGCTCGTCATCTCGACTTCGGTGATTTTTGGGCAAGAATGACAGATGCAAACCCTACACCAATGGCACAGATGATTAATGATAGTGGTTTAGCTTTTGCCGGAGGATTCCCAATCTCAGTACAGTGTGCTGATACAGTGCTTTCATGTGGAGCTCACTTCGACCCCGCTTCGAGCGAATTGACAAATGTACATGGGGAACTCATTGCCAAGCTGGACGCTGCCGCCATTGGCGCTGCTCTGAGGATTCCGGAGATGGACAATGCTATAGTCGTCTCCCGGGATCAAGCACAGGCTATGTTCGACCAAGACAGTGACAAATATAAGACGCGAGTGGCGAAGTCTTGGTTGAAGAACCCTAAGAAAGGTGCTTCTCGCCTAACCAAAACCCTCTTCCGAGCAGATTTCAATGAAGAACTGTCAGACTTCATAATCCTGCTGGCTCGGGTTATGGGTTTGCCCTCCACCAATGAGTTTCATTTCTGGATGTGCCCGCTCATCAGCATGGTGTGCGAGGGAACACAAAACATCAACTGGGCAGAGATCATCAGTATGAATTTGGCGGAGCAGCTATCCAACGTCCAGCAAACAAAGAAGTTCTATATGACTTCATACCTGATGTATACCCTAGCAGCATCCAGGCAGTGGTTTGGTTTCTCCTATATAGATGCACACAAAGATGATCCAGTGTATGCCTATTGCCCGCAGTTCACCTTGGAGACCAGCAACCGCAATTTCAGAAGGGTCAATGATGCTTTCACCATGTACGTGGTCAGATTGCTCGAAGGTGATACTGCAAGAAGGTTTTCAGATGAAGCCATGAACCTGATATCGCAGTATGGAGCCTATTTCATCCAATTCAGGAAATTTTCCTATATCAGGCTTGCTGGCTATGAGAACACCCCTCTGCGGCTTCCCATGTTCTGCAATGACAAAATGGCCTTGATTGAAATATGCAGGCAACTAGACAAGTTGCACAGAACTTGCAGAGACAAGAAGATTTCTGGCTTGCACTTTCCCATCTCTCTGGGAAATTACACATGCAAAACAGCTCTGGATGCTCAGAACATAGAAAGAGCCCTGGTCCCTATCACTGTTCATTTCTTCAAGCCAAGAACCTGTTTTGACTTGAAGAAGTTCATTGAACAGAACATCAAGATAGTCTATCATCATAGGGCAGATACAGAAGACTACTGGGCCGACTGTGCAGATGATTTTGAAGCCAGAAGAAGGCATTGTGGCAGGTTCTCCCTGCAATTGATCCAAGAACTCAGTCTATACCAAGTTCCTGAAGGTCTCCAGGATGACAATTCTGATCTATACTCTTATGAGTATGAAAATGTGACTAAGCACACCCCTCTAGAGGACTGGATTGGAACATTAAAGAGAGAGATGATCTGGCTGAGATTCTTGCTCCAGTCTTAATCAGGACTAGGGTCTGGTTCAGTAAGAAGATCCGAGAATTCAAGAGGCACTCAGGAGAATCTAGCTCCAAGGATGATTCGACACCCATAAGAGAGGCATCAGTTCCAGAGTCTGGAACACCAGTGAAAACCCCTCCTGCCTCAACAGCTCAGGGACCTGTAGAATCTACTCCTTCTCCATCTACCCAGGTATACAGGAAGAAACTCAAAGAGGTAAAGAAGGAACCTGCAGAGAATGATCCTCCAAGAAAATAGGTAGAGTTGCCTATACGGCCAGAGAACATCATTGTTCTCAGTGAAAGTGAAGAAAGTGAGATGCCCACTCCTGCAAATGTTCCTGAAGACCCAGCAGATAAGGACAAAGAGGTCCAGAGCACTGAACTTCCAGGTGCTATTGATTCTTCTACTGCCATTGCCTCCAGTGCTCTACTCACGTCTCAGCTTGAGTCAACAGCTGCGCAGACCCTGAGTGTCATGAGCTCCCTGTCTCTTGGTCCCCTTGCCCCTCCTGCAGATTCTTCTTCCTCTTTTGCTTGGGTGCAACCTCTGGTTGACAAAAGGAAGAGGAAATCCTCCTCTCAAAGCTTGGGACCAAATTTTGATGCTGTAGCAGCCTTGTTGGGCACCACTCCTTCTCGTGCCAAGAAAGCCAGAACCACCTCCAGAATTGTGTCTGATGCCCAAGGTCAGCAATTCTTGGAGATTGCTAAGCCTACAGTAGACAAATCAGAATCAGACTTGCTGACATCTGACTTAGAGCTTTCAAGGATCCCTATGGGAGAGTCTACTCCTGAAGGTGAAATTCACAACCTCCAGGAAACAGTCACAAGAGTCATTGGAAGGGTAGAGAAAGGGCAGCAGACTATTGAACAGCTGGAAGAACAAGCCCAAGTTCTCACAAGTTTTATCAAGTCACTTTTGTCTAAGGACAAAGTTTTGGACCCTACCCCCTTGACTGCTCTACCGCCTCCGGTGATTCTAAGCCAAGATGAAGTGCAAAGTATTAAAGATATGCACAAGTATTCTGTCTATGGCAGAGCTATTGAAGCCATGGTAGATGACATGCTTGTTGCTGGGCTAAACTTCATCGATGAAGCTTTTAAACTACATGGAAAGGTAGACAATTTGCAACAGAAGCTATCCTCTGCTATTGGGGTTATGGATAAAGAGCTTAAACTCTGGAGCAGTTGCATTGTAGACCTTCGCCTCATGGGACAGACAGATGAGAACATCTTACTGGCGAATAAGATTTTCGATGATGCCAAAGACAATCTATCAAAATCCTGGGTCTACAGCGTAGAGTGGAAAATCAAAGTCCTGGAGGAAGCTGTGGGAGAAATGAAGAACAGCTGGCAGAAGGGAGAAGCTTTCAAGACACTGGCAGCTGCTGCTTTCAAAGATATACATTGTCATCTTCAAGATGAAAACTCTGGTGTTTCCTTGTCCTTGCAAGAAATCAAAGCTCAGTTCAGAGCTTTTGTCAAAGATCATCTATTCAAGGAAAGCTCCATCTCTAAGGAAAAGATGAAGGAAATTTGTTCTCTTCAGTCTGCCATTGAAGAAGCAAACAAAGATTATCATACTCACGTCGAGTTTGATAAAGAGATGGAGAAATGTCTGGGATTTTGGACTCAGTCTGCAGCCAACACGTCAGTCCCTCGTGGCAGAGATATAGCTGAGTCATTGAAGAAATTCAGGCAGCGGATTCTGAAGACAGTGGGCCCCTCCCAGTAGCTGGCCACCTGTCTCCTTCCCCTTTCTTTTCTCTTCTTCCCTTTCTTTTCGTATTCTTTGTAATTAGTTAAGGTATTGCAACTGGCGGTCCTTAACTATTCTTTAGTTAAAAGAAACGGTTACGAAGAGTAACTGACTTGTAAGCTATATAATGGCCTTTCCACGCCATTTTGAGAGGAGGAAGAACTTGGATATTTGCTGAAAGTGTAAATAGATCTTAAAGAAATCAATACAAAAGGGCTTTCCATTCTTTGTCTATCTAATTCTTGTTATCTCTGTGTTTTCCTTTAATATTGTGGAGATCATTTTGTTCCTAACTCATTAGTCTCTCTGATTGCATACTGTTTAGTTTTGCAAATACAGTGATCTTGTACAACCAAGAAGGAACTTTGTGTCCTTGATTAATAAATCTGAAGAAGGTTATTTATAGAACTTTGTGTCTTTAAATTTAATCTCATTCAGCCAACGCAAATGATCTTGTCTTAAATTCTTTGAAGCTTCGCATACACGAAGAATTATTCTGCTATCTATAATTCTGAATGTTGCTATTATTCTGCTCATCTCCTTATTCCCTTTCCTCAGTCCTTGTGTAATTGATGATCCTTGTGGAAAACACTTTCGTAAAATCCAAGTTTGACCATAAAACAATGTTCTGTACATTTGTAAATAAGTTCGTTTCTGAATAAGGGAACCTCTCCCATTAAAGAGGAGGACTTCTTGTCCCCCATTATTTGCTCTTCTAAAAGTCCTATTTGACGACCAACAGTTTTTGGCGACTCCGCTGGGGAAAATCACATTCCAGTACTACAATTTTTCGATCATCCTTTGATCTGGCGACTCCGCGTTTCACTCGAGGGAGAAGGACCCTTGGTATCGAAGATTCTCAGTTTCAGCTTTTGGAGCAACAGGGTTTTCCTTTCCCTTCAAATAGAAGAACTCGTTCGACGAGCACTCCGCCTGTTCAAGATAGAAGTCCTACGGGTGGTATTCCTTCAGAACCTGCTAGTCCCAATCTACGAGCTTTGTTCCTAGCTGGTGTTACAGTTCCCCTCCAAGCCGTATTTCCAAGAATGGCGGCACAATTGCCATGGGGTCAACGTGTCGGGCCCCTGGCCCTTACTCAGCCTTTGCATGAGTTACCTAGAGGTAACCGAAAGAACTTCCCCAAGTTTAGAGGAGATGGCAAAGTACACCCTGATGAACACATTGCAGCCTTCATAGTTGCATGTGGAGTCTTGGGAGTTGAACATGAAGACGTCTCGGTAAAGGCATTCGTTGAGGCGTTACGGGATAATCTTTTCTTGTTGGTTCTATCACCTTCCGGCTGGTGCCATCACCGACTGGAATACAATGAGAACTCAGTTCGAAAGCCGTTTCAAGCCGGCAGAAGATGTGCATGCCCTGCTTGCCCAAATTTCTCAGATAAAGAAAGATCCATCAGAACCCATGAGAGAATTTGTGGCTCGGTTCAACAGACTGATCAACAAAATTCCTGTAAATACTCGACCGGTTGATCAAATTCAAAAATGTTTCTTTCTAAATGCTCAAACGCCCAAAGTCAGTTATGCTCTAAGAAGGGCTAATCTTGGAACGTTAATTCTGGATCAAGAACTGGCTGTTAGTGTCGAGGATGACCTGATCATGTCAGGGAAGTTGAAGAGAGATCCTCCCAAATCTAAATCTGCTGCTTCTTCCTCCTCCACCTCTGGACCCAATACTGATCCATTAGTCCAGAAACTTGCAAATGATCTAGTAGCTATAAAGAAACAATTGGCTCAGCATGCCCCGTATGCAGATGTTCCAAGAAGAAATTTTCAGCCCAGAAATCGTTTGCCTGCTCCTCACACAAGACTAGCACTTGAAGGACCTCCTGTCAAAGTTCCTGTGAATGCAACCTGTGAAGTTGAAGAGCCCGATGATGATGTGGACGATGAAGCTCGTGAGGAGTTCCTGGAGGAATTTGATGATGAGGCGGAAGAACTCGAAGGATCTCGGGTTAATTTCTTTACCACCGAAGGCACTGATGATGGAGATAACTATGATGAAGTGGTAGCAGATATGAACAGTGAATCATTTGCTGTCATGACTCGAGAACAGACAAGGCAGAAGGAGAAAGTAACACAGCCCATGAAGAAATCTAAGGAGCAGCCGGCAACTATTCCTGTAATTGCCAGAAGAGGATCTCCTATCCCTACCTCATCTGCACCAAAGGTAAGTCCTGCCAATCCTACTAGCAAAGTTCCTTCTTTTTCTCCTAAAGTTGATAAGCCTAGAATTCCAAATGATGATGGTCCATCTACCTCTGGATCCTTTGATATTGTTGATCACCTAAAAAGGACCAAGGTTCAAATTTCAGAAGCTGAGTACTACCAAACTCATCCCAAGGCTTTTGCCAAGATGATCCAATTTGTTAATTCCCATTCCAAGACCACCTCTAAAGGCCTTTTGCCCACTCCTCCTTCTACACCACAGCCTAGTCTGGTAGCTGCTGTCACCTCGCCTGGAGACAAAATCAAGCCTTTTTATGTAACACTTCTTATAGCTGGCCATAGGCTCAGTAACTGTGTCATAGATTCCGGAGCCTCAGATAACGTGATGCCTGCCAAAGTAGCTCATGCTTTAGGCTTGACCCTCACTCGTACTTATGGATCTTGCTACTCCATGGAAAGTAAAGAAGTGCCTTTGGTTGGAAGGATTAAAGATGCACAAGTGGCTTTTGCTGCTTTACCTGAAAAGAAAGTCTTGGCCACCATCCTAGTAGCAGACATTCCTCCTTCTTATGGAATGTTGCTAAGTAGGAACTTCTGTAAAGATGTGGGTGGAGAGATTCAAATGGATTGGTCACATGCACTTATACCTGTCAATGGACACATGAAGAAGCTGCTGCCTGAGAAACAATCTGAGTATATTGTGCAGAAAAAGATGATCCTAAGGCACAAATACTCTATGAAGACATAGGTCATGGTAATTACATGATTCTGTCCCCTGATGAAATCCAACCCTCCAAAGTATCACCCAAAGATCCCAATGGTGTTTGGATTTTAGAATTTGATGGAAGTTGTTCCTCGGCTGGTTCTGGAGCTGGTGTCCTGCTAGTGTCACCTGAAGGCTGCCTACACCCTTTTTCATTTAAGTTGCAGTTCGAAAACACTAACAATACAGCAGAGTATGAGGCTCTCATTCTTGGACTGCAAGTGGCCAAAGAACGAGGTGTGAAAAATCTTCTGGCTCGTGGTGATGCAGAGCTGATTGTGAAGCAAGTCAGAAGTCTTTTTCAGGTAAAAATGGGAGGCTGAAGCATTACCGGAATCAGGTTTGGGATTCAATTGAATTCCTTGATGCTTTCTCCATTGAAGCAATACCTAGAGAAAAGAACAACAGGGCTGATTCACTGGCTGTCTCAGGGTCACTATTGATTCCCCATCCTGAGTTCTCTCAGGATAAGTTCACTATTGAAATGGTCCACCGGCCTAGTGTACCTGACAATACCAATAACTGGCAAGTTTTCAACGATGACCAGCATTTGCTTTCCTTCCTGGAACTCAAGGGTAATTTCGAACAACTGTATTTTGAGGGAAGTGACAACCTGCCTCGTGAGAGTGTGTCCTCTGACCATCCCGAAGAAACAGATCAGGAAGGGTGCATTAAACTCAAAGGAAACAAGATTCCCAAAGGTTTGGTGAGTTTGGAGGAGTTGTTTGATAAACATGACAGATATGTAAAATCTAAAGCTTCTACTGGACCTCAGCAATCAGCTGAGTATGATAAGATTGATATAGGGAGTTCTACTGATCCCAAGCTGGTAAATATTGGAAAATGTTGCACAACCGATGAGAGGAGAAGAGCAATTGATCTTCTAAGGAAGTATAAGGATGTTCTTGCATATTCTTATGAGGATCTAAAAGCCTTCAAGCCAAAAGACATGCAGCACTCTATCCCTCTCAAACCAGGAATCAAGCCTTTCAAGCAGAAACAAAGGCAGTATAATCCCAAAATAGCTGACACTATATTTCAGGAGATTCAGAAATTGTTGAAGGCTAAAATCATTTTTCCCATTCACCATTCAACATGGATTGCAAACATTGTGCCTGTTAGGAAGAAGAATGGTGAGATCCGCATCTGTGTTGATTTCAGGAACCTGAATCAGGCTTCTCTGAAAGATAACTACCCTCTGCCTATGATGGATCAAATATTGCAAGCAGTAACAGGATCTGAAATGTTATCTATGCTTGATGGATTCTCGGGATACAATCAGGTAGAGGTTGATACTGCAGATCAACACAAGACAGCCTTCACCACTCCTTGGGGTACCTTCGCCTACAAGAGAATGCCTTTTGGGCTGATTAATGCTGGTGCCACTTTCCAGAGAGCTATGGATTTGGCTTTTGGAAGCTTGAAAGGGAAATGTATCGTCATATACCTTGATGACCTGACAGTGTTTTCAAAGACAAGAGCAGATCATTTTGATCACCTGGAAACAGTTCTGCTGAGATGCCGAGAGCATGGGATTTCTTTAAATCCTAAAAAATCTGTCTTCTGTGTTACAGAAGGAAAACTATTAGGGCACATTGTATCCAAGGATGGTATTAAGATTGATCCTGAACGAGTTCAAGCCATCCAGCAAATTCCTCTCCCAACCAGTAAAAAAGGCGTGCATTCCTTCTTCGGTAAGATCAATTTTTTAAGAAGATTCATCCCTGATTTTGCAGAGTTGACTTTGAACATTTCTCAGATGATGAAAGGGAAGCAAACATTTGGTTGGTCTTCTGAAGGAAAGGAATCCTTTGAGGGTATCAAGAAAGCCATTGCTAAAACTCCAGTTTTGGCCTGTCCTGACTTCAGCAAAGATTTCATCATCTATTGCTATGCTACAGATAATACCCTGGCTGCTGTCTTAACCCAAGAAGACTCTGATGGACATGAGCTACCAATTGCCTTCATGAGCTATATCCTGAAGAATCATGAGCTAAAATACACCATGATGGAGAAGCATGCTTTTGCAGTGCAGTAGTCAAGGTCATCAAGCGATTCCTGTTTCTATATCCTCAACTCTCACTCTATGGTGTTTGGTTCCAGATACAAGCTGTTGTAAGTCAATTCTTACACAAAAATTTGGGTCCAAGAGAGGAAGCCGGTGGCTAAAGTCCAGGAGTATGACATTGATATCAAACCGACCAAGCTGGTTCGTGGAAAAGGTCTTTGTGAGCTCATTGCTGAAGGAGCCAAACATGAGTTGCTGGAGGAGAAAGCTGACATTCCTACTGTTCTATTCCTTAGTTCAGTTGATGAATGGTATTCTGACATCGCCCATTTTCTCACCTATGGGGAATGCCCCTCTCATTTAACTACCAAGGAAAAGAGGACTGTTAAATTGAGATCAGCGCAATATGTACTGTGGGAAAATGCCTTGTTCAAGCGTGGTTTAGATGGGAGATTTCTGAAGTGTGTGGACAAGGAACAACAGAGAAAGTTGCTCTCAGCTTTTCATGATCAGACATGTGGAGGGCACTATTCATCAACAGTCACAGCTCACAAGATACTCCGGGGAGGATATTACTGGCCTTCCTTGTTCAGAGATGCATCCAAGTGGGTGGATAAATGCGAGGCTTGTCAGACCTTTGTGGGAAGACCTAAATTGGCCTCTTTGCCTCTCAAGCCAGTTGTGATTGAGGAACCATTTCAACAGTGGGGTCTGGACTTCATTGGTGCACTCAACCCTGTTTCTAGTGCTGGTCACACTCATGTGCTAACTGCCACTGACTACTTCACCAAATGGGTGGAAGCTATTCCAGTCAAGAGCACTACTTCTGAAGTGGTATGCAACTTCATCAAAGAGAACATCTTGGTAAGGTATGGTGTACCTAACAAGATTGTAACAGATAATGCTTCGAACTTCTCCTCAACTGAGATAATGGATTTCTGCTACGGGTATGGCATCTCTCTGGCTCATTCTTCAGATTATTATCCCCAGGGAAATGGACAAGCAGAATCCACCAACAAAAATCTGGTGACTATCATAAGGAAGTTGGTCAATGAATCTCAGCGAAACTGGCATAAGAAGCTTTATGATGCTCTTTGGGCAGACAGGGTCACACCCAAAAGAGCCATTGGAATGTCTCCTTTTCAAGTGGTGTATGGAATAGAAGCTCAATTGCGAGTGACAGTGGAACTGCCAGCCTTGCACCTGATGAAGGCCATTGAGGATACTAGTTTCAGTGATGCTCTGGATAAAAGAATCATGTACCTGCACAAACTGAACGAGGATAGATTGGAGGTTGCTGATAGGATATCTGCTCACCAGCAGAAGGTAAAGGTTCTATTTGACAAGAAAGCTAGGTTCAGAGAGTTCCAAGTTGGAGATACCGTGCTGTTATGGGACAAAAGACATGAACCTCGTGGCAGCCATGGAAAATTTGATTCCCTGTGGCTCGGACCTTTCAAGATAAGACACTTTGCTGGTAAGAACTCTTTCTATCTTGATTACATGGATGGTTCCCCTCTCCCACTTCCTTATAGTGGGCAGTATTTGAAGTTGTTCAAGTCGTAGGTGACTAGGGAGTCCCTTTGTATATTCTGTACAGTGTTTTTGCTTTTCTGCTTTTGGTGTGTTTTCCTTCTGTTGTTGTGTGTGTTGCCCTCTGTATTGGTTTGTTTTTGACTCCTTTGCCCAATGGATAAGGCACTGGTCTGCTTCACCGAGTTTGTCTAAGTTCTTGCCTTGTCTCATTCCATGAATTTATGCCAAGTCATCCCCAGAAGGAGCCAGCTGTTGTCCACTCAAAATTTCCCGCTCTGATAAGAGTAAAATTTCAAAATTTTGAGTTTAAGGGTTTTTCTCTGAGGTGCCTAAGTCGTGAAATTGAAAAAATCTGTGTTTTGGGTCATTTTGTGTGATTTTCGGTCTGTCGGAACTTTTGTCCCAATTGTCCCAAAGTCACGAAAGTGCACTCTGTTCCCGATCGGCCGAAATCCCAAGTTGTCCCATTTTCGGGCCCGTCGGAAAATTTTGTCCCAAGTGTCCCAAAACTTTTTGTGCGAGTTGTTCCAAATTCGGCCGAAACACCCGAACCGCATACTACGCACTTTCATGTCTCAAATGTCCCAAAGTTAAAAAGTGCGAGCTTTCCAATTTTCGGCCGAAACCCCCGTGTCGCGTACTTCAGAGCTCCTTGTCCCAAACCGAAAAATGCAAGCTGTTTCAATTTCGCCCGAACCGGCCGAACCGCGTACTCCGGAACTTTTTGTCCCGAATGTCCCAAGTCCAAACGGGCCCGCTGTTCCAAATTCGGCCGAAACACCCAAACCGCGTACTCCGCGCATTTTCGTCCCAATCGTTCCAAAAAGCATTTGTGCATTCTCTCCCTGTTTCACCCGAATCGGCCGAGCCGCGTGTTTCGCGCATTCGCGTCTCACATGTCCCAAGCGTACCAAGTGTCATTCACACTTAGTTTTTCCCGCTCACTCCGAGTATGATGCTATTCAAATTGGTGGTTGTGTATTCAATGCGCATTAAATTCATTCCTCTCTCCAAATGGCTATATAACGAGCATTTCCCCTTTGCATTTTTCGCATTGCTTCCATGCTATCTTTGCTCGAACCCTTGCAATTTGAAAACCTGCGCAAATATCCCCTCCCTTTGCAAATTCCTTCCCGAGTCTAGGTTGCAGCTCCGAGACTATCAACATGAAGATCAAGTTTCAGGGACAGGAGCAAATTTCTCCGCTTGAGTCTGCTGTTAGCAATATAGGGGACAACGAAGCTCGTCATCTCGACTTCGGTGATTTTTGGGCAAGAATGACAGATGCAAACCCTACACCAATGGCACAGATGATTAATGATAGTGGTTTAGCTTTTGCCGGAGGATTCCCAATCTCAGTACAGTGTGCTGATACAGTGCTTTCATGTGGAGCTCACTTCGACCCCGCTTCGAGCGAATTGACAAATGTACATGGGGAACTCATTGCCAAGCTGGACGCTTGCTGCCATTGGCGCTGCTCTGAGGATTCCGGAGATGGACAATGCTATAGTCGTCTCCCGGGATCAAGCACAGGCTATGTTCGACCAAGACAGTGACAAATATAAGACGCGAGTGGCGAAGTCTTGGTTGAAGAACCCTAAGAAAGGTGCTTCTCGCCTAACCAAAACCCTCTTCCGAGCGATTTCAATGAAGAAGCGTCGAGACTTCATAATCCTGCTGCTCGGGTTATGGGTTTGCTCTCCACCAATGAGTTTCATTTCTGGATGTGCCCGCTCATCGGCATGGTGTGCGAGGAACACAAAACATCAATCCCAGGCGAGAGATCATAAGCATGAATTTGGCGGAGCGATTATCCAACGTCCGTTAAACAAAGAAGTTCTATATGACTTCATACACGATGTATACCCTAGCGGCATCCGGGGAAGTGGTTTGGTTTCTCCTATATAGATGCACACAAAGATGATCCAGTGTATGCCTATTGCCATGAGTTCACCTTGGAGACCAACAACCGCAATTTGAAAGGGTCAATGATGCTTTCACCATGTACGTGGTCGGATTGCTCGAAGGTGATACTGCGAAGAAGGTTTTTAGATGAAGCCATGAACTCGATATCGCGTATGGAGCCTATTTCATCCAATTCGGAAATTTTCCTATATCAGGCTTCTCTGGCTATGAGAGCACTCCTCTGCGGCTTCCCATGTTCTGTAATGACAAAATGGCCTTGATTGAAATATGCAGGCAACTAGACAAGTTGCACAGAACTTGCAGAGACAAGAAGATTTCTGGCTTGCACTTTCCCATCTCTCTGGGAAATTACACATGCAAAACAGCTCTGGATGCTCAGAACATAGAAAGAGCCCTGGTCCCTATCACTGTTCATTTCTTCAAGCCAAGAACCTGTTTTGACTTGAAGAAGTTCATTGAACAGAACATCAAGATAGTCTATCATCATAGGGCAGATACAGAAGACTACTGGGCTGACTGTGCAGATGATTTTGAAGCCAGAAGAAGGCATTGTGGCAGGTTCTCCCTGCAATTGATCCAAGAACTCAGTCATGCCAAGTTCTGAAGGTCTCCAGGATGACAATTCTGATCTATACTCTTATGAGTATGAAAATGTGATTAAGCACACCCCTCTGGAGGACCTGGATTGGAACAGGAAAGAGAGAGATGATCTGGCTGAGATTCTTGCTCCAGTCTTAATCAGGACTAGGGTCTGGTTCAGTAAGAAGATCCGAGAATTCAAGAGGCACTCAGGAGAATCTAGCTCCAAGGATGATTCGACACCCATAAGAGAGGCATCAGTTCCAGAGTCTGGAACACCAGTGAAAACCCCTCCTGCCTCAACAGCTCAGGGACCTGTAGAATCTACTCCTTCTCCATCTACCCAGGTATACAGGAAGAAACTCAAAGAGGTAAAGAAGGAACCTGCAGAGAATGATCCTCCAAGAAAACAGGTAGAGTTGCCTATAGGGCCAGAGAACATCATTGTTCTCAGTGAAAGTGAAGAAAGTGAGATGCCCACTCCTGCAAATGTTCCTGAAGACCCAGCAGATAAGGACAAAGAGGTCCAGAGCACTGAACTTCCGGGTGCTATTGATTCCTCTACTGCCATTGCCTCCAGTGCTCTACTCACGTCTCAGCTTGAGTCAACAGCTGCGCAGACCCTGAGTGTCATGAGCTCCCTGTCTCTTGGTCCCCTTGCCCCTCCTACAGATTCTTCTTCCTCTTTTGCTTGGGTGCAACCTCTGGTTGACAAAAGGAAGAGGAAATCCTCCTCTCAAAGCTTGGGACCAAATTTTGATGCTGTAGCAGCCTTGTTGGGCACCACTCCTTCTCGTGCCAAGAAATCCAGAACCACCTCCAGAATTGTGTCTGATGCCCAAGGTCAGCAATTCTTGGAGATTGCTAAGCCTACAATAGACAAATCAGAATCAGACTTGCTGACATTTGACTTAGAGCTTTCAAGGATCCATATGGGAGAGTCTACTCCTGAAGGTGAAATTCACAACCTCCAGGAAACAGTCACAAGAGTCATTGGAAGGGTAGAGAAAGGGCAGCAAACTATTGAACAGCTGGAAGAACAAGCCCAAGTTCTCACAAGTTTTATCAAGTCACTTTTGTCTAAGGAAAAGTTTTGGACCCTACCCCTTGACTTGCTCTACCGCCTCCGGTGATTCTAAGCCAAGATGAAGTGCAAAGTATTAAAGATATGCACAAGTATTCTATCTATGGCAGAGCTATTGAAGCCATGGTAGATGACATGCTTGTTGCTGGGCTAAACTTCATCGATGAAGCTTTTAAACTACATGGAAAGGTAGACAATTTGCAACAGAAGCTATCCTCTGCTATTGGGGTTATGGATAAAGAGCTTAAACTCTAGAGCAGTTGCATTGTAGACCTTCGCCTCATGGGACAGACAGATGAGAACATCTTACTGGCGAATAAGATTTTCGATGATGCCAAAGACAATCTATCAAAATCCTGGGTCTACAGCGTAGAGTGGAAAATCAAAGTCACGAGGAAGTCATGGGGAGAAATGAAGAACAGGTGGCGAGAAGGGAGAAGCTTTCAAGACACTTTGGCATTTCTTGCTTTCAAAGATATACATTGTCATCTTCAAGATGAAAACTCAGTGTTTCCTTGTCCTTGCAAGAAATCAAAGCTCAGTTCAGAGCTTTTGTCAAAGATCATCTATTCAAGGAAAGCTCCATCTCTAAGGAAAAGATGAAGGAAATTTGTTCTCTTCAGTCTGCCATTGAAGAAGCAAACAAAGATTATCATACTCACGTCGAGTTTGACAAAGATGGAGAAATGTCTGGGATTTTGGACTCGATCTGCGCAGCCAACACGTCGTCCCTCGTGGCGAGAGATATAGTGAGTCATTGAAGAAATTCAGTAGCGGATTACAAGACAGTGGGCCCCTCCCGATGGCTAGCCACTGTCTCCTTCCCCTTTCTTTTCTCTTCTTCCCTTTCTTTTCGTATTCTTTGTAATTAGTTAAGTATTACAGTGGCGGTCCTTAACTATTCTTTAGTTAAAAGAAAGCAGATTCTGAAGAGTAAGCGACTTGTAAGCTATATAATGGCCTTTCCACGCCATTTTGAGAGGAGGAAGAACTTGGATATTTGCTGAAAGTGTAAATAGACCTTAAAGAAATCAATACAAAAGGGCTTTCCATTCTTTGTCTATCTAATTCTTGTTATCTCTGTGTTTTCCTTTAATATTGTGGAGATCATTTTGTTCCTAACTCATTAGTCTCTCTGATTGCATACTGTTTAGTTTTGCAAATACAGTGATCTTGTACAACCAAGAAGGAACTTTGTGTCCTTGATTAATAAATCTGAAGAAGGTTATTTATAGAACTTTGTGTCTTTAAATTTAATCTCATTCAGCCAACGCAAATGATCTTGTCTTAAATTCTTTGAAGCTTCGCATACACGAAGAATTATTCTGCTATCTATAATTCTGAATGTTGCTATTCTGCTCATCTCCTTATTCCCTTTCCTCAGTCCTTGTGTAATTGATGATCCTTGTGGAAAACACTTTCGTAAAATCCAAGTTTGACCATAAAACAATGTTCTGTACATTTGTAAATAAGTTCGTTTCTGAATAAGGGAACCTCTCCCATTAAAGAGGAGGGACTTCTTGTCCCCTGACTGTTGCTCTTCTAAAAAGTCCTATTTGACGACCAACAAGATGCAAGGTAGGTGAGCTATGAAAGGTATAGAGACATGAAGGGCAAAATCCCAGTGGTGGGAAGGAAATTTGTGAGATGAGCTGGGCACATTGACATTTGGGTGGAGGTTTGGCGGGGTCGTTGATGCAAACCATGTTAATTTCAAATCTCGGAGGTGGTTGTAGGAGTTGTGGGGGTGGAGGTCATGGTTGTTGAGTAATTAGTGAGGGAAGGACTACGGGAATGGGTGTTGGTGAAACAAGGTCCTCATCGAGAAGGTCTTTATTGTCAAAGTTTTCAAATCCTTGTAGTTCTCCACATCATGTCCTAGCACACGATGGTAGGCACAAATTTTAGTGTCATAAAACCCTTTCAGCTTGGGTTTGAGAGGGTCATAAGGTCTGAGTGGTGGTAATGTGATGATATAAGTATCAACGAGATTGGTTAAGATTTTGGCATAGGACCCTGCTAATGGGTCGAATGGGAAGTGAAAGTGGGTTTGTGTTATGTTTGTGGATCCTGTTTTCATGTTAGAGTGTGGTACACCTTCTATGTGTTACACTTAGGTATTTTTACGGCAGTCTTGCTTGCCGGTGAGCGGTCAAGGGGTTTGGGGGCTGAATCCCTAAAGCAAATTTTCATGGGTGGTTTATTAACCCATGGGTAATGGGTAACCATTATGGGATGTTTTTGGCCCCATGGTTTTTTGGTACCCATTGTTTTGATACCCATGGTTTTTTCCCATTGTTTTGATACCCACGGTTTTGTATCAAACTACTTAAGCAATTCTCTATTTATATGGTCTTATGCATATTAGATAGACAAGAAAATGCATTGTAGATGTGATTTGAATTTGGGTGTGAATTCTGTAGAGTTTTTGATCATAGCTCCAAACGGATCTGGTATTGTATTGAGAGAGTGGAGGCTTGTAATAAAATCGAGCAAGTGATTCTTGACGGACATAGCTCAAATTGGGTGAACCATGTTAAATACTATCTCTCTCGTGTTGTGTTATTTATTCTGCACTTTTATTTGAGATCCGTAATATTTTCTCGCATATTAGTTTCTATTGTTGTGATTACATAGGGATTATTCCACATATTTTATCTCTTGTTTCCTAACAATTGGTATCGAGCCTAGTTTTGGTTTGCGAAGTGTTGAATCACGGGAAAGTTTTATCTTGAGTGGGAGCTATGGCGAGATGATGAAAGATCTAGGGTTGATAAATTCAACGGGTAGAATTTCAGTCTTTGGAAGATGCAGATGGAAGATTACCTTTATCAGAAGGATCTTTATACTCCGTTGTCTGAGAAGGTGAACAAACCCTTGAGTATGATAGATGCGGAATGGGATTTGTTGGATCGGAAGGCACTTGGAACGATTCAGGTTTGTGTCTTGCATCTTTAGTATTATTTAATGTTTCAAAGGAAAAGACTACAAAAGATCTAATGGATGCATTAGGGAAGTTGTATGAAAAACCCTCTGCCTCTAACAAGATATTTTTAATGAAAAAGTTGTTTAATATGAAGATGTCTGAGAATAGTTCAGTAGTAGATCATTTAAATGATTTCAATATGGTTGTGAATATGCTAGCTTTGGTTACAATACAATTTGATGAAGAAGTTAGGGATTTATTAATTATGTGCTCTTTACCTGAAATTTGGAATAGCACGGTAATGGCGGTAAGCAACTCGGTTCCCAGGCTAACTCGAAGTTGAAGTTTGAGGATGTTGTATGGGTGATTATAAGTGAGGAAATGCGAAGAAAAATCTTGGGAATCTTCTGCTTGGGAATGCTTTGACAATGGAAACTAAAGGGAGACAGAAGAATAGAGAAACCGTGAAAATCGAAAGATCGAGGCAAGGTCAAAATCCAAGAGAAAGATTGTATGTTGGAACTGTGGAAAGTCAGGGCATGTAAAGAAGAATTTGTTAGGAGCTTCCGACAAGAAGAAACAACGGGAAGAAAATAAGGAGGTAAATGTGGCATCGGGTAATGTATGCCGGATGCTTTGATTCTTTCTTTGCATAATATTACTCAATCTTGGGTTTTAGATTTAGGGGCTTCTTTTCATGCTACTCCACATAATCATTATTTTTTGATTATGTTCAGGGATTTTGGGCATGTTTTTCTTTGTGATGATGAGCCTTGTAGTATAGTTGAAAAGATCCTATTCGGAGTTAAGATGCGAGAATGGAAATACATGGCTATTGAAGGATGTCATACATGTGCCTACATTAAGGAGAAATTTGATATTGACAGGGGCAATTGGGAAGTGATGGTTGTCTTGTGATATTTGCAGTGACTCTTGGAATGTTACCAAGGGTGCTCTTGTGGTGGCAAGAGGTAAGAAGGTTGGAACCTTGTATTTATCCACCGATAGTACTAACGATTGTAATATTTTGGCTTGAGATGCAGAGATCTGAACATTATGGCACTATAGGCTCGGGCATATGAGCCATAATAAGGCATTGACATCATAAAGAAGAATTTTCTTGGATATACGAAATAGGTTTTGATTCTTGTGAGAACTGTATTTATGGGAAACAAAAGTGAGTAAGGTTTCTCAAGGTTGGACCTACGAAGAAAGAGAGTAAGTTAGACTGGTACATTCGATGTGTGGGGCTAGCTTAGGTAGCATCTCTTGGGGTTCAAGTTATTATGTTACTTTTATTGATGATGCAACAAGGAAAAGTTTGATTTTATTGTATTAGAAACAAATCTACTTTATTTGATACTTTTGTTAAATGGAAAGCCTTGGTAGAGAATGAAACAGGTATTAAGTTAAAATGTCTCAGGTCATATAATGGAGGGGAGTATTGCAGTAATGAATTTGATGATTATTGTTCTAAGAATGGAATCTACACGCAAAATATGGTTCCAGGAACCCCGTAGCAGAATGGGGTGTCATAAAGGATGAATAGAACAATAATGGAACATGCTAGGAGCATGAGGATACATACATGACTGCCTCTTTATTTTTGGGCAGAAGCGGTGAGCACAATTGTGTACTTAATAAACAGAGGACCCTCAATTGCCTTGGATAGAGGCATACTTTTGGAGGCTTGATACGGTAAGAAAGTTGATTACTCATTTCTTAGAGTCTTTGGATGTGAGGTGTTTTTTCATATTAACAAGGATGATAGGACCAAGCTAGAGGCTAAATCAGAAAAATGCACTTTTATTGGTTATGGTGGTGATGACTTTGGATTTAAATGTTGGAGTATTAAGGACAAGAAAATCATTCGTTTTAGGGATGTGGTCTTTAATGAGAAAATCATGTATAAGAAAACATTGTAGGAAAATAAGGAAAAATCCAAGAAAGAATATGCGGTGGTAGAGGATCTTTCGGATGGGACAGTGACCCATGAATCAATTCAGGAACCTACTCTACAGGAACCCCAAACTCCTACAGTGAGGAGGTCTTCTAGGGTAAGAAAAGAACCTAAACATTTTCTCCTTCTCTTTATTATTTATTACTCACTGATAGTGGAGAGCCAGAGAGCTTTGATGAAGCAATGTAGGTAGATTCCAGTAAGAAGTGGGAGCAAGCCATGGATGAGGAGCATAAGTCTCTCATGGAGAACTAGACTTGGGATTTGGTGAAGCTACCAGAAGGTAAAAGAGCATTGCAGAACAAGTGGGTGTATAGAGTTAAAGATGAAGAAGGAGGAAAGAAAAGATATAAGGCTCGGTTGGTGGTCAAGGGGTTTGCACAGAAACAAGGTATAGATTTTGATGAGATCTTTTCTCCTATAGTAAAAATGAATTCTATTAGAACTATTCTTGGAATAGTGGCAGTAGAAGACTTGCACTTAGAACAGTTAGATGTAAAGACTGCATTTCTCCATGGTGATTTGGAGGAGGAGCTATATATGCAGCAGCCAAAAGGATATGAAGTCAAAGGTAAAGAGGAGATGGTGTGCAAACTGAAGAAGAGCTTGTATGGCCTGAAATAAGCTCCACGTTAATAGTATAAGAAGTTTGATAGCTTCATGATGGAGTAAGGTCATATCAGATGTCATTCTAACCATTGTGTGTATACAAAGAAATTTGAGGATGGAAGTTATATTATCATGTGTTTGTATGTTGATGACATGCTAGTTGTAGGTAAAAACATGTAGGAAATAAAAGTACTCAAGAAACAACTAAGTGAATCCTTTGATATGAAGGATTTGGGGGCTGCCAGACAAATCCTTGGTATGAGGATAACTCGGATAGGAAGGAACGGAAGCTGAATTTATCTCAGGAAGAGTACATTAAGAAGGTATTGGATAGGTTTAACATGCAAGATGCTAAACCGGTTGGGACTCCTTTGGCAGGCCATTTTAAGTTATCAAAGGAGTAGTGTCCCAAGACAGAGCAGGAAAGAAACCATATGTCCAAGGTACCTTACTCATCAGTGGTTGGCAGTTTGATTTATGATATGGTATGCACTAGGCCTGATATTGCCCATGCAGTAGGAGCTATGAGTAGATTTATGAGTGATCCAGGTAAAGAGCATTGGCAAGCAGTAAAGTGGATCCTTCGGTATTTGAGAGGGACCATGGGGACAATTTTATGCTACAGTGGATCAGACACCACTTTACGTGGTTATGTAGATTCAGACATGGCTGGAGATGTAGAAAGTAGGAGGAGCATGACAGAGTTAAATTTACATTGTAGGTGGGACAACGGTAAGAAGTGGATTTCATGACTACAGAAGCTGGTGGATTTTTCAACCATGGAGGGTGAGTATGTTACTACCACATAGGCAAACAGAGAGATGATTTGGTTACAACAATTGCTTGAGGAGTTGGGGCATAAGCAGGAGGAATGTAAGCTACATAGTGATAGTCAGTGTTATACACCTAGCTAAGAACTCTACTTTCCACTCAGGACAAAGCATATACGGTTGAGATATCGCTTCATCGGGACAACTTTGGAGGAAGATAAGTTGAAGTTGGAGAAGATTCATACCAGTCAGAATCTTGCAGACATGATGACCAAGGTGGTCACAAGGGATAAACTAAAGCTATGTTTAGCTTTGGTTGTCCTTCGCAGATGAAAGTGAAGGGTTGAGAAGCTTGCTCGGTGGAAATCGATCTCAAGTGGGAGATTGTTATGTTTGTGGAGCCTGTTTTCATGTTAGAGTGTGGTACACCTTCTATGTGTTACACTTGGGTATTTTTATGGTGGTCCCGCTCGCCGTTGAGTGGGTCAAGGGGATTCGAGGGTGAAGCCCCCGAAGCAAATTTTCATGGGTGGTTTATTAACCCATGGGTAATGGGTAACCGTTATGGGCTGTTTTTGGGCCCATGGTTTTTTGGTACCCATTGTTTTGATACCCACGGTTTTTACCCATTGTTTTGATACCCACGGTTTTGCCCATTGTTTTGATACCCATGGTTTTGTATCAAACTACTTAAGTAATTGTCTATTTATATGGTCTTATGCATATGATAGATACACAAGCAAATGCATTGCGAGATGTGCTTTGAATTCGGGTGTGAATTCTCAGAGAGTTTGTTGAGCATAGCTTCAAACGGATCTGGGTATTGTATTGAGAGAGTGGAGGCTTGTAATAAAATCGAGCAAGTGATTCTTGGTGGACGTAGCACAAATTAGGTGAACCATGTTAAATAATGTCTCTTTTGTGTTGTGTTATTCATTATGCGCTTTTATTTGAGATCTGTAATATTTTCTCGCATTTTAGTTTCTACTATTGCGATTTTGTAAGGGATTATTCCACATATTTTATCTCTTATTTCCTAACGAGTTTGGGCATAGGTGCAATCGATTGTTGAGAAATGGTCTTTACAAGAGGGGAGTGGGTCAAGCTATGGTTTTGGGTGCTAGTGTGGTCTTGGGTGTTGGTCGTATTTGCTTGGGTAGGGGTATGGTAGATGAACTGGCAGGAGGGTGTATGGTTGTTTTGACTACCTTATTGGAGGGTAGAAAATTTTTGTCTTTGGGTTACACCTTCTTGGGTAAAGGTGATATGGGTATACAAGATCTAGAGGGAAAAGCGGATGGGGAAGAGGATGAGTTACCCACAAAGATAACAGAGGTGCTGTGAAGGTAGATGACGTAGGTCGTGCGGTAAGAGTGTGAGGGAAAGAGGCCGAAGTGTTATGGGTAGTGAAGAAGTTGCCGAGGTATTGGAGGAATGGGTGGTAAAGATGCTGCGAGTAATGCGGGTATAAGTTGTGTCGTGTGCTTGGGTATATTAGAGGTTTGCAAGGAAGGAATGGGATGTTGTGTTTTTGGTTTCATCGATGGGTGGAGGTTTCTTGACCGTATTGGGAGGTTGAGGTCCTAAGACAGATGGAAAGGGTGAAGGTGTGATTGGTGCAGCTGGGGTATGAGTATTATGATTTTAGTTCTTCTCGTTTGGGTGTCGGAGTAGGTTTGGTGTTGATCGTGGAGGATGTAGCTAAATCTATTTTGATAGGTGGGTGAATACGGCTGGTGGTTGGGATGACCCCTAAGGTAATAATAGGTTTAGTCGTGGAAGATGATGTAGGTGTAGGTTTGGATTTAGATGTATGTTGGGTTATGGGTAAGGGTGTGTGTTGAGCTATGATGGGTGTCGTGGAAGAATTTGTGATAGAGGAGTTTGTGTTTGGTTTGGTTTAATTGGTCCAAATATCTTTGGGTAAATAATGGAAGTATCAGCAAGTGACATCTGTATTTGCGTTGAGATAGGAAGCAGAAGACGCCCCCAAAGTAAGGCTCTATCCACATAATATAAGCGATTGGTTAGGCATGAAAATGAAAGCTGTTGTAGGTGAGGTTGATGAGGACCTAATGGAAATTCCCGTAAAATTTGTCTTAGAGACGGGGAATTTTCTAGCTTCAGCTTCTGTGGGTAAGAGAGCCGAAAATAAGTCTATAGGATCTTGGGTAACTAATGGAGAATGGTCACCTAAAGATAAAGGCATTTCTACTGGATCTTTGATGGGTGGAGGAGCTGATGGGTGCTCTTCTATAGGTGGGGGAGATGATGGGTGCTCCTCTATGGGTGGAGGAGATAAACAAGTATCCTCCATGGACTGAAGAAGTATTGTGGGTGACGGTTCTCTAGGTGGAGAAGCCAAAGGTGAAATAGTCTCAATATTAACAGAAGGATCCTCCATGGGTGATGAAGGAGGTGAAAGGTGTTCCTCTGTGGGTGGAGGAATAGGTGAGGTGGGTTCAAGTACAGAAGGAGAGATTCGGGCTAGAATTTCATCTATAGAAGGAATATGAGGTTATTGGGCAGCAACGGGTGTATCACTAAAAATAGCATGTACCTCGTGGGTATGACTATCATGAGTCGAGGTCTCTCTAGTTTGATCAAAAGAAGGGGCATGATTAGCAAAGGGTTTCTTGAAGATATGTAGGTTTTGATTGAAGGTGCATTAGGATTATCCAAGGTTATCTCTCCTTTCTTGAGCAATTCTTGGACAATGTTTTTGAAAGTGATTCAATTTTCGTCACTATGACCCTTTACATGATGATAATTGTAGAAATCATGTTCTTTATACCATGCGGGTGTGGGGCGAGCAGGGTCAAAACCAGTGTGTGGTTTCATAGGAGGAAGGGTGATGACCCCAATTTTGATGAGCTTCTCTAAGATAGAAGAATAAGGTTCCCCAATTGGGGTATATTTCTGTTGTTCCCATATGAATTGAAAATTCTGAATGGGTGAGAGATTAGATGAGTGTTGTCCACTCAAAATTTCCCGCTCTGATAAGAGTAAAATTTTCAAAATTTTGAGTTGAAGAGTTCTTCTCTGAAGTGCCTAAGTCGTGAAGTTGAAAAAATTGTGTTTTGGGTCTTTTTGTGTGATTTTCGGGCCTGTCGGAACTTTTTGTCCCAAGTGTCCCAAGTACAAAAATGCACTCTGTTCCCGATCGGCGAAATCCCCCGAAGCCCCATTTTCGGCCCGTCGGAAAATTTTGTCCCAAGTGTCCCAAAACTTATTTTGCGTGTTGCTCCAATTTCGGCCGAATCATCCTTCCCGCGTACTTCACACTTTCCTGTCCCAAATGTCCCAAAGTTAAAAAGTGCGAGCTTTCCCATTTTCGGCCGATTTGCCCAAACCGCGTCCTTCGGAACTTTTCGTCCCAACTGCCCCATTTGAAAAAGTGCGAGCTTTCCTAATTTCGGCCGAGCCGGTCAAGTCGCGTACTTCGGAACTTTTTGTCCCGAATGTCCCAAGTCCAAATGGGCCCGCGGTTCCAATTTCGGCCGAAACACCCGAATCGCGTACTTCACACATTTTCATCCCATTTGTCCCAAATGCATTTGTGCGTCCTCTCCCTGTTTCGCCCGAACCGGCCGAGCCGCGTGTTTCGCGCATTCACGTCTCACATGTCCCAAGCGTACCTAGTATCATTCGCACTTAGTTTTTCCCCGCTCGCTCCAAGTATGATATTTTTCAAATTGGTGGTTGTGTATTCAATGCGCATTAAATTCATTCCGCTCCTCAAACGGCTATATAACCAAGCATACCACCTTCGCATTTTCGCATTGCTTCCTTGCATCGTTGCTCAAACCTCGCAATCTAGTTCCCTGCGCAAATATCCCTTCCCTTTGCAAATTCCTTCCAGAGTCTAGGTCGCAGCTCCGAATCTATCAATATGAAGATCAAGTTTCAGGGGCAGGAGCAAATTTCTCCACTCGAGTCTGCCGTTAGCAATATCGGAGACAGTGAAGCTCGTCATCTCGACTTCGGTGATTTTTGGTCAAGAATGACAGATGCAAACCCTACGCCAATGGCACAGATGATTAACGATAGCGGTTTAGCTTTCTCCGGAGGATTCCCTATCTCAGTGCAGTGTGCTGATACTGTACTTTCATGCGGAGCTCACTTCGACCCCGCTACGAGTGAATTGACAAACGTACACGGGGAGCTCATTGCCAAGCTGGACGCTGCCGCCATTGGAGCTGCTCTGAGGATTCCGGAGATGGACAATGCTATAGTCGTCTCTCGAGATCAAGCACAGGCCATGTTCGACCAAGACAGTGATAAATATAAAGCTCGAGTGGCGAAGTCTTGGTTGAAGAACCCTAAGAAAGGTCCTTCTCGTCTGACCAAAACCCTTTTCCGGTAGATTTCAATGAAGAACTGTCAGACTTCATAATACTGCTGGCTCGAGTTATGGGTTTGCCCTCCACCAATGAATTTCATTTCTGGATGTGCCCGCTCATCAGCATGGTGTGCGAGGGAACACAAAGTATCAACTGGGCAGAGATCATCAGTATGAATTTGGCTGAGCAGCTATCCAACGTCCAGCAAACAAAGAAGTTCTACATGACTTCATATCTGATGTATACCCTAGCAGCATCCAGGCAGTGGTTTGGTTTCTCCTATGTAGATGCACACAAAGATGATCCAGTGTATGCCTACTGCCCGCAGTTCACCCTAGAGACCAGCAATCGGAATTTCAGAAGGGTCAATGATGCTTTCACCATGTACGTGGTCAGATTGCTCGAAGGTGATACTGCAAGAAGGTTTTCAGATGAAGCCATGAACCTGATATCGCAATATGGAGCCTATTTCATTCAATTCAGGAAATTCTCCTATATCAGGCTGGCTGGCTATGAGAGCACCCCTCTGCGGCTCCCCATGTTCTGCAACGACAAAATGGCCCTGATTGAAATATGCAGGCAACTAGACAAGTTGCATGAGAACTTGCGAGAGAAAGAAGATCTCTGGCTTGCACTTTCCCATCTCTCTGGGAAACTATACATGCAAAACAGCTCTGGATGCTCAGAACATAGAAAGAGCCCTGGTCCCTATCACTGTTCATTTCTTCAAGCCTAGAACCTGTTTTGACTTGAAGAAGTTCATTGAACAGAACCTCAAGATAATATATCATCATAGGGCAGATACAGAAGACTACTGGGCTGACTGTGCAGATGATTTTGAAGCCAGAAGAAGGCATTGTGGCAGGTTCTCCCTGCAATTGATCCAAGAACTCAGTCTGTACCAAGTTCCTGAAGGTCTCCAAGATGATAATTCTGAGCTATACTCTTATGAGTATGAAAATGTGATTAAGCACACTCCTCTGGAGGACCTGGATTGGAACAGGAAAGAGAGAGATGATCTGGCTGAGATTCTTGCTCCAGTCTTGATCAGAACTAGGGTCTGGTTCAGTAAGAAGATCCGAGAATTCAAGAGGCACTCAGGAGAATCTAGCTCCAGGGATGATTCGACACCCATAAGAGAGACATCAGTTCCAGAGTCTGGAACACCAGTGAAAACCCCTTCTGCCTCAACAGCTCGGGGACATGTGGAATCTACTCCTTCTCCATCTACCCAGGTATACAAGAAGAAACTCAAAGAGGTAAAGAAGGAGCCTGCAGAGAATGATCCTCCAAGAAAACAGGCACAGTTGCCTATGGGGCCAGAGAACATCATTGTTCTCAGTGAAAGTGAAGAAAGTGAGATGCCAACTCCTGCAGGTGTTCCTGAAAATCCAGCAGATAAGGAGGTCCAGAGCACTGAACTTCCAGGTACTACTGATTCTTCTACCGCCATCACCTCCAGTGTTCTACCCACATCTCAACTTGAGTCAACAGCTGCACAGACCTTAAGTGTCATGAGCTCCCTGTCTCTTGGTCCCCTTGCCTCTCCTGCAGATTCTTCTTCCTCTTTTGCTTGGGTGCAACCTCTGGTTGACAAAAGGAAGAGGAAATCCTCCTCTCAAAGCTTGGGACCAAATTTTGATGCTGTAGCAGCCTTGTTGGGCACCACTCCTTCTCGTGCCAAGAAAGCCAGAACTACTTCCAGGATTGTGTCAGATGCTCAAGGTCAGCAATTCCTGGAGATTGCTAAGCCCACAGTAGACAAATCAGAATCAGACTTGCTGACATCTGACTTGGAGCTTTCAAGGATCCCTATGGGAGAGTCTACTCCTGAAGGTGAGATTCATAACCTCCAGGAAACAGTCACAAGGGTCATTGGAAGGGTAGAGAAAGGGCAGCAGACGATTGAGCAGCTAGAAGAACAAGCCCAAGTTCTCACGAGTTTTATCAAGTCACTTTTGTCTAAGGACAAAGTTTTGGACCCTACCCCCTTGACTGCTCTACCACCTCCTGTAATTCTAAGCCAAGATGAAGTACAAAGTATTAAAGATATGCACAAGTATTCTGTCTATGGCAGAGCTATTGAAGCCATGGTGGATGACATGCTTGTTGCTGGGCTAAACTTCATCGATGAAGCTTTTAAGCTACATGGAAAGGTAGATAATTTGCAACAGAGGCTGTCCTCTACTATTGGGGTAATGGATAAAGAGCTTAAGCTCTGGAGTAGTTGCATCGTAGACCTTCGCCTCATGGGCCAGACAGATGAGAACATCTTACTGGCGAACAAGATTTTCGATGATGCTAAGGACAATCTGTCAAAATCTTGGGTCTACAGCGTGGAGTGGAAAATCAGAGTCCTGGAGGAAGCTGTAGGAGAAATGAAGAATAGCTGGCAGAAGGGAGAAGCTTTCAAGACACTGGCTGTTGCTGCGTTCAAGGATATGCATTGTCATCTTCAGGACGAAAACTCAGCGTTCCCTTGTCCTCGCAAGATATCAAAGCTCGATTCGTAACTTTTGTCAAAGATAATCTTTTCAAGGAAGACTCCATCTCTAAGGACAAGATAAAGGAAATTTGCTCTCTTCAGTCTGCCATTGAAGAAGCAAACAAAGACTATCATACTCACGTCGAGTTTGATAAAGAGATGGAGAAATGTCTGGGATTTTGGACTCAGTCTGCAACCAACACGTCAGTCCCTCGTGGCAGAGATATAGCTGAGTCATTGAAGAAGTTCAGCAGTGGATTCTGAAGACAGTGGGTCCCTCCCAATAGCCGGCCACCTGTCTCCTTCTCCTTTCTTTCCTCTTCTTTCCTTTCTTTTCGTATTCTTTGTAATTAGTTAAGGTATTGCAATTGGCGGTACTTAACTATTCTTTGGTTAAAAGAAACGGTTACGAAGAGTAACTGACTTGTAATCTATATAATGGCCTTTCCACGCCATTTTCCAGGAGGAAGAACTTGGATATTTGCTGAAAGTGTAAATAGATCTTAAAGAAATCAATACAAAAGGGCTTTCCGTTCTTTGTCTATCTGATTCTCGTTGTCTCTGTGTTTTCCTTTAATATTGTGAAGATCATTTTGTTCCTAACTCGTTTAGTCTCTCTGATTGCATGCTGTTCAGTTTTGCAAGTACAGTGATCTTGTACAACCAAGAAGGAACTTTGTGTCCTTGATTAACAAATCTGAAGAAGGTTATTTACGGAACTTTGTGTCTTTAAATTTAATCCCATTCAGCTAATGCAAATGATCTTGTCTTAAATCCTTTGAAGCTTCGCATACATGAAGAATTATTCTGCTATCTATAATTCTGAATGTTGTTATTCTGCTCATCTTCTTATTCCCCTTCCTCAGTCCTGGCGTAACTGATGATACTTGTGGAAAACACTTTCGTAATATCCAAGTTTGACCATAAAATAATGTTCTGTGTATTTGTAAATAAGTTCGTTTCAGAATAAGGGAACCTCTCCCATTAAAGAGGAGGGACTTTTTATCCCCTGATTGTTGCTCTTCTAAAAGTCCTATTTGACGACCAACAATGAGGGGCTAGCTTGATTTCATGGATGAGCTGGGATGGCTTTGAGTACCATTGTGTTAGCATTCCCCTTGGCCTTTGAATAATTGTTCTGTGGTTTTGAACAAGAAGAGGTATCATTCGACTTGAATTCTGAGTTCTTATTGCGTAGTTGGATTTTTTCTCTTCAATGGCCCGAATTTCAAGCTTTCGTGCCATGGTGAATGCTTTGTCAAAGGTTCAGAAAGTTTAGACCCATAGAGTCGGTGAGATATGCCTAGCACAAGCCTGCATAAAGAGCTCAATGATTTTGATCTGTGGTAGTTAGAATGTGAGTTGATTGATCGGTTACGCCAATGAGCGACAAAATCGTGATAGATTCATAGTCATACTCACGTGTCGAATAGAGGTCACCATGATAACCTTCTTAACAACGTTAATGGAGAAGTGATCCAAGAATTCTTGGGCTACCTAATTAAATGAGAATATAGAGTTTCTAGGTAACCCACTATACCAATCTAACACGGGTCCATTAGAGACATGGGAAAGGTCCTCAGGAGTAAAGCATCATCATGGGCAATAAGATAACACCCGTGTTTGAAAGAATGCAAATGCTATTACAGGTCTTCTTTGTTATTGAAATGGTTGAATTTAGGCATTTCCCAATGCATGGGATATGGAAAGATAGGAATGGATGGGTGTATAGGCTCATTACAAATCTCATCATAGGTGAGAGTGTTGTGGGATCCAGAAATTGATGCCTCCAATGTCTGCATCTTGTCCATCATTAACTTGATTAGGTCGTTGGTAGGTTGTGATGGATGGGTGCCTCCTGTAGCATAAGAGGGTTGGTGTTGGGCATGTAACAAGGGTGCATTCCAATATATGGTGCTTCCGTATAGGTAGATTGAGAAGAAGGTAGTGAAATAGGGGGTACGTACTCGAGTGAATAATAGATGAAACAGGAGGTTGTTGATAGTACGTATATGGAGGTGGAAGGGTCGTGGTGACCCTAGTGGTAATGGGGGATAAAGATTGTGGAATAGAAAGGATGATGTTTTGAAAAGGGGTAGGGGTCACCAACACTAGAGGTGGTAGTGTAGCTATGGGTATATGCGAGACAATAGGGGTGGATCAATGGATGTGGCAGATGTGGTAGTCATAAATAGCGGTATAAAGGCCTAGCTATGAAACGACAAAGCGGAAAAGTAGGCAAGGGTAGCATAGAGCTAAATGGGGCTAACACAGGGAGTGGGAAAAGATTCGGGGATAGATACGGGCATGTAGTTTATCAACTAACCCCACGCATCTCGAGTGAATGAGTGGGAAAGATAAAACTACAAGGCTATAGGATTTGTGTTAAGGAGTCACGTGAACTCATCGTCTCCTATGGCGATAGTGATAGGTTGGGTAGGATCCATGGGTGATAAAATAGAAGGTGGTGAAGGACTAGGTGGGAGTGGTTGACGACTGGCGTGGAATATGAGGGCATTCACTTGGCTTCGGTCAACACCATGTGAACAGGTATTAATCAGGTTGGGTTGTTTTTTGTAAATGACACATAAATACAGCAGAAAATAGGAGAGATAGGCGGTAGTAGGTGGATTGGGGTCAAAATGTCAGCTAGAAAATGACACAGGCTAACCAATGCCGGTTAGGTTAAACTGACGCTGGTCACAAGTAACCACTTCCGGTCACTGTGGAAAGTGAATAGTTGGTCAAAAACAAGGTATAAGGCCAAATTTACCAAGTATGCAAAATGTTGATGGGACTTACCAGGTCAATGGATATGATAAGAGTGACAGAGACTCTAAGTAGCTAAAGAAGTGGAATATGTGTCCTTTAGGGTAGGTTAACCAAAAGAGCAGTGAACTAACGCCGATTGGGTATAATCGGTGACATCATGGGTAACCGACGGCGGCAGTCACCTGGACCGACACCTATTCTTGTGAAATTGAAACAGTGATGAAGAAATTGTGGTTGTGAGTTAAAATTAATGTGGAATCAAACCTAGAATCCTGAAAATGATGAGAATATGGTCCAGGACACTTAGATGAAGCTAGAATACACCAACTGTGATGAGGAGTGTGCAAGGAGAAATAAGAAGAAAATGAAGAATGAAATCCTCTCACCTCAAAATGCAAGCCAAGCAGAAACACTAAGAAAAATACGATCCTAAGAGTGCTTTTTCTATTATGTTTGTTTAGCTTATGCTATTTAAGGACTGACTCATGAACTTTAGAATAGAGTTTTTTGGTGAGTATGGCTTTCTACGAAGAAGGAGATCTACAAGAAGAGGTTTCAGGTATGTTATGGTGGGGGCAGAATTTTCTTTGAAGTATGACTCGATAGAAATAATGAGCTGGGGAGTACCTACCAATCCTCTGATCAGTGCGATCATTGATAGGTGTTCCTAGGAAAGATGTTGTTTAAGAATGTGTGTATTTTTGAATTTGTGCAGTTCGGTAAGACTCCAAGAGAGAGAGAGATGTGATTTCTACAATTCATTTGTCAACCATCAGTTGGGAATGACTTCCAACGTATAGGTTACCCTCAATTAATGTGAGCTAATGCCAAAAAGCATAATGAAATGAAATGATTTTTTTAAACCCAAATTGAAATGTAGAATTCAATGCCACAAATAGATGAACAAGATAAGGGATGATCTTTCACTAATGTGATACTAATGAAAGGGAATAAATGTTCATTTTAAGCACCAAAATAAGATTGATTTTAGACAATAGAAGAGAAGAAGGTTCCAGGGGAGAAATTTTAATGTAAGAAATTTTTAGAAAAGAAACAAACATACAACGTTTTCACCTAGGAATGAAAGAATGCAAAGGAACCCTAAATGGGTCCCACCGGTGTGCCAAAATGTTTCACCTGATTCTAGATCATTTCTTTGAATGTTGACAAAACAAATAAGGGTAATGGGCTAGGAGGAATACCTGTTAAAATGTTGGTTGTGGGTTATTGCACACATATGACTTCTGAATCCACAACTGATCGTGAGAGCTTCCTTTTTTCTTGGAGGAACTACTTGAAATGGAACACAAGACCACCAAATAAAAGTTAAACAATATATGTAGTGGAATGCCTAGCGTGTGCTAGATTCGGGAAGTGTGATACTTCCTAGACGGTTGTCAATCCACTATTTAAAACAACTTAATGCTGATAATAAAGTAAATCCTACTGTAGTTAAAATGATTTAGGTATCTCATTCATCTACAATAAGCAAATTCATTCACAATAGGCTAGGCTATGATTGAATCTGAAGGTCAAGGTCACTATCAAGGTATTGGTATTGGTCAGGGTGAGGTTCTGGGCTATTTTGGGTATTTGGTGGAGGTTTTAGGCTCTGATCTGGGTTTTTGGTAAAAACATAGAGACCGATGTTGGTTTAGGTTAACCGGTGTCAGTATGGTCGGGGTATAAGAAACTCAATAAAAACTTTCTGGGTGATAGATTTGAGGCTAGATGAAGAGAAAGAGCAATGAAAAGGTTTATGTGGGTCTTGGATATGCACATGAATGATTAAGATCTAGGTATGGGTAGTGTAAGGGTGTGGATAAAAATATGGTCATGTTTTCATGGAGGTAGATGATGGGGGAATGGAAAGGAGAGAAAAAGCTAATAACAAATGTAAAAGGATCTACCAAATGATAAATGGATAAGTGATGGTTGACAAAACTTACTTGTTTGTACGAGCTTGATGCCTAGTTGGTAATGGTGGGTGATCAAATGGAATGAACTTGATGTGGTGTTGGCACTTCCCGGATGCTCCCGTGAAGACAAATGGCTTTGTGGTTGCTTGGTCTTGGTTATGGATGTTCTGATGCTTGTACGGATCTTTGGTTCTACTTGCATGCAGCTCTGGTTTTGTCACTTGTTCTCAAAAGATGTCTCTATCTCTTAGAAATGTGCCAACCTCAAAATAAGGTTTTTTTGGGATTAAATGGTAACCGATGGTGGTTCCAACTTAACCGGCGGTGGTTAAGGGTAATCGAGTGTCGGTTAGGGTGAGATTTCCTAGGTTTACTAAACTAGGCATATCCCCTTGATTTTTTGGGATCTCGTTTCATTTACCCCCGTGGATTAGCATGGAAGCTTCCTTCTAATAGGTGGGAATGTGGTTAGAGGGAATGTAGGCATTGATTTTTAGGGTTTGGGTAGGTCTTAGTTAGTTATGACAACTTACTAAGAATAGGGTGAGGTGGCTTGATGAGGTGTCTAGGTGAGGTGGATATGTGGGCATTATCCCAATTAGGACATTTAAATAATAAATATGGTGAGGATAATGAATTAATTAAATTAAATTAATTTAATTAATATTATAGTGGGGTGAAGGGGGCCATGGCTAGGTGGATGTGTTCAAGGTATTTATTTATCGAGGGGCCAAGGGGAGTGTGACCCAATTTTGGTGTCTACACAAGCAGTAGTCACTACTATCACCCACCTAAGGCTGCATTTACCTGTAGGTCATGCACATCCATTATATCCATTACAAGGGACAAAGCTAGTTCATATGCATCACACATCATAAGAGGGATTCTATTTTATTCCATGCACCATTCTTATACATTTTATTACTAGTTTATTACTCGTTACTTCATAAAGTGTGACTGCACAAGAACACCTAGGGCACATGATGACACACACCACCAAAACTACATTTGGGTCTCGAAATGTAGTGTACCGCTCATTTAGCAAGCCCACCATTGTGATAGTTGAGGTCATTCTCGACATATTCATTTACATTATTCTATTTTTATTTAGGGTTCGATACTTCTTTTGTGTAATTTTATAGGTCATTCTCTCTTTTGATTATTTAAAGTATTCAATACAAAGTGCGGTGAATTCAACACGAAAAATACCACAGTGCAGATTCATCTATGAAACCTATAAAGACTAGTTTCAAACCTTTTCACGACTAGGGTGCCCGTTCTACGTACCAAAACACTTGTGGGCACCCCAGGTCCCTTTTAGGTGCCCCAAGATAGGAAAATAACCCGATCCACCCTTTTTGAGGTCCCCGCATAGTCGTTCACGCTTCCAAATTTTTCAGCTAGCCTTGTGACATAGTCCAAAGCTCCCACAACCAACTAAGTCATTCTTTACTATTATTATGCTCTAGGGTTTTCACATTTCCTCTTATTTAGTGCTTAGGTTGATTCTTAGCTTTACTTTATTGCAGCTTATATTAGTTATTACTATTTTTATTTGTTGTTCCTAGTTAGATTATCTACCCCATATTTTAAATTTTAGTTAATCATTTTGGTGAGCCCGATCCTTTCTCATTGCACCTTCTTGAGCTTGCATTTAAATTTTTTTTCTCCCATGCACTTAGGCATCATGATTATTTTTATTGTTGATTATTTGATCGGACCTAGAACACAACTTATTCAACATATTCGCCATCGGGAGTCCTGCAGTAGATCTATACTCACCTTTCATTTAGACCTTACATTATCCTAGAATTTCCACATCATGAACATCTCTATTCATATTTATTTATAAAATAATATTGATTGTATGAGAATACTTAAGGAGTATATAGCCAATAAGTTCATTCCTCTTCATACATCACTGGAATATGTCTACTATAAATTTACCTCCGTACTATCCCTTAATGAGGATCAAATAACTTTCACCATCGATGATTTACCCTCTCGAGAAATATTACAACACAAATCACCATTATATATCCAATTTTGCATCAATAATGTAGGGGTCAAAAGGGAATTAGTCGATAATGGATTTGGCCTTAATATTTGTAACATCACTTTTCTTTACCATATAGGAATATTGGAATCTGCACTCGCTTTGTCATCCATTTCTATTTGTGGCTTTGATAAAATTCCTAAGTGCGTATTAGGTGTTGTCAACCTCCCTATCACCATTGGTCCATGTATAGTTACAATTCCATGTCATGTCATGCCTAATCATCTTATTTATAATATTATTTTGGGCCAACCATGGATTCATGTCATGCACGGGGTTCCTTCTACAATATATGCACGTCTTAAATTCTAACATCAAGGCACCATCTATGATGTATTGGTGGACCCAAACCCCTTTGAATATTGTAACTCAATTGAGAAAACTAATGATTCTCTTATAAACAAGCCTAATTATTTCTCTAAGTATGGACCCGGATATGAGTATCTACAATGTTACAGTTTTTTTGATACGAGTATCTAAGATAATAAGGTCACAACCCTTTGGGATCATCTTACACAACCACATAAGCATAGACTTGGGTATCAATCTCCATATTCACTTTATATGAATACTATCATTCTTTGTCATGCTTCCTCACTCCCATTCTACATTATAAAGTCATCGGTGAGGATGCACCTATTACTTTATATACTTAGAAAAATTCTCTATTGATGAAACCCTATTAGAACATATGGGTGCCAATAACCATCTCCCTCATTTTCATCACAAGCGACAACCCTCCTCATCTATTGACAATACCACTTATCTTGGTGAGTCGACATATCTTTTGACAATGCTGATTCACCTAACACTATTCCCACGAGATCCTTATGTTAAGGATCACTCGACTCTTCTTAATGAAGAGACGATACAATACAATCTTGAAACAAATGAGAATCTACACATAATATTAATAGTTTCTTTCCTCACCCCGAATGAACAAAAATACATCAAGAAATCCCTACATGATTTTTTGATATCTTTGTATGGGATTATAATGATATGTCAAAAGCGATCCATCGGTTTGCGATACACAATATCATTCTAAACCTAGGTGCCAAGCCCATTCAAAGAAAAAATTTGTAAGATGCATCCTAAGGTAACACTCTTAGTAAAAGAAGAAATCCAAAAATTATTAGACGTTAGTTTTATACGTATGTGTCATAGACTATCTAGAATGGGTATCTAATATTTATCCTGTAATGAAATCGGATGGTCATGTCCATTGTTTCAACGACTTTCACGACCTTAACAAATCTTGTAAGGGAAATTTTCCTTTGCCACATATTGATGTCATTGTTTATTCTACTTGCTGGATACAATATCCTTTCTTTTATGGATATCTTGAAGATATAATAAAATTAAGATCAATCCCACCGATCAAGAAAAGATTTCTTTTACTACACCATGGGAACATTTTGTGACATTGTCATGTCATTCGAGATTAAGAATCTGGAGCCACTTATCAACGTGAAATGACACACATATTACGTGATTATATCCACAAAATCATTGAATATTATGTCGATGATATCTTTGCAAAATCGAGGAGACATTCTTCCCATGCAGAGATCTACGAGGTTTTATTCAAACGATTACGACAATACCATGTTCGTCTTAACCCAAAAATGTGTTTTTGGGGTCACAATGGGAAAAATTCTCGGGTATATCATATCCCAACATGTATCGAGATTGACCCCAAAAAATTAAAGCTATTATCAATATGCCACCAACCAAAAACTTACATCAATTATGCTCATTGCAAGGTGAAATACAAGCAATTTGACGATTCATTACACAATTTTCGATAAGACTCAAACCTTTACGTGACTCATGAAAAAGGAAACTAAATTCATTTGGTATGAACAATACCAACAAGATTTTGATGATATCAAAACATACTTACTAAACATGTCAGTCTTAGTACCTTCCTTAGCCAACCACCCTTTTTTGTTATACATCGTTGTTACTTTTCATGCCTTAGGTGCAATATTAGCTCAACATGATGATTCCCACCATGACAGAGACCAATCATTATATTATCTAAACTTTACTCTCTTATGAATGCAACTATAGCTACATTGAAAAAATCTATCTTGGCCTAGTCTTCGTTGTAGATAATTTGCGACACCGTCTCCTAAATAACGAAGTGCATATTATCACAAAAGTTGATCCTCTCTATTACTTGTTATCTTGCACACATTTATCTGGAAGCTTAGCATGATGGGTCATGCTTCTTACTGAATTTGATTTCAAATTTATACTACAAAAAGCTATCAAATTACAAGTAATCATTGATCAATTAGCTACAACACCCTATCTAACATGTCACCTATTTCGATTCTTGATGATGTTACTATGTACATTATTGAACCCACCACATGGACATTGTATTTTGATAGATCTCATTATTTCTCGGGCGTTGGAGCCTAGATAGTCTTTATCACCCCATAGGGTGACCCACTCCCCTTCGTATATCGTTCGGGGTTTTTTGTACTAAAATCATCTCTAAATACGAAGCCATTATTTTAGGCCTTCTCATTGTCCAAAAACTTATAATCGTAACTTGTGCATCTAAGGTGACTAACAAATAGTCATAAATTAAGTCAATAACACCTATAATACCAAGGAAGAACACCTAATACCTTATAAAACTCTAGTAACATATATTTTAGCTACGTTCGATTCTTATTCTATCACTATAATTCCTTGCAAGGATAACCATCATGCAAAGCGCTATGGCTAGTGTTGCATCACTTATCCCACAAGATGTCACGAGATGAGTAGGCTACATTCATCATTACACATTTTTGAAACCCATTTGTTTTTGCATTGCATCTTGCAGCTTGTGTTATAATGCGTAGCCAATACAATTCTAAATTGTTTACAACTATTTATAATTACTTATACAAGTAGACCATACCCAATACTTTACATCCTCATGAGGCTTGAAGATTACGTCACAAGGATACCCCTTATGTCATTGTAGGAACCAAGCTATTTAAATGAGCACTTAATGGTTTTCTCTTATGTTTCCTTACACTCATAAAAATTCCCACTGCCCATCAAACAAATCCATGATGGTATGTGTGGTGGTTATTTCTCTAAGCAGGGGCCATGACACAAATTTTTACATCAAGGATATTCTTGGCCCACCATGGAACAAGATTGCTTCAACTCTGCTATTCACCATGAAAAATTCCAAAAACATGACAATAATATTACCATGCACTTGCATATGACCTCTAACATGTTGCACAAACATGGCCTTTCTCCCTCTAGGAATTGAACTTATCGGTTTGATCAATCTTGAATCTCTTGATGGACACAAATATATAATCACTTCTCTTTTGTACTTTACCAAATGGATCGAGGCCGTTCCTTTACTGAAATATCACCTTTGGTGTAGACATCTTACATTTTCTTACCACACTTATCATCACTTGATTTGGGGTACCATCTGTCATCATATGTGATAATGGAACCTCTTTAAAAAACAAAGATCTCAAAAAAATTTTGTGCTAAACTTAAGATCAAACAATCATTCTCTACACCTTATTATTTGTAAGGCAATATCCAAGCTGAAGCTACCAACAAAACCATTGTTAAAATCTTACGCAAAATAGTTGATGCTAGTGGTACCGATCGGCATAAATAGTTATTCTATGAACTATGGGAATACCATACTAGTGTCCATACACCAACCAATGCTACTCCATTTTCCTTGGTCTATGGTGCTTGAGGCCGTCATTCCTCTAGAACTAGAAATACCTTCTTCACGGGTCTCTCTCAAAGGCATCCACAAAGATAACGAATATCATCAAAACCAATTACATGAGCTAGAAATTTTGGATTCTCATTTTGTCCAAGCTTAGGAAGATTTCCACGCATACCAATCTCGCATCATTCATGCTTACAATCATAAAACTCATCCTCTTGAATTCAATATTGGTGATCTAGTCTTAATAGAAAATCAAAAGAAAACAAACACCGAAGCCACTTTAAAGGTAAGTTCAAACCAAATTGGCTAGGACCACATGTTGTTACAGACAAAGCTTGGCGGGGATTCTATCATCTCATCATGCTTTTAGGAAAAACACTTAAAAACCCACTCAATGTGATGTATATCAAGAAATACTACGACTAAGATTACTTTGCGCTTACCACCCTATGACACACTCTAGTTCCTCAATCCATAATTGAGTACCTAGGGTTTACAAGTCAAATGGACCTTACTTTCCTTACATTATCATAATTTCATCTTCAAGACTGTGACATAAATAGGTTAGTGGAATACACTTTATTCTAAATGATCGCATGTGCATTCATCTTGTAGTGGTATACACTTTAGGCTACATCACCACTTCTCTTTTTGTATTCTCATCATTTATTACACTTATCATGTACTGATATATGTTGTAGGATAGATAATCACTCATCATGTTTATTGTTTCGTGATATGCACTTAGGATATAGGGTTCACACACACATAATTTGTTAGGACACATACAATCATCATTTTACATATACACATTCATTGTAATGTGTTAGACAACATACATATACACTACGACCATTTCCCGATGACACAATCTCATTTTCGAAACATTCTTGACTGATGAGGGGGCAAACCAAATGAACCTCACTAAATAGATTTCCATTCACCCAGGGGGAAAGCACCTCCTAGCATTTATCTTGCATACAATTCCATCCATCCACTACATACTGCATTGTTTTAGGGGCATTTAGTCTTGTTTACTAGTACTTTTTCATGATCACTTTACTACACATGCTAGATGGATTACTTATATGCCATTATCATTATCATACACACATGTGCATTCACATTTTTCTCTAGTTTTGATCACAAATATAGTACTCTTACACGTAGCATGGATGCTCTCCTTCTACCCTTCCTATACTAGTCGTTGGGGGCATCCAAATTCATCTTCTATAGGTGATATTGTTTAATTTTGTACTTAATACTTTGCATTACTTGGTTATACATGATTTTGACATACTGGTTATATTTCGATATGATAACGGGTGTCTCATGTGTAGCACTTGTCTTATAGGATTATATGTTTCTATGACTACTACTATGTTTGCTTTCTCTTTATTGTACTTGTTTACTAGGGTATGTGGGCCTTACCCTATGTTTGGTGTGCACACTTGTTTGTTTGTATGTAACCACTATGGCCTTTGAGTGTCTTGCAACATCATGAGTGGTGTCCCATGTTTGGTACCCATGTTATGCAAAGTATAATTTTCTTTCTTACGTGTTTACATTACTAATTTCCATATACACTATTTGCGTACCTTACACATTGTCTTCTACATGCATGCTTGGTTGTTCTAACACTTTTTCATGGCTAGCCACTTGTTTGTGCATGCCTTGGTATCTACAAAACACTTTCACATGTATAGTGCATGTGGTTGATCCTTTTTGGGGCCGCATCCTCCTATCGGCGATGTTGTATGCACCCCCAAAGAGGGGAGACATCATTTGGATTATTATAGAGCTCTCTACCGTACAGTCGGTAAAGTTTAGTTTAGATGTCTACCCTTGGCATTGTGGGTGTATTTCAATGTAGTTTATGCTCTTGGCTTTGTGTTATAATCAAAGAAAGTGGGTTCGAGAATAGTCTACGAACCCTATACACAACAGATTTTACAGGACATGGTGTCCTTAGCATTTTGAGAAATAGTTAAAGGTTAGAGGATATAACGGAATTCCTCACTATGCTTCTTCATTTAGTGGCTTAGGATCACCCAAAAACCCACAGTAGTACAAATATCTCTACACGTTCAGGGAAACAGTTAAAGGTTAGAGAATAACACAATTTTCTCCCTATACTTCTTCGGCCTACGGATGGTGGACCACCTAAAAGAACCCTGACAGTATAGGATATCCTTTTACACCCTTTCTTGCGACATGGATTAGGTGGAAATGTTCCATTCACATTTACATTTACATATTTTACATTTACATATTTACACATCATGTGTTTTACATTACATTTTTACATACATACATATTTTACTACTTGATTGTTTTCTCCTTGCAGAGTCATTTGTATGGGAAATAAGCAGTCAAATGGGGGAAACAACAAAAAATACATTAGTGATACACTATACCACGCATATCACATTTTATGTAGGTACATTACACTATGTAGTACCTACACACAATCATTTTATGCCCTAGGTTCATTCTTGCTCAAACTTTTTCATCATTAGTTTCCATGCTCCACTCTTTTTCTTGTCCACGCTCCACTATTTTTTATATTCCACACTTTGTCTAGTCCATCGAAATGTTTTCTACTTAATTATTTATAGACATCAAGTACGTACTTATAAATACTTTATGTTATCAAGCGTTCTTCTCACTAACATAAAGTGGGGTAAAATGTAGACAAAAAATCACACACTTTAGCGTAATATTTAGTCTCGGTCTTATACTACTATTCATATGGTTTTTGAGTGAATAAAGTAATAAATAACCCTTATTTTTGGCCATCTTTATTTTATTTCTTTTGACATTCCCAAACTTTATGACACACACACCCATGCTGATTTCATCATCTTGTAGTCTTCTCCACAAAAATAGGGTGCCCAGGCCTATACTCGGGCACCCATGGGAACCCTGGTCCCGCCATGGGTGCCCCGAGCCTTATTACCACTTTTCCAACATTTTTTTGATAGTTTCTAACCGTTGCAACTTTTTAAATTTCTAATGGTTGGCCTCTTCGTATTTAATTATGAAATTAAAGCAAGAGAACCTTATAAATACAAATTTATGACACCATAAAGAGGGACCAAACACTAGTCACTATTATCACCCACCTAGGATTACATATACTTGGAGGTCATGCATGTCCATTAGCTCCATCGCAAGGGACAAAGCTGGTTTATCTGCATCACACATCATATGAGAGATTCTATTCTATTCCATGCACCATTCTTCTACACTTTATTACTAGTTTATTGCTCGCTACTTCACAAAGTGTGAATGACACAAGAGCACCTAGGTCACATGATGGTACACACCACTAGAACTACATTTGGGTCTGAAATGTAGTTCAATTATTATTTATTAAGCCCACCATTATGGCGGTGAGTCTGTCGACCTATTCATATGCATTCTTCTATTTTTATTTAGGGTTTTGATACTTGTTTTGTGTGCTTTTGTAGGTCATTCTCCCTCTTGGATTATTTGGAGCATTCGACACAATGCAATGAAGTCAATGTGATAAACAAAAAAGGTACTAGATCATCTATAAAACCTGTAAAGATTAGTTTTAGAACCTTTTCACGAGACAAAGGGCACCTATTCTACATACCAGAGAACCCGTGGGTACCCCACCCCTTTCCAGACACCCCAGGATAGGAAAATAACCCAGATCCACCCTTTTTAGGGTCCTTGCATAGTCATTCCTACTTCCATGTTTCCTAGTCAGCCTTACAACACAATCCATCTAGCTCTCGCAACCAGCCTAAGTCATTCTTTAATCTTCTTATGCTATAGGGTTTTCACGTTTTCTCTTATTTAGTGCTTGGGTTGATTCTTATCTTTACTTTACTACATTTACATTAGCTATTACTTTGTTATTATTTGTTGTTCCTAATTAGATTAACTACGATAAGGCCATAATATGTCTCATTAATGTACAATAAATGATCTTATCTTACTCTCATTTTTATCAAAGTTTGACTACATTTTGTGACTTTTGTTTGATCTAATGTAAGTTAGACGTAATTGTCCATATTTTTTTGATTGTAGTTCTAACGTTTAAAAACTCTGTAATTCCCAATAATGTGCTTTGGAAGTTCAGTTTTGTAATAAAATAGGTCATAATAAGTTGAAAGAATGAAGTATAAAGTAGTCATCATGTTTTTGGAAGCATTGGCTTGAATACGACTTAGTTTCGAACTCCATCACACGCTTATGATATCTATCACTTAGTTCTCGAAACTTTCATACTTAGTTTCGGAACTCCAGTACTTAGTTCTAGAATTTTTAGACTTAGTTCCATAATTCCTGCATATAGCTCCGGAACCCTCACAGTTAGATCCGAAATGATTTCCTTTATTTTCAGAACTTCTCTAAAGTTCTAGAACCGATGAGAATATATTTATTCCAATGTTGGGTGATTTAGAAATCAATGATCCTTTCAATCAGGAGCATATTAGAAGATTTATGATTCTTCATACTCACAGATCTAGGGATAACTATCATACAGTTATATGTCCAGCCATGTTCTAATTCAACATCTATTTTGGGCACGATTTGGTTCCATCTGAATCGGTAGGACAACTATGGCTGTAAATGCACCTTTGGAAGGAGTATATATATGCATAACTGCAGATAGATTTAATATATATGTAATATAGAGATAGATTGATATACATAGATACAAACACAAAGATATAGAAAGAGACAATACGTCTTTGTAATGCAGAACATTTTATCAATAAAATAGCCATTTCTATTTTGAGAGAATATTAAGTTGTCAAATCCTGTTTCAAGGTGGAGCAAGGGCCCACTCCTCCAAGAACTAAGATCTTCATTTTATTGGTATTTATATTTCCAGAGAAAATAGTATAGATTTGTTAATTCTATAAATGCTTTTGATTATTCAAGTTGAAATTTGTCGTATACTTGTTCCTACAGGTGTTCTAGATTAGATTCTTATTTCCTTGCAATCATTTTTCAGCATTCTCAATTGTGTGTTTATTTCCAAAGCAAGTGTGTTTATTTTTGTAACATGTGTTTACTTACAACAATCTATTTCATTCTGCAAATGTGTGTTTATTTCTAGAAATTTATTTCTGCAGAGTGTTTACTTCTAAAGCAAGTTTTCATAGTTTGATTTCAATAAGGTTTTGGCCAAGAAATCCTCAAGACATTGAGAAAATCCCCTAGAAAATATAAAAAGAAAACAAAATACCTACAATCAATTACTAGATCACTAGGATTCTTCTTGTTGCATATAGCTTCAGACACACCCCTGGTTTGAATATGACATCAAATGAGAGTTGATTAAATGAAGGGAATAGCGACACCCATCATTTTGGTGCCATTACTGGGGAAAAACTAGCTATAATTTTATAATTATGTGTCAATAAGAGCAACAATCATACATCTAGTAATTAAAGGATCTTCCCTATGTTATCATAAAATTTATGAGCAGACCAAGAGAATCAAAGGGTAGATTCCTCCCAAAAATATCTCAACAAGAATTAACATCATCCTCTAGTTCAAATAAGGAAGTTGACCAAGAATTGGAAGCACCACTATCCCCTATTAGACAACAAGTAGAATTACCACCTTTGGAATTCTTGGATCACTCCCAAAAGGAAGTCAAACTTTTAGGAGAAGGATTATTTCTCAAGATCTGTTTGGGGAAAGTTTTGATTCTCAATTGAGTAGTAAACCTCCTACTCCTGACTTTTCACCTTCCCCAAGGCATACCACATACCACATTGATTGGGAAAAAAGTCTCGAAAATACTTCAGCAATGGCACAAGCTAAAAGAGAACCTGATAGGACCTTTACTTATCCAATTCAATTGGATGATGATGATACACCTATGAAAAATATTTCACCTACACATTTACCCACATTTAGAGGGATGTCATCTAAAGACCCTGACCAATTTCTATTTGAGTTTAAGGTACTATGTCAAACCTATGACTACAAAATAGATAATCAAAAACTCAAGTTGTTTCCATCCACTTTGAAGGATGTAGCAATGAGGTGGTTCATGGGATTAGCATCCAACTCTATTACCACTTGGGAAAAAATGGAAACTACCTTCCTAGACAAATATCAAGATTATTGTAGAGGGAGAAATAGAAGGAAGAGTTTTTCAAAATCAAGTAGGAGGAGGATGAGAATATAGAAGATTATTTGGACAAATTCCTCTTTGTAAGTAAAAGGTGTGGATTTTTACTTCAAGAAGAGTTAAGTAAAACCATTTTTCTTAAAGTTTTGAATGATGAATATAGGGAAGCCCTTAACTTGATAAGAGGTGGAAACATTGATCAATTAAGGATGAATGACATTAAAGAAATTTTTGGAGCTATTCAAGAGCAAGGTGGACCTAGGAAAGGAAAAACAATGAAAATTTTGAATCCAGATATGAACAAACTAATGGATGAACTAGAAAACTTTAAAATAGACATTTTAGTTCAATTAACCTCTACCATGGATGGATTACAAGCTAAAGTAAATGCTAAAAATGAACCATTAGCTATGTATTTTCCTAGATGCAAGAAGAAGCATTCAATAAGAGATTGTCCTTTGGATAAAACATAAGTATGTCTTATCTGTGAATCTAGGGACCATGAGGTTAATGCTTGTTCTCTTTTTCCACTCATAAAAAAATCATCTTAAACAAACCAGCACCTCATCCACAATAGAAGAATTGAATTTTGTTCAGAGACAACCTAGCCAAGGACAGTTTATGCCTAGGTCAGTTCTTAATTCCTAGATGATGCAATGGGCAGGTCGTAAAGTACTAAAAAAATAGGGACAACCACCTTGGGCACCTCAACCAACATGGAATCATCATGATTGGGTAGGTCAAGCTTGGTATACCCAAGGACACCAAGAACCATGGTCTGGTCAAGGAAACCCTTATGCTTGGTCACAACCTAGGTGGAGCCCTAATAATTATATGTAAGGAAAAACATATCCAAATCAGAATCAACAAGTCATAATGGGTTATCCAACACAAAATTCATAGACTAAAAATGTGGTCCAAACACAAATACTAACACAAACCGATGAAGAAATCCAAGAAACAAACAAACCACTCTTATCTACGAAACAGAACTAGAATAATCAGTTGATCTGAGTGTCATGGATTGTAAGGATATTAAAACTAGATTTGAAAAAATAATTAGTAGTCCACCTATTATAATCACTAAGATGACAGAAGAAATTGAAACCCCTAGTATGGTTGTTCCCAAGAAGAATGTAAAAGAAAAAGATAAGGATCCAGATAGCAACTCTACTAAGACTCCATTTCTAGAGATATTTAAAGAAGCCATAGAGACCAAGGAATTTGAGTTGGTACATGAATTAAGGAAATTGAATATTGAAATACCATTATTACAAGAAATTAAGGACATTCTAGAATTGAACAAATTAATCAAAATGCTATGTTTAAAAGACTGAAGGAAGAAGCAAGACCCCAAGACTATCAAGGTAGATGGGAAACTTACGATTATTAGCAGGAAAAAATTATGCTTCCCAAATATGGAGATCCCGAAGTCCTTTTATTTCTATCTCTATAGGGACTAAAGATATAAAGAATGTTTTGGTTGATTTAGGAGTGGCTATAAATGTGATGGTAGTGGACACTTTGAGAAGATTACCATTAATAGGTATATAACCTACTAACACAATATTGCAGATGGAAGACCAGTATCTAGCAAAAACATAAATAGTTATTAAAGATGTGGTGGTTATGGTGGAGTCATGGGAATATCTAGTTGACTTCCTTATATTGCAGCCAAAAGGTAAAACACTTGGTTATCCCATTATTTTGGGTAGACCATGGTTAGCTACAGTTGTTGCCTTAATTGATTGTAGATCAGGTGATATGACTATCTCAAATGGTAAGAATTCTAAGAAAATTTCCTTATATCCTTCTGCATGACCTTCTATTGATAATCAAGAACAATTGTGGGTTGATGCTCCTGATACTAATAAGAAAAACCTGTCTTCTTTGGCCATGATCACATTGCAAGATCACATACGTGAGGTAGAAGATATGATTAATCAACCATTGAATGAACACCAATTGTCCTTGGAGCAATCGGGAATAGTTTCGAACCTACGAACTTAGTTCCGAACCTGTAGACTCTATTATGGAATCATCAGATTTAGTTCCAGAACCATCACATTTAGTTCCGGAACCACACCAACAGCAATTCCTTGTGACTGTAAATAATTTCACTCTGAAGGAACGAGATTTATCTTGGGGAGAGGAAGAATCGGTAGCTTCAGTTTCAAATATATCAGGAAATGGTGAAGAATTTCTGGAAAGTAGTAGTGACGAGGAGTTTGACCTACAACAAGATAAGTATCATAACTCTTCCTACTGTCCTTTTTCCAATATTCTGTCTCAAGGAAATTTTGGAGATGTTGCTACATATCATATGTTGTTTCCACATGCATGTCCACTAAATACCTTAATGGAACCCTTTCAACAAATTAGTTCATCACACATTGGAACCAAACATGTTGAGATTCAGTCGGGTAAAATTTTGAACATTAATAGTTGGTTGAAGAATGATGAAGAAGCTAAATTGTTTGATGTTCGAAAAATCATACTAGAGATTTTTCTTGGGACTACAAATATATGAAAGGAATTCATCCAAGTATTTGAACTCATCACATCTATACTAAAAACATTAGACCAGTTAGGCAACCTTAGAGAAGGATTAATCCAGCCTTAAGAGATATAGTCAAGCAAGAAATTGAAAAACTATTACAAGTAGGTTTTATCTACCCTATCTCAAATAGTTAGTGGGTGTCTCCTCTTGTAATTGTCCCTAAAAAGAAAGGAAAATGGAGAATTTTTGTTGATTGTAGGGAACTGAACAAAGCCGCACTGAGATATTATTTTCCCTTACCATTCATAGATAAATTCCTAGACAACATTTCAAGTAAAAAGTACTTTTCCTTCCTAGATGGCTTTAGTGGATATAATAAAATCAGATTTTTTTTTGAGGATTAGGACAAAACTACCTTTACATGTCCATGGGGTACCTTTTCCTATAGGGTATTACCATTTGGATTATGTAATGCTCTAGCAACCTTCCAAAGAGTTGTATTATCAATTTTTGTAGACCTAACAAATGACTATGTAGAGGTATATATGGATGACTTCATTTTGCATGGAGAGACATTTGATGATGCTTTAAGGAATTTAGACAAAGTATTAACAATATGTGAGAAACACCATCTATCTCTTAGTCATGAGAAGTTTTTAATGATGGTTGATGAGGGGATTGTATTAGGGCACCACATTTCAAAAAGAGGAATTCAAGTTGACCAAAAAAATCAGAATTATTTCAGACTTCCCTATTCCTCAAACTCCCACAGATATTAAGTTATTTTTAGGGTATGTTGGATACTATAGGCACTTTATCAAGGATTTTAGTAAAATTACTTCCCCCATGTTTAATTTTCTTACCAAGGACTGTGAATTTATTTGAGATGATATATGTTAGCATGCTTTTGATGAAATTAAAGAAAAATTAATCACTGCCCCAATATTGAGAAGACCTAATTGGGAAAAACCTTTTCACATCCAAACAAATGCCTCAAATAACTCCATTGGTGTAGTTTTGGGATAGAAAGATGAAGAAGGAAAAATGTATGCCATTTATTATCTTAGTAAAAATATTATTCCTACTGAAATAAATTACACCACCACTGAAAAAGAATTTCTCGCTGTGATTTATGCAATTAATAAGTTCAGACATTATATTACAAGGTACAAAATATTTGTACATATAGATCACTTAGCAATTAAATATTTAATGAAAAAACTAGTGGTTGGAGGTAGGATAATTAGATGGTTATTAATTTTATAGGAATTTGATATTACCATTGTGGAAAATCTAGGTAAATCTAATGTAGTAGCTGATTTCTTGTCAAGACTAACCACTACATGGGAGAAAGATCTAGTTAAGGACAACTTTCTAGATGAACAATTGTTTTCTATTTCAGCTGATACACCATGGTTTGCTGATATGAAAAATTATCTTGCAACAGGGAATTTTCCTCCTTCTTTCACTAAGAAATAAATGAAAAATTTAATCAAAACCAGCGCACAATTTAAATGGTTAAATGGAATGTTATTTAGATGTGGTCTTAATTTGGTTTTACATAGGTGTGTGAGAGAAGATGAAATCTTTGACATACTCAGGGCATGTCATGATGAACCAAGTGGAGGACACTTTTCAGTGAAAATAACAGCTCACAAGATACTTGGCACTGGCTATTATTGGCCATCTCTGTACAAAGATGTGAAGAGATATATCAAGTGGTGTGATCCTTGTCAAAGGATGGGACAACCAAACTTTACCAATGAAATGCCTCTACAACCTCAAGTAGTGATTGAACCATTTGAAAGATGGGGTTGGATTTTGTTGGTCCCTTTAGTCCTCCTTCATAAGGAAAAGAGCACATTCTTATGTGTACTAATTATGTGACAAAGTGGGCAGAAGTGTAGGCTTTAACAAATTCCACTGAAGAAGTAGTTGCTGATTTCCTTTGGCACAAAATTATGGTAAAGTTTGGTGCACCAAGAAGTATAGTTTCAGATTAGGGGCCACAATTCATGTCTAATATGATCCAATCCTTCACAATGCATTATCAGATCAATCATAGGAAGTCATCTCCCTATCACCCACAATCAAATGGAAAAACTAGAGTAAAAAACACAGATTGGAAAACATCCTTATCAAAACAAAGCAGTTGAAGTAGGTAGAAGAGATTGGGTAAAGAGACTACCTAAAGATGTCTGGGCTTATAATACAACTTGGAAGACCACAACAAGATTTTCACCATATGATTTAGTCTATGGGAAAAATCCTGCTTTCCTATTGAGTTTGAACTACGAAATTAAGGACATGAGTTAAAGTGGGTATTGAGTTGGATTCACTCAAAAGGAGATAATTATTCAAATTAATGAGTTGGATGAGTTAATAATGGAAGAAATTCAATAGACAAATAATCAAAGATCAAATAAATAAATGGCATGACAAACATATTAAGAAGAGGAAATTCAAGGTAGGAGACTCATTACTGTTTGATTCCAAGTACCAAAAATTCAAAGGAAAATTGAGAACTAGATGGTTGGGACCCTATCAGATTGAGAAGATATTTGACAATGGTTCTATTCAATTACTTCCCATTGATGGTAGCAGAAGGACACTTTTGGTCAATGGACATAGGCTAAAAATTTATAGGAAGCCTCCTACTAAGGATGAATTCTTGAGGTAGATTGAAGCAGATAAAGAATTTGATCATATGGAAGAACCCAATTCTTCCAAAATGATCAAATAATTAGATGGATAGATCCAGAATAAAGGGAAGAGAATGAAAACTAGTAAATGACATTCTCTTCCCCAAAAAAAAAAAAAAGAAGAAAAAATAAAAAGGGAAGGAATGAAAACCAGTAAATGGCGTTCTCTTCCCCAATTTTCTCTCTCTCAAAGATCAATTGAAAACCAAAAATGGTGGTTGATCTCCTCAATAAATGGCTAATTCAAAATAAAAGGAACTTCTTTGGAATTCTAGCTATCTTTTCTAACTGTTTTTCCTTTTGTTTCACTTTTAGGAATGATGAGTCATCATGACAGAGGGATTACATCATCAAGGATGGTAATTATGTATTTAACTTATTAAAGGTTAGATTAAAAGTTCACATGTGTGATTGGATTTGATTTAAAAGTTGGTATGATGAGTCATCTATTGTACATTATGATTAAAAGTGAGTAATCATGAGGATGATGTCGATGAAAAAAGTGGCAGCATATTTATAATGAGCTATCATTTTTGTGGAATAAACAAAGTGAAGAAGAAGTTGTAGAAAAACTTCAAGGAAGAAGTAGAAGAATTAGATTTGCATTCCACAACTAAACACAAAAGTTCCGCAGCTAAGCACAACAATTCCGTAGCTAAACCCATCCGTTTTGCAGCTAAGCAAAGAGTTCTGTAGCCAATTTGGAAAGAGTAATAATTTGAAGGAGAATGAATTGAATCACCCTCTTTACCATGGGGATTAAAAATAAGTTGGAACTTGAGGATGATACCCAACTTCTTGCAGATGAAGAAGTGGCAGCTATCTTTGAACAGGTAGGGTGGTTGGAATTCCTGAAAAAGTTCTTGAAGTATAACGATGAATTGGTAAGAGAATTCATTATAAATTTAGAAAAATCCAGAAAAAAGGTTAGAAATATTGTAATTCCTTTTTCTGTGAATACAATAAGCAATGTATCTGGTGTGCCAATTGTGCATGTCCCAAATCCTGTCAAAGGGACCTTAAAAGAACTAGTTGAAACCCTGCTACAAGAGGGGGAAATTGAACCCCAATATATTTACAACACTAAGAAAATCATAAAAGGGGTCAGAAGGGCCAGCTTTCCCAAACCCTTTGATAGAGTGGCATTTTGGATAGTCAAGTATTTAACTTGTGATGGTCAATTTGGGTCGGTGGGAAGAGAAGTCTTGAAGATGCTCATATATCTTAGATATGGAGCTACAAAACCAGAATATATAGTAAACCTTCTAGGGTTTATTTTTGACTCCATCTAGAAAATGGCCCAGAGGTATTCTGGGGTGTTGGAACAATCAAACATCATGGGTTAGTTCATTTGGTGTGCCAACACCATTTTCTTTCAAAGAAAAATGGAGAAGAAATATGGGAGAAATTTCTTAACAAGTTTAAGAAAAACCCTGATATTATCAGGAGGGAAATACCAACTCCTTTTTCTCCTACAAATAATTTGGAAATTGATGCCCCTGTAGAGGAAAAGAAGGAAATAGGTGGGGAGAATATACCAAAAAGAAGAAGATCTGGAAGAAGGATTAAAACTGCAAAACCTATTGTACCTTTAAAAGAAACTCCTTCCTTTGCAGCAGCTATAAGAGAGCTAATATCTATCTCTGACAGTGATAGTTCACCTAGGCAAGAGAAAGAAGTGAAAATCAAAAGAAGCTCTAGGAGGAAACCCACTTCTGGACATTTTGAAGCTCCTCAAAGAAGAAGAATTCATAAGAGGTCTAGAGAAATTCCAGAGGAGATGAAAGAACATGAAAAGTTGGAAAAAGAAGCTATTGATATTTTGGGCAGCATGGCCATGACTCCTCCTGGACCAAGCCGAATGAGATGGAAGAATAAGATGATAAATTTGAGGAACAAATTTTTTAAGAATTGGGTGAATCAGTAGCACTATCACATGAAGAAGAAGAGTTGGCATCTTGGAGATGAAAAGGGAAATTCCCTTTGGTAGAAGAGGAATGCTCAACCCCCAAATAAATTTCAGAGAAAGAAGAGAAACAACAGGTTAGACAAGCTCTGTTTTTGTCTAGAGAAGAACTCATTATCAAAGAAAAGGATGAGGAGTTGAAATTCCTCAAACTCAAATTGGAACAGAGAGAAATTCTCATTGGGGAACTAACAACTCAGCTCACAGATAGGACTAAGGAATTGACAAGAGTTAAACAACAGATGATGGAGAAAGAGGAATAATCTAGTTTAGAAAGATATTTTGAATTGCAGAAAACTAATAAGTTAATCAGGACACAAATAACCTCTTATCAATTGAAAAATGTTGCCCTTAATTGGTGGGAAGACACATTAAGATCTGAAAAACTTAAATCTCATAAGGTCTCATGGAGTAAATTTAAAAGGTTGTTTAAGAAGAAGTATCTGTCTGAACATTTCTTGTAATAGAGGAAAAATGAATTCTTTGATCTAAAACAATGTTTTAAAACTGTGAATGAGTATAAACAAGCCTTTGAGAACTTAAATAGATTTGTGCCTTTTATTTCTAGAACAAACAGAGTTGTTAGATTTATAAATGGTCTAAGAGAAGAATATAAGGCTAGTGTTTGGTGTGGAAAACTGACTTCAGTAGATGAGGCTACTCAAATTATAGAACAATTTGAAAAATACAAGACTATAGTTCATCAAAATAAGTAAGACTATAAGAAAAAGAATTCTAATTTTCATTTTAAGGATAGAAAAAGACCATTTAGTGAAACTATTAAGTGCAAAAATACTCGATTAGAAATCAACAAAAGAAACAAGAGTATGTCAAAACTAAACCAGAGGAAATTAAATGTTGGAATTGTGGAGATAACCACTATGCTAGGGGTTTTCCTAAAAAAATAAAATTTGGGATAAAAACAAAGATCAAAAAGCTGATGATAAACCAAAGGAAGGGAATAAAAATATGAAAATTTATGTTGTTGTTAATACAGTACAATATATAGGATAGTGTCTTTGATTGAAGTAAAAAGGTTGATTAAAAATGTAAAAAGGTTGATTAAAAATGCAGCCCTTGTTTTCTTGATTGATTCTAATAGTAGTCATAGTTTTATATCTCCTAACTTGGTTAAAAATTGAATTTTTTTCCGAAAAATTGAACTAGTAGCTATAGAAATGGTTGATGGAAGAATAATAAGGCAAACAAGAGCTTTAGTAGAAGATTTAGATTTTCAAATTGATAACATTGTATCTAGTGAATATTTTCATGTGCTGAACTTAGGTCAATATGATGTTATTTTAAAAATGACCTAGTTAAAATAAGAACCATGTTTTCATCAAATATAAAAATAAACAGTTTTGTATCCAAGAACAACATGCAAATACTCATAGTTTACAAGGAACTAAAAGATAACTAACTAATTAATTAGTGGCTTCTACACATGTGGAATCCTTTATGTGGATTTTTGAATCAAATTGAATTCATTAATTTTTACTCTCCCCACACCTCGAAATTTGAGTGATTTTTCCATTTCAAATAGGTTTGGCGAGAGGCATCGAATTCATTACGAAACTTCCATGATCTTAGGTTGTTAGATTACCACTAGAAGGCCTACTCACTATTTTCTTCATCTCATATCTATTATGTCGCTAGCTTCATTCCCAATGGGGAGCTCCTTGTAAAGTTGAGCCTATTTTCAACCCGTAATGACAAGAAAATATGGAACTCTAGGAAACCCTTAACATATGGGGTTTCACAAAAATTATTTAAAGGATTAAGGGGCATGATCAACACATATCCCTCTAATTTGTGGAAAATTGGAAGAACATAAACATCAAATACAGAGGAAGGGATTTCAATATCTCTAAAAAAATTATTTCCTTCATCACTGGGTTAAGCATGAAAAGCAATAAGTATTTCAGAAATAAATTTGATAAAGAGGCAGAAGAAAATTTGTTCCTAGATGATGGGGAAAGCATTGAAATTAAAAAGAAGGCATCATTTGTGCCTCTATCCCACAGCCCTTCCATGAAGTTTCTCGTATGATGGTCTGCTACATTACTCTCGAGGGCAGGTTTTCAACTCTTCCGCTGCACCATTTGGTTCTCCTCAACCATTTCAGCACGAAGTCAAGGTAAGTTTTTCATACTATATTTTGCACTCCTTAGAGAAGTCTGTTTTGGAGGTCCAAGGACATAAGAGGGTAGTTCCACTACATCAAGGGGTTATTTTTCTTATTCACCAATTCATTCTTGATGTAGTGTAATGGAATTAATTTTATAATTCAAATTATGAGATTCAATAGAACACCAAAGAACACAATATTGCATATAAATGATCTCAATATTCAAGTATAATAGCTTAGCCACTTCAAGAGGGAGACTTAAAACCCATAAAACAAAATTCAAACACTCAATATGATGATCAACTACTACCTACTAACCCCCATATATACTATTCATATGTTATGGCCATCACCAAGGTTGACCTACTAAGCATGAGAAAGTATAAATGACATAATAAAATGATATGGTAGGCCACAATTCAGCTACTCATATCCTAATATAAGGAATAGGTTAAGGGAGTATCATGCCCTTCCCCTTAAAACCAATGCTTTCCTCAATGTTGAATAATCCCGAATGTTGTTGCAGAAAAATTTCATCCTCCTAGGTTGCATTCTCTATGCTCAAATTCTTCCACTTGATCAGATATTCCTAATGTCTCTCGGTTCTCACCTCTTAGTGTGTGTTTGCAGAATCTTCTCTAACTCCAAAAATATTATTCCTTCCTCATAAAGTTCTCGTAGATTTGTGCTCGCTGAAAATTTATGTCCAATAAAATTCTTCAGAAAGAAACATGAAATAGTGGGTGTATACTTGAAGATTGAGGCAACTTTAGTTTATAAGCAACACTTCCAATTTTTGTAGAACCCGATAAGGACCATAATATTTAGGAGTAAGTTTTTTTTCCTTTTTTTGTTGCTTCAGGACATCTTCATGTAAGTCTGTAGATGTACAAAAACCCACTCACCAATTTGAAAATGTTTTTCACTACGGTGTTGATCTGCTTGTTGTTTCGTCAACACCAAATTCTCCTTCAAACCAACCAAAACTTGTTGTTGATGTTGAATGTGTTCCTTAACATCTCTCGACCTTAGTTTTCACCTTCAAGGAAGAAGTGATAGATGGTGGATGGTAAGCATGTAATGCTTAAAATGGGGTCATTTAAGAATAGGTATGAAAAGATGTGTTATACCACCATTCTCGCAAGTGGTAGCCATTTAACTTAACATTCCCGCTTATCTAATACAAAACAACGTAGATACCACTCTAACTATTTGTTAACCACTTTTGTTTTCCCATTAGTTTGAATATGGTAAGATGAAATATGAGCTAGCTAAGTACCAAAACATGTAAATAATTCCTTCCAAAAATTACTCGTGAAAATAGGATCACGATCACTTATAATTTTCTTTTGGGTTCCATGTAGCTTTTGAACTATCTCCAAAAAATAGTTGCGACTATACTTGGCTGTAAATGGGTGTGACATGGAAAAAAATGGGCATATTTTTTGAGACTATCCACAATCACTAAAATAACATTATTACCCTCTCGAATAAGGAAAATGTGTAATGGAATCCATAGAGACCTCCTCCCACCTCTATCTAGGAATTAGTAATGGTTGCAATAGACTTGGTGTCTTAATGGTTTCACCTTTGTTCTGTTGGCACACCAAAAAATCTTATACAAAATTTTCTACATCACCCTTGAGTCCTTCCCAAAATAATTCTCTTTTTATTCTATGATATGTCTTCAAAAACCTAGATTGGCCTCCAATAGGTAATGCATGAGGCTCTGCAAGAATATTATGCTTCAACTCGAATCTTTGCACAAGTATAACCTGTCCTTGTACCATAGGGCATTAGCTTTCCACTTGAATTTGTTATATGTTATAGAACCTTGATTTATATTATATATTATATCTTGTATAGTATCCTTTTTCTGATCCCATTCTAATCTTCCTTCATCTACCTAATTGGCCTTGAACATGGAAATTACACATATTAATGTGTCTCATGGATGTATCCCTTTTAGACAAAGGCATCGAGATACTACATTTTCTTTACCCATTTTGTATATAATTTCAAAAACATAATCCAACATTTTTGTTACCCACTTTTGTTGTTCCTCGATAATAATAATCTTTGCTCCAAAAATTATTTGAGACTATCATGACTGAGTTTTCACCTTAAAGTGTTTACCCATTAGATATGCCTTCATTGCTTGAGCGCGTGAAAATAGCCTTCATTTATTTCTCCTAGAAATGTTTGAGAATATCTTTTCCTTTGAATTAATGAATCTCAAATGTAATTGGTCTTCCTTCCTACATTATAACTACTCCCAATCCTGATCCTGAAGCGTCATACTCAACAATGAAATTTTTTGAGAAGTCGGGAGTACCCAAAAATGGGGTGGTGTACATGGCTTTCTTCAACTACTCAAGGTATATAGTGGCTCCATCCATCCAATGGAAGGAATCCTTCTTTAGCAATGCATTGAGTGGAGCTTCGATTCTACCATATCCCCTCACAAATCTTTTGTAGTACCCTGTTAGTCTTAGGAACCCTTGGAGATTTTTTAAAGTTTTGGGCCTTGGCCATTCCACCATAGCTTTAATTTTCTGAGGATCAAATTTGACACCTTCATGGGATATAATATGACCCAATTACTCTACCTCTTGTACACAAAAATAGAATTTGGATGGCTTTACATAAAGCTTATGTTTCTCCAAAACTTCTAACACTTTATCTACATGTTGCAAGTTTTCTTCCCATGTCTTACTATAAATCAATATGTCATAAAAGAAAACTAATACAAATTTCCTTTAAAATGACTTGAAAACAATGTTCATCAAGCTTTGAAATGTTGAGGGATAATTTATAAGACCAAAGGGAATTACCAAAACTCATAATGGCCCTCATGAGTCCTGAAATCCATTTTATGAACATCTTCCTCTCTTATTCTAATTTGATGGTACCCAACAAAGATCCAATTTCGTGAAATAAATAGCACCATGCAATTCATCAAGTAAATCATCAATTAATGGAATAAGAAACTTATCTTTAGTGGTGTACTTGTTAAGTTCTCTATAATCTGGACATGTCCTCCATGTTTCATCCTTCTTATATACCATGACAATTTATAGAGAATATTTTCTCTAGTTATGCCTAATGATACTTGCTTTCAACATTTCCTACACCATTTTCTCGATCTCACTTTTCTCGGGAATATGGGTATTTGTATGGTCTAATGTTAGGTGGTTAGCTCCTATAATTAGCCAAATTTCCCGATCATGATCCCTAACTGGTGGTAGTCCCTTTGGAATTACATGAAAAATAGACGAGTGAGCATCAACAATATTATGAAGATTGGGTGGCATCAAGACTCAGATTTTGTACCTCTATGGAAAATAAATTTTCTACAAATCCATCTACTACTTTTTCGAGAACCTTCTACATCCGATGAGAGCTAATACTCTGTGGAGACTTATTCTCCATCCCTTTCAATTGTATTTTTCTTCCTTCCAAATGAAGTCACATGAACAATTCTTCGAAATTCATCTCTATGGTACCCAAGGTTGTGAGCCATTGGATGCCCAAAGCAATATCCTCCTCCCATAGAAATAAAAAACATAGGCGAGTCTAACATGTAGTCCCCCATGGAAAGCATGATACTATGAAACTTTCCTATGCACTTGACTATCCCACCATCCACAATCATAACTTGCATTTCTAGAGTTGGATAAATAAAACAATTAATGTAGGCGGCTAACTTACTATTTATGAAGTTATGAGTACTCCCTGAGTCAATCAACATTGTCACCTTCTATTTTTTGAGACAATTGATAACCTTGAGTGTTTGAGGAGTACTAATACATGACAACACATGGCAAAAAAATTGTAGGTTGGTGATCCTCTACTTCATCTTCTACTATTTCCTCAGCTTCTCCTGTAATTTCAGCTTCCTCTTCATCCTCATTTCCTCCTTCAATATAGAACAATATTTTCTTAGCACATTTGTGTCCCAGTCCATATTTGGTGTCATAGTTAAAACATAATCCTTTTACTCTCTTTTCTTCCATTTGTTGAGGATTCAATCTAATTGGACAAGAAAATGATGGGGAAGAGGTAATATGGCCTCTCGGTGTTTTGAAAGGTGCCTCCTACTATAAATTTTTTTTTCCTCTTCCTTACATTCCATGATAATAGAATTGGAAAGCTTTAGTGGATTAAACATATGTACCTCATGCTCAATGTGGTCCTTAAGACCCCTAAGAAACAGGTCATTCAGATTCCCTTATGTAATATTCTCCACCCTTAAGGATAGGTTCTAGAATTGATGCACATAATCTTTGACTGATCCTATTTATCATAACTTTTCCAATTGACTAAAGTAGTTATCTGAAACACTAGAACTATAGTGCAATTGCAACTCCTCGGTAAAAATTGTCCAAGTGACACTGAGACCATTCTTCTTCCTCTGAGCACATAACCATCAATACCAGATGAATTGGTGTGGATCAAGATATAAGGATTACAATTTCACCTTTTTTCCTGATGGGATTTGATATAACTCAAAGAAGTTCTCCATTTGATTTATCCAATTCAAGTGGATCCTTCCCATCATGTTTTGTGGTTGCAAATAAGTTGGAATCTGATTGGGCTAGAAAAGTGATCCAACTTGGTTATTTTGCACATTATTTTGAACTAAAGATCCTCCTTGGTTGAGTTGGGGCTGATTTGGGATAAATTTTTTACCCTTTATATGTTGCATGATATCATCCAATCACTAGTTGATTTGGTCTATGTCTCCTTTATTGGCCATCTCATATTGTAGATTTTGTAGATCATACTTGAGTTGGCTCACCTTATGATCAACCGAGGTAAACCCTAGTGTTGAGGAATTTGTATTTACCCCTTATAACTCCAACTCTTCAATTACTACCCCATATTTATCTGGGGTTTTACCCAGAGTGACATGATTCTTTTTGGCTCTTGTGGAAGGCCCCACATGATGTCAAACCCTAGAGTTTAGGGTTTTGATATAAATTCGGCCGAATAGGAAAAACATAGAGAAGATACTACTAATATTTTTTTGAGATATTTCCGAAAATATAAATTATTTTGAAAAATTATAAAATATGTGGCTTATAGAGTGAATTTATGAAAAATCATAAAATGGAAATAACTATTGAAAAATAGATCAAAATATGCTGAAATTTTCAGAGGAGCTTACTTGAGATGTTTTTGAATTGTGGTAAAAATATTTGAAAAATTCAAAAGCTTCCATAAGATATGGCCAAAACAAAAATTAGGGTTTTTGACCTAATTTTTGGCCCAGATCATTGCTCTGATACCACTTGTAATGGAATTACTTGTATAATTCAGATTATGAGAATCAATAGAACACCAAAGAACACAATATTGCAGATAAATGATCTCAATATTCAAATATAATGGCTTAGCCACTTCAAGGGGGAAACCTCCAAACCATACAACAAAACTCAAAAACTCAATATGATGATCAACTGCTACCTACTAACCCCTATATATACTATTCATATGGGCCAACATATTAAGCATGAAAAATTATAAATGACATAATAAAATGATATGGTAAGCCACAAATTGGCTACTCATATCCTAATACAAGGAATAGGTTAAGGGTGTAACATGTAGTGGCCAACGACCCTAGCCCTCCTTTAGCTCCCCTTCCTCCTCAAAGAGCCCATATCTACTCTAATAATCCCATGTTCCATGACACTATTTATGAACCTCCTCCAAAATGAATTCTTAGAAGCACCAAAAATATAAATAGCCTCTTGTTTAAGATAGCTCCCCTGTTCGGCATCCCTATTGGCCCCTATGACTAGGTCACCCCCTCTATTTTGGAAAAGTTCAATCTACAAGCCAAAACCCTAAAGACCATTGAAGACAATGTTGATTTTCTCCTCAAGTATGGCATCAAGAATTCAAATTTTGACTCCATTTCCAGCCTCAGAGAGGAATTCAACACTCTCACTACTCAATTTAGAGCTCTTGAAGAAAATCACAAAAATCAATTGGCTATACACAGAGCTTTCCTAGATCTTCTTCAAGTCCACATACATCAGATTTGTGAAATCAATGGCATTCCAACCTCAACTTGGAAGAATGGAAGGATCACCAAGAATTTCAAAGCTTCCAACTGGGATCCTAATATTGGAACAACATTGAATCTCTATCAGAACTCAAGATTTCTCTTAAGGTTTATAATAAGTCTACTAATTAGTGCCTTTATCTCGTGTGTTCTATGTGTAGTTGTGGTGCATTTGTAGAGTTGCAGCTTTTGTTTTTGTATGTTCGTAGTTGGGATTATCGTAGGCGGTTGGCCCCTTTCTTGGTGCTTTTTTTTGTTTTTGTCTTTTAGTTGGGGTGTGGCCCCCACATATCAAAAAACCACTTTGTTCCTTCTTGTTAATCTTGGTTGTTGAGCCTTTTGGTTGTACTATTGGGTAAGGTCCCTCTAAAACCTTTTACCTTTAATAAAAAAAGACAAATAAATTTTAAAACTATTTCTCGAGTTCAACTTAAAATAAGTCTTAAAGAAAAATGTAAAGTTTTTTGTGCTTTGATTACTCAAAATGATAAGCTTAAAGTAGATATAGATGTTCATCTAATAGTCCAAGAATTTATGGATGTCTTTCCTTCTAATATTTAAGAGTTTCCACCTAGAAGATTTATAGAACATGTTATTGATCTTATTCCTGGAGTTGAACCAGATGATCAAAAGCACCTTATAGATAGTCTATACCTGAATTAGTTGAGCTTAAGATACAATTGATTGAATTATTAAAGAAAGGAAAAATTAGACCTAGTGTTTCTCCTTGGGGTGCACCAGTATTGTTTGTTAAGAATAAATATGGTACTATGAGACTTTGTATTGATTATAGACAGTTGAATAAGCTAATTATTAAGAACAAATAACCTTGACCTAGAATTGATGATTTGTTAGATCAATTGAATGGTGCTATATTTTTCTCTAAGATTTATTTACATTCTGGATACCATCAAATTATAATAAAGGATGTTGATATTGCAAAACAACTTTTAAGACTAGATATGGTCATTATGAATTTGTTGTTATGCCTTTTGGATTAACCAATGCTCCAACCACATTCATGACCTTGATGCATGATGTTTTCATTCCTTTGCAAGATGTGTTTGTGATTATATTCCTAGATGATATTTTGATTTATTCCAAAAAATGAGGAAGAACATGAAAATTATGTTAGGCTAGTCTTGGAAACTTTAAGAAAACATCAATTGTATGGTAAGTTGAGTAAATGTGATTTTTTTAAGTTGAAGTATCCTATCTAGGTCATATTATCTCTGAAAAAGTAATTACACCAGATCCTTCTAAAGTAAAAGCAATACAAAATTGGGATACACCCAAATATGTACAAGAAATTAGAAGTTTTCATGGGTTGTCTTGTTTTATAGAAGATTTATTAAGAACTATTCTAAAATAGCTACTCCTCTCATAGACTTAACAAAGAAAAATAACTCATATCATTGGTCTGAGGAATGTGAATTTTCTTTTAATAAGTTGAAAGAATCCTTAACCAGTGCACCTATGTTATGTATTCCTAATTTTTCTAAACCTTTCTCTATTGCTATTGATGCTTGTGGTTCTGGTATTGGTTGTGTATTAATGCAAGATGGTAGAGTTGTATGTTTTGGATCTAGGAAATTGTTGCATGCTAAAAATAATTATCCTACTCATGATTTGGAATTTTTAGGGATAATTCATGCTTTGAAAATTTGGAGACATTATTTATTAGGTCACAAATTTGTCTTAAAAATTGATCATAGAGGTCTGCAGTATATTTTTACTCAACCCTTATTAAATATGAGACAAAGAAGATGGGTAGAATTACTAAGTTAGTATGATTTTGAAATACAATATGTTCCCTGGTAAATAAAATTTGGTTGTTGATGCTTTAAGTAGGAAAATAATGTTTGCAAATGCTTTTTCCTTAGAAATAAGTCAATTTGATCAAGAAATAAAAGATACATTTTCTAATGATAACTATTTTTTGAATTGTATTCTGGTTTGAAAAATGGAACATCAAATGTGCATTTAAAAGATAGGCTTATTTCTTATTTTCTTGGTGTGAATGGATTGTTGTACTATAAAGGTAGATTGTGTATTCCTAATATTCCTAGCTTAAGACAACAAATTTTGAGAGATTCTCATGATATTCCCATAGTTGGACATCCTAGATTTCAAAAGACTTACTTGTCACTCAAAAAGAATTATTTTTTTCCTAGGATGAAACAAGATATTAGAAAGTATGTACAACAGTGTATGACTTGTCAAAAGGTTAAAACTGAACAATGTAGTAAACTTGGTCAATTGCAACCTTTTTCTATTCCTGATTGGAAATGGGAATTAGTTAGTATGGATTTTATTACAGGTTTACCTAGAACCAAGAATGGTCATGATTTTATTCTTGTAATGGTTGATAGATTGAAAAAAATGGCACATTTTCTACCAACCAAATTCAAAACCTCTACTTCTGATATAGATAATTTATTTTCTAAGGAAATTTTTTGTTTGCAGGATCTTCCTAAATATTTAGTAACTGATAGAGACCCTAGATTTACTTCTTCTTTCTAGAGATCCTTGTTTGATGAATTGGGTACTAGTTTGAGATTTAGTACTACTTATCATCCCGAGTTAGATAGAAAAACTGAAAGGATAAAAATAATTTTATAAGATATTCTTAGAATGTATATAGGTGAAAATTTTAGGAATTGGGAACAATACTTGCATTTAATTGATTTTTCTTATAATCAAGGTTATCATACTACAACCAAAATGACGCCTTTTGAGGTTAGTTATGGTAGGAATTATACTACTCCTATTTCATGGTCAAATCCTAAACATAGATCTTGGTATGCAAATGATAACTTAAAAGAAATGGAAGAAATTATAAATAAATCTAAACAAAACATGAAAGCTACCCAAGATAGGTATAAACATTAGGCTGATTTAAAAATATCTGATTAGAGAATTTGAAATAGGTGATCAAGTATTTCTTAGAGTTAGACCTAATAATATTTCTTTGAAGTTGGGTAAATATGATAAGTTAGATCCTCGCTATTATGGACCTTTTTAAATTCTAGAAAGAATAGGAAATATTGCTTATAGACTTTCTTTACCTCCTAAATTATCTAATATTCATAATGTGTTTCATGTAAGCTTGTTAAAGAAATATGTGTATGATGTTAATCATGTTATTGATTGGAAAAATATAATTATTGAGCCTACATGTGAATTCAAAATTGAACCTGAAATTATTTTGGAAAGAAGGACTAAGAATATTAGAAATAGAGAAATTAAAGAGGTTAAAGTAAAATAGACTTTCTGTGATATTGAAAGTGCTACATGGGAAAGAGAAGATTTCTGAAAGAGAAATATCCTGAATTGTTTAGCTAATGACTTGTGTTTTGTTATGTGATTTTCATAATAGATTTGACACTACTAAGGACAGTAGCTGATTCAAGGGGGAGAAATGTTATGTGACTAAATCCTTGAAGTTTTTTAAAAAATTAAAAACTTATGGATTGTTAAATATCAAGTTTGATTTAAGAAAACACATTGTAATAAGCTATTAATGTAATGAATATCCCGAGCAATTAATTAAAGATGCTTAATTTATTTATGAAAGGGTGTGAAACCATTGTGATGGTTCATAACTGCCAATGAAGTCTTATAAAAGGCATGTGAATTATTCGAGATAGAAATTGAATTGTTCTCGTGATTCTAAGAAAGACAATATTAACAAAAGAGTTTTAAATATTTTATAAATTGAGTCTGTGGATGTAAATTCTAAGGTTGACTAGGTACATGTTGGCGATGGGAAAGGGAGAGGGGAACAAATGGGTTCCTAAACATGGGTACAAATTATAAACTTGGATGGTCATGGCTAAGGAAAGGTGAACATACACAGGGTGTATAACAAAATCCTCTCATAGTGTGACCATAGTCGGGTGTTTGTTACCTGTGCCTATGCATTGGAATTTTGGTACTGGAATTCCTTGTTACCATCTCAGATAATTTCTCTCTCTATAAAATCTTTGTAAATACTTACAAAATCTATGTAAACATTTGTATAAAGCTAATAGAAAGAAGTTAATTCTTTTGTTTTACTTTGATAAATGAATATATATTGTATATTTGTTATGTATATCTTGAAAAATGCATGCTTGTGTTAGCATGAAAAATGAATTTCATAAATAATTTAATGAAATACATAATTTTAGATATGTAAGTATGTTTTTAAAGAGAAATTGTATAATTTAATATAGAAAAATAATGAATGTGTGTAATCAATTATATTTTAAGCATAGTCTTATAATTTAATTATGTTTACTGAGATCAATTATGTGTTTATGTATTTCATGGTCATGTCTCGTAGTTATTTTTAAAGTGATTTCATGGAACCCTCTCGATTTGTCATTGTGTTCCCTTCGTGTCTTATGTTTTTTTCCTAAGTTTATGCTACTGATTCCCGACACTTGTATTAATTTCTTTCCATTCTCGGGGCTTGAGATCCTCTGGAGTACATCACCCAAAAGTGTGAAAAAATGTTGCCACATGTCCACTTGGGACTTTTGATATTGCACCATGTGGCGCCATTTATTTTAGCCATATGTTTATTTTGTTCCCTATGTTTTTGAATCTATCTCACCCCACGTGACTGAAAGATTATGAAATGTGATTTATTCCATAGGTTTTATGTCCTCCATGGGCCATCTCTCAAAAGAGTGTCGAATGTTTCCATGTTTCAACCCTTATTCGTTCGATCATCACCAAGTGTCTCCTTTTTATTATTCCACCTGTCTCCACCTTTCCATCGATGTGTCTTATGTCTCGCTACAAATCCCAAATGAGTAGTATAGCTCCAAGTATTTCGCGATGTCATTATTTTTTTAATTTTGACAATTGTCACCAATAAGCCACTAATTTCATATGTTGTTTCCCTTTTCATATTTGTCAGAATGTGAAGCAATAGAACTTGTCCACGTTCTTTCACATATTGTTTTCTTTTCATAACCTTATTATCATGCGAAAAGTGAGCCATTTAGATAATTCCACATATGTATGGTTTAAATGGGATGTTTTGTTAATAAATAATCTTCAGTCTTGTATGTTACACTATGAAGTGTAAACTAATAACAAAGTACCATATACATACTAGTTTCGCAATGTCAAAATTTAGATATCCTTTTCCATTGAAATATAGCCATCTGTATTTGTCCATGTCTTCATTAAATAAAATTCAAACCTGAAATTATTTGATCTTTGGTTAATTCCGCAAGCCTGGAGTTTGTGAGGTGGAATGGTTAAGAAAATCCATGTGTCTGTGAGCTCGTTTTTAATCATGTTTTAAAGCTTTAAATTAATCAAGTTTAACTGTAGCCCAAGTATTTTTGAATTCTTTTAGCTTTATATAAATCTATATAGTTTTTATTCGATTTAGCTTCTCATTTTAAATGGTATTATCATATAGAAAACATATCGACTTCTGTAATAAGATATTTTGTCAAAGTATTATATAATTTGTTAAGGGAAAAAGTTGCATTTCAAATTAGGTGTGCAAATGAGTTGTTTATTCTAAATAAGGCTAATTTATTTAGGCCAACAAATGCAATCCATCCTATATGAGCTATTTAGGTGTGAGGATGAGATTCATCTCATCTCCCTTTGTTTGGAGTATGGTTAAGCTATTGTAGGGATATGGTTATGAATTGGTCAAATTTTCCAATCTAATGAGGAGAATGTGGATGACAAACCTTGTAAATAATTATGATTGAATGAAAAAACATGGGTATATTGATTGAGAAAAAATAGTGTGTTAATTTGTAATTTTTGAGTGGTTTCTCACACTCTTCCATTTAACTTTGTGAAGGGGTAGTAAGCTCAAATTTGAAAGTTCATTAGAGAATACCTTTTACTTCATATTATTAATTCAAATATCGGGGGCAACCTTTACGAGCTTATTAAAAAAATTAGGTCTTGAAACTCAATTTTCAAGTTATTATAACAAAATATGAACATGCATGTTGACAAAAATTCTTTGGTTCCTATCCGGATTAGTGAACCAGTACTAAAGAAATTAAGTAACTCAAAACATGCAAGGGTTTAAGGTACCTCAAGATGATAATGATTATGTGGACAAGAACAAAGATATCTCCTCCTCACTGCAAGCTTGATAATCTACGCAATGAATAAGACTAAGAAGAAAAATTGAATGGTAGATATATGGAGGGCTGCCTGACCAAGTCGGCTCTAAGAATCGTGAACTTCCTTAGATGGATGTCAACCTTCTTGTAGATAAAATAAGACTAAAGCAATGATAATAGATCCAAATAATATATATAATCTAATATAAAATAAAAACTAAAAATGTTGATGTATAAGGAAAATATAGATTCAATCAAAATAGATTTAAAGTGAACCAAACTTGCATGTGTCAATGGTGACTTGGGCTAGATGAGAGGAACTTGCCGAAAAAACCCGCAAACTCTTTTGTTGTTAGACCTAAACGTGGATGAAAGGATGCAATGAAATTGGGTGACTAGGGTAATCACAAGGACATTAGTGGAATCAAAAATACATTAGGATGATATTAAGATGATATTAGTGGAATAAGAATGCCATATTTTTGCTATGATTTCTAACTTGTTCGAAAGAGGGAGGAAGGCTCTTATTTATAGCTTTGAGGATGGGATTAATTTATGTAATTATGATTTAGAAAAGTTACCCCGATTAGGTGAGTGGGGATTAGATTTGAATATTAAACTCAAAATTGGATTGCATATGGATTAAATTCAAATTTTAAATTGATGAGTGGATTGAATATGGATTATTTTTGAATATTAAATTCATGAGTGGATTGAATATGGATTAAATTCAAATTTTAAATTCTTTAGTGGAATGACATGGATTATTTTGGAATATTAAATTCATTAGTGGAATGACATGGATTATTTTGGAATATTAAATTCATTAGTGGAATGACATGGATTATTTTGGAATATTAAATTCATAAGTTGATTTAAAAGGGATTAATTAATCAATTAACATTGATTAATTAGATATGTATTTTTGGTGGGAAATGGAATTAATTAAATTTTGGAGGGAAAAGGAATTCGAATGAAATTAGGAGGGAAAAGGAATTTGAATGGGCAATCCTAATGAAGGAGAGCAGATGTGGGGTGAAGTGGAGGAACGACACCAAAAATTGGTTTCTACAATCCAAGCTTTAACTAGGAAAGCATTTAAATTTTTTATATCTAATGGAATTCCATAAAACTTTCAAAATATCTCTATCTCTTATACGAGAGAAATCTGTAAAATTTTATACCAAATAATCACATGTGGCAAGAGAAATTGATAGCAAAATTCTCCAATCCATATAGGCAAAAACAAGGTACAAAATTGTGTTATTTTTGTATTTCTTTGATCAACTAGATGTTTTAAACCTTCAAATCGATAATGATCAATTTTGAGGAAGTTTTATAAGTGTTAGTGATAGATTCAAGGTGAAAATAAGTTTTTTTAACCATGTTGTTATCATATACCATTAAAATCGGGTTAACAAGACTGTTTATAAAATATTTTCTTCAATTTTCCTCCAAGGAACCCTAGTGAATTTTTTATATGACAATTTATCCTTAAATTATATTCAAATAATGCATAAATGATTGATACCATTTGGAAACAAAGGTTTATACTATAATATTTGATCAAGAGGAGGTCTAATATTTTGAAAAAGAAAAGGAGACCAAACCTTGAATGAATACAATCCTCCAAAGGAACTTTGAAGCGTCTAAACATCACCTCTTGTGGGCCTCTTTTATCTTTTGCGCATCTTTTTTTTTATGGTTTGGTTGTTTAGTTTCCAATTTTGAAATTTAAGCAAGGGAGTCATATAAATATAAATCTATGTGACCATTATGAGGGACCAAGCTCTAAACATCTATTACTATAACCTAACGCTACATCCAAAAGCATTTCAAGAGCACCAAAGCATCCATCTAGCTTTCATTCAAGGGAAAAGGGACTTCATTATTTTGTATACATGCATGGGAGGGGAAGTTCATTTTTACATCCGCACACCTATCTACATTGTTACATCTATGTATTACTTGTTATCAAGTGAATCTTTCACAAGAGCCACCAGGGCACGATTTCTACATGCGAGCATGCACGGCGCACGCCACGCGCGCACACACACACACACACACACACACATCCACCTACACACAAGAACTAATTAGAGTCTAAGATGCGGTGAAATGATCGATCGTAAGCTCACTTTGTTGAGTGACTACCAGTCAGTCGACTCCCCATTTGCATTTTATTTTAGGATTTGATGTGTTTTATGGTTTTGTAGGCAATATTTCTCATTTCATGTTAGAAGCGAATTCTATGGGTATAGTGTGACACACAAGCGATCAATAGTGAAGGCTGGAAAACATCTTGTGACACAAAAGAAATCCTATTCTGAGGTTTTTCATAGTCAAGGGTGCACTAAAGTGGTCTCCTGCACCCCAGAACCCCGACCAACTCTAGGTGCCCCATTCCATGAATATCCAACAGTCACACAATTTTATGAGATTGGTTACGAGAGTCTTCCCATCTGTTGAGCTTGGTTGCTATTTTTGCACTTTACTAGCCTTACACGTCTTACAACTATGTTAGGACTTAATTTATATTTCTTTTGATGACCTTAGACACTAGCACTTAGTTAGGACAGAAGCTCCCAGGCGCTCTAGTCGATATTGGGTGCTCATGCACATCTTTATCATATTCTTACTCTTTTAGGTCCTTTTCACCTTTTGCTCACATTTTAATACTTTGGGTTGGCCTTTGAGTTGTCAATTACAAAATTCAAATAAGGGAATCATATATATACTTAGTTATTACTCTCAAATAAGGGGTCAAGAATTTAGGAATTATTTATCATTAGCTAAGCTTGCACAAAGGCATAATAGCATTATAAGGCATACATCTAATACATCCATACAAGGGAGAAGGGATGAATTATCTACACACACTAGATAAGAGGGGAATTCATTCTATTCCATAACACGCATTCTACATACTTGGTACAATCTACATCTATCCCGCTATCATCATGTAACTTTCACAAGGGAAATCTAGGGAATCATTACACACATAAACATGGAGAACTACATGGATTTTGATGTGTAATGTATTGTTTGGTTATAATTTTACTCTTTGGGTGACCCCTAGGGTTAGTATGACTCCACATTCTACTTCTTTTTATTAGATTTAATGTGGTTTATGGGCATGTGTAGGTATACATTTGTTTTGCATGTTACAAGTACAACCAATGATCTAAGAGAAAAACCAAAGTGACAAAGAGAGATCAACAATGAAGCTCTTCCAGCCTATCAAACCCTCAGTGAGCTCTGCTGATACTATTTCTATCCCGTTCCAGTAGATACATAGTTCAGTTCATTCCTAGTTTGCACAGAATCAACTAAGTCCTCATCTCTCTCTCATTTTCTTAAGGTTCTATATCATTGAATGATTATTGCTTGAACATATTATACATAATTACCAAAATATCATTTTTATAGTAGTTACTCTGAAATTAAAGTTTAATTCAATTTAGATTAAATCATTTGTTGAACCCATTCACTCAAACCCTACCTTTCTTCAAGGCTTATTTTTATGCCCATCACCCGTAGTGGTTGTTTTGGTCCTATTAATCACACTGAGCTTCCTCTATCTACCTATAGGCTCTCTAAACCAATGGATTAATATGATAATATCCTATTTAAATAAACCAACACTCCTCTTGAAAACATTGAAACATGTAGCAATGAACAATCATATGATGAGGATACTAATGTTGTTTAAGAACAACTTGAAAATCTCACTAATTTCCATTTTTCTTTATGCAGCAACCCTACACATATTCTGCATGTCCCAAATTCTTTACTCACTACTAAAAATTCTCGAGAAGCTACCAATATCCCTCTCATGACTTCCTTATTGGCCTCCACCCCACCTTCCACCATTCCTATTTCTATTGCTAAAAACCGATCCCTTCATTCTACCCAATACTTCCTATACAAAACCTAATATCTCTTCAGAACTCATGACCTATCTTCTTTATACCATGATTTATAAGCCCAAGTTCATCAATTTCAACAAACCTCTTCATTTTTCTCTCCATCTCTAGATTCCTCACTCCTTCATAGGCCTTTTGCACCTCCCATCTCCTCTTATCCACTACCTCCTAACTTCATTGCACCTAATCTTCCCACCTTCAATGGCCATGATGAACCTCAAGAGCACCTTCGATCCTTTCATGTTTCATGTCTTGACTATGCTAATGACCTTACATTGTTGGTTAAATTATTCCTCGCATCCTACATGATTATGTTGTGCAATGGTTCTATGATCTACCTATGCATTCGGTAACATCTTCTACATCTTTGTCCATCCTTACTCATTTTTCTATGAATATTGGGACTAAGATATCATATTCACAACTTTCCAAAATCAAACAAGGATCCAATGAAAATCTTGCAGATAATATTTTGTGGTATAAGAACAATCTTACCAAAATGACTAAATTCCTAGCTAATTCAAAATTACAAGATTCATTCATTCAAATTATTTTTCTCCACTCCAAAAGAGTGTCCTTTTTGAGAATTCTCCTTCTTTTGATAAATTACGACACATTCTTAAATTGTGCAAAATAAAACTATCATCTATTGGAAAATTGAAGTATTTTGATACTTCCTCTAGTTCCTCTTCCATCAATTTTCAATCCAAATCCACATTCAACCCATCCACTAAGCCAACTTATGCTAAATCTATTGTCAACATTTTTTCTACACCAGCCATGATTTAATTACAATCCATGAGGTACACTTTTAATAGGTTACCTTACGCACCTTGATTCCTATTACCGCAACTTATTGAAAATAATCTGATTACTCTCCCTCCACCACTCAATATAGACCCTTATCGACCACGTGGACTTAATTATTATGAAAATGCACATTGTGATTATCACCAATGCAATGGGCGTTTTACTGATTTTTGTTTTAAGCACAAACATCTCATTCAAGATCTTATTGACACTAATGTGATCGAGCTCCCTAAACCGTCTACTTCCAAACCAGTCAATGATAATAAAAATATTAAAATATTCGATGACCAGCTACCAAAACATGACAATTCATCTATTGATTCCTTTGTGAACCATACATATCATGTTGTGCCCCCTCTTTCATCAGGGCCGCTTGATTTTCTCATTTCTAATGTTGACATGCCACTACCATTTATCACATTTGTGGATCATGATTACCATGCTAAATTTTCCTCTAATTCTCTACAAATTAATGCTTCCATTAGTACTCATATAGTCAACAATACTATGTTCCATCCTTCATCCCTTTCCAATGTATGATTTTTGGCACTCCTATTAGATATCAACTTTCCAAATTATCAAATCACATTTCCAGTCCCTAAATATTATGGATGTGTCATATTTCCCATTACTATTTGATACCTTACCATACTTACATCATTCCTCATTAAATATGAAATCAAGGGTCGTGACATTTTCTTAGGTCTCCTTGGCTCTGGGATACCTAGGATATTATTTTTGTATATGTTAAAAGATTAGTGATTTGAATGCAAGAAAACAAACAAGCTTGCTTCCCTATTCTAATCTTCTCAAAAATACCTGAGATAGAAAAATAGATTGAAAGGGGGAGAGATTAAATACATGCACCTACCGAAGTTGAAAAGATGCTCCTTAGATGTGTTGGATTTTCTCTTAATTGATTGTTGATTGCTTCAGATTTGGTGGAGACACATGGATAACACCTCCCCTTGATTGCCTTTCAATTTCTCAATAAATATCAATTGATGGATGATAGATTGGATTGAAGGAATGGATTGATTGATTGGATATGAGGATAAAATGAATGATTGATGAAACAAAATGATAGAGATTTTTTATCGATTGTATCTCTTAGCTCTCATGGAGGAGGAGAGCTAAATCTATAGCTTGTGGGAGAGAAAATGGATGGTGAAGATCCATCCAAGTAGGATGAGGATCAATGGTTGGAAATTGAGGAGAGGATTGGAGAATTCTAGAATTTGAATTCAAAATTCCATGGAGGGAAGAATTTTCCATTGAATTTAAAATTCAATGGAAGGAAAATTTTAGAGAGGCTTATATAAATAGAAGCCTCTATATTTAGAGGTGGAGATTGTTATTAGTTGATTGATTAGGTTAGGTTAATAAAATATTATTAGGGAAATATTACATGGAAAGGTTAGATGTAGGGTAGGTGGGTAGGTAGGTGTAGGAATATTAAATTCTTATAAAATGATAATAAATATTAAAGTAGGATAATATGATATAATAATAAATTAAAGGGATTAATGATATTATGATGAAATATTAGATAGATGATAAATGTTATATGTGATAAAAGGGATTAATAATAATTAATCTTTGTGATTAATTATTATAGGGATTTAGATAGTGATGATGTTAGGTTATTTGTGGGACAAATTAATTGTAATTGATTATGTCAACTTTTTAGATGTCTAATTTTTTTCCCTCTTTAACAATTATTAGGGAGAAATGACCGTTTAAAGAAAAAGAAGAAAATATGTTAGGATGGTGATATGATGCCACCTCAAGGGGTTAGGCGGGCAGAATAAGGTAGGTCACTCAAAAAGAGAAGAGACCAAAGTTAGTAGATGAGATAGGATTAGAGAATGAGAATATTTGAGGATTTAAAGTATTAGGATTGGAGGATTATAAAATTTTAGGATTGAGAGGATTAAGATTAGAGGATTAGAATATCGAGGATTCAAAGTATCAAAATTAGAGGATTATAAGACTTGAGGATTCAAAGGATTAGGATTAGAGGATTAGAAAATTAATGAAAGGGGTTAGATTTTATGATGCCCTAGTTAAGGGGTCAAGATTAAGGATATTGGATTTGAGGATAATAAAAGGAGTGTTGTCATTGATTAGGATGTTGATGAGGATGTATGATTATAGGATGAGAACATAAGAGAGAGGATTAAAGGATTAGGAGGTTAGAGGATTAGGAGATATTGGATGTTGGAATAGAGGATTCCCCAACTAATGATGTACAACAAGGGTGAAGATTTAAGATGGATGGATTATAAGATGCCTCAATCAAGGGGTTAGGTTATAATATTTGGGATTTATATTTGAGGATGTTGGATTGGAAGATTTTGGATTCGAGGATGTTGGAGTTGAGGATGTTATACTTGATTTGGTATCAGAGCTAATTATCCTCATTAAAAATATGTTCTACTATTGAATTGATGAAAGGAAAATAAATATGTTGTGAAGTAAATTATGGTGGTTTTCTCACAAAGATAAAACTGTGCATATACTTAAAATGGTAGACAAATTGAATTTTAATGGAATGGATTCACAAAATGACATGGATTAAAATGAATTAGAGTGGAAAAACTATCAATTGGGAAAGGAAGTAAACTATCTTTTTGAGCAATTAAAAACTTTGAAAATCTAATTTACAAAAGCTATGATTGATAAAACTAATAAGTCTAATAAATCAGATAAAAGTAATAAATTTGAAAATAAAATAAGAAAGAGAAAATAATCTTCTTCAAATGATGATTCTATTTATAATAAAGCAAATGAATCCTATGATTCTTCTAATTATTCGATTCTTCTGATAATAAACAAGAAAGTTAGAGAAGGAATTCTAAAGACATACAAAAATTTTCTAGAAAAATAAAATTTCCTAAATATGTTAGGGAAGTAGGAATAGGAACAAAGCTAAAACCTCTCGCATTGCAATGAATTAACTTATCGGCCACTCAAGCGGCTTATGGGATGATACTTGCATAGGAACTTAATGAAATAAAAACATCCAATGAGGACTTGAGAAGCAAGATGGAAGATGAAAAGAAAGAAAGAAAGGAATGGGAAGAAATTTTTTACAAAGAAGAAGGAGAAAAATTTAAATGTCTTGTAAAAATACAAATGGTTTGCATAATGAGTGAAAAATTTCTTGCATGCAGGAGACCTTCTCCTACATATAGTGTGTTTCTAGAGGAATAATTCATTCGCTGGCAGCTATCAAGAATTTCATGTGGCCTTCCACATGAAATAAAAGATGAATTTGAGTTCATGACAACCTATTCTTTAGCCAGTGTAGAGCAGAAAAATATTCTCTGCAAATTCTATCTCTGTAATCTTATGCTAGAAAATAACACAAGTTTCATGATCAATTTTTATGTGGGAGAAATCCATCTTAATGCATTTGTTTCTATTCTTCAAAATCAGATTGCATGGAAGGAAAGGGATTCTGAGCATCTATTGAAAGATAGTTCATCTGGTCTTTGCATGAGGGCTCGCTATGGTAAACCATCTACTTTACTTATACATTTTAGAAGCCATAACTTTGATAGACGGTTCAAGACGCATTATGTTTCCATTTTACAGAAAAGTATTGATGCCTTCACCTCTTATTAGGAGGAAAATTTTGAAGATATTTATGTGGGATGTTTGAAAATATGGGAGATTCTCACGGTTTCCTTGAGAAGAAGGGAAGTAATATCTCCCACAAATTTGATCTAGAGTCTGGAAAGAGAAAAAGCTTTATGCACACAAATTCCTATATCTAGAGCAAGGGCCCACTCCTCTAAGAACCGGGATCTTCATTTTATTGGTACTTATATTTCCAGAGAAAATAATATAGATCTGTTAATTTTGTAAATTCTTTTGATTCTTCAAGTTGAAATCATGTCATATACTTTTCCTATGCAGTGTTCTAGATTATATTCTTATTTTCTTGCAATCATTTTCCAAAGATTCCCAATTGTGTGTTTATTTTCAAATCAAGTGTGTTTATTTCGTAACATGTGTTTACTTACAACAATCTATTTCATTGTGCAAATGTGTGTTTATTTATAACACTTTATTTCTGCAGAGAGTGTTTACTTCCAACAATTTTTCATAGTTTGATTTCAATATGGCCAAGAAATCCTCAAGACATTGAGAAAATCCCTAGAAAATATCAAAAAAGAAAAAATACCTACAAATAATTACTAGATCACTAGGATTCTTTTTGTTGCATATAGCTTTAGACACACCCCTGGTTTGGATATGACATCAACTGAGAGTTGATTAAATGAAGGGATACCGACACCCATAAACTACCCCATATTTTTAATTTTAATTAATCAAGAGGAATTGATAAGCTCAGAGTCGAGCTTGCACAACAATATAATTCAATTGATCCCAATGTTCAATGTAAAAGTATACAAATTCAAGTTTGCATGAAATGCTTCCTCTCCTTTATGTCTGTTATAGACCCAAGCCACAGTGGGATTCATAATTTACATACACCGATCCAAAGTCCTCCTAGCAGTGAATGATTCATAAGCTGGGGCACTCGTTTGGATGTTGGAGGAACAAGAAGCCAAATTCAAGTGAAAGAATTTGAATGGGATAAAAATAGCTTGTTATTCACACTTATGTGGCCATGGAAACACATAGTCTTGGACAACATTCTTCGGATCTTTTGACATGCATGTTTTAATCCAAACACTTGCGAGTTTATTCCAACATCCCCAAATACAATGTTGATAAAATCGATATATCCAACACAATGAATATAACAACCCAATGCGAAATGTTTTCCTATATAAAAATATTTATGAAGAAACTCATAAATCTAGGGCAAGATTACATTATGTTGTTGCCCCTGCTACCATTCTATTTATCCATAATAAGAACAAAACCAATCTCGCTTCTAATTTCTATCAATGGATTCACCTGCAGTGATACCAAATTTAAATCTTGATTCAGACCATCATGGAAAATAACAATAATTTCTCACACAATATAATATTTCAAACACACAATAAATGACTATTATATATCCATAGAGCTAGCCAAGAAAACCTATTAGAAAATAAGGAGGTGTTAAAAAAATAACCCGTAATACTAACAAATAAACTATATATAACATTATATTGTCATTCCTAACAATATAATATCAACAATCTTACCATATTAACCATACGGTTAACAACTAACTAATTACTATTTACCTTTCGGTAAATATCAACCTATTTCTATTTACCTCTTGGTAAATCATCCAAAATCATGTTAAAATTAATTTTCCTAACAAGATTGAGGGATAGATGTGGTGTGTCCCCAAGTATAAAGTAGGGTGGCCTATGTGTATGGATGAACGGGTTCGATTTTCCCCAAGTGTAGGGTAGGATGAGAAGGGAGAGGTATCTAAAATGGATGATGCCAACAATGGATAGTTGAAAGAATGTCCCTAGGTCATGATGATGACAATTGAAAAGGGATATGAGGAGGATTGGATGAAAAGGAAAGGATCATCATCATCCCACGATGATTGATTCAAGGGAAAAATGATGTGGATTTGATGGAAAGGAAATAACATCAATGATGTATAAAATATTATTATAATGACACATGTTGTAAGGAGAGAATTGGACTAAAAAAAGTGTGACCAAGGTCTAAACAATACCTAGAAACATGTGAGTGTTATGTCTCTACGAGATCAAAGTGTGTGTGATTGTGATGGTTAATTACCACTTTAAGTGAATACTTAATGGGTAATATGTGAAGACAAACTAGCTAATTTATAGGGTGTGATTAAGTCAGATCGGTGGATGGAGGGTGAATGTAAGGATAAGCCATGCATTTCTCCACCGTCATCTAGGCCTCCATAGCTCCGATGGAGATGTGTGTGATTATTATCACAATATTGTTCTACCGCTACCAGAGAGTGCATAGCCCCACTAGAGATGCTGGAAACACCCCTAGAGATAGTCTTGAGGTGGATTTTTATTTTATACTTTTAATTTTGATATGATTTTTTTTTATATACTTGGATTTTTTTCGCATAAAGATAATGTAATCTCTTGAGAACTCTCAATGGGTTAAGAATCACTAGTGGCTTGATGGGGGGATGGAAATGAATGTGGAGATGACATTGGTTAGAGTGTTGAAAGAAATACCCAATATTCTTCACCACATGTTGATTAAGTATGTTAAAATATGTGTATCTCTAGGAAGATAATTGTGCTTGGATGTTGGAGGAAATGATAGACTAAGGTTACACATTTGTAGTAGTACTACTGTCTTAAAAAATGTGTGAGAAAGTTGATCAAGTGTTCAAATGAATGGATTATAAGACGATATTAATGGATATGATGATGAGAACTAATTATATGTAAAAGGATTAAGATGTTGGATAGAAGGAGGATGGGTGGGAAGGAAATAAAATCCATGAATATGGGATGAATTATGTGCTCAATCCATTTTTAGGTGTTTGGTATTTGCGGGGGATTAAATAATTTGTGATTGGGTTGAGTGTTTGGGATGGTAGGATCAAAAAGAGGAGTGTTAGAAATGGGTTGTGATGGAGTATTGGGAGGGACATTGGTCGTGTTAGGTTTTTACCCTAAGCTTGAATGACTTGGATTTTGATGAAGGGATATGGGTTAAAAATTCCTTGTTCATGGATTCTCAATCCTTTGCGAGATGTTTCATATTAGTGAAAATATTTTTTGTTATAGGATATGAAGTGGATGGGTAGGATTGATCCGAAAATGCTAATTTTTTTGTAATTTTAAAACTTTCAGATACTAAGGAATTCAACATCAAATTATTGGTCTAATTACCCTAAAATTGATTAATTCCTTTTAATACATGCATCTCAAATTAAGATTATAAATCATAACACCGAAATGTGCATCTATTTGTAAATTGTGGATTATGCATATTGAAATGTAAATCTTAAGTCCATTTTCCCATTTTTATTGAATGGTTTCTTAGTCAAAATAATTAAAATCTAATACTAATTTTTATCTAATCAAAACTTCATCCACAAACTAAAATAAAATCCACACAAAAAGATTATTAACTGAGCTCACCCGAAGGCTACGCCTTCAAACTCTCGAAAGAGAATCAATCTATTAAATGACCAATGAAGTATAATAACTCTTCAATAATGTCTAAAAAGATCAAAACTGAAAATGAGCTGATCAAAGACATTGGAAACTCTACAATTTACCATAAATTGTTCCCAAAATGATCCATGGCTCCTACAATGCTTCCACAGTGTGATCCCCTTGCAAATGTGACTGAAAAATGCCTACAAATGGATATTTATAAACACTACATGAAAACCAATTATATATTTGGAAATATTATAAAAATATTTTAAAATTCCTTTTTACTCCATGGCCTGGTTCGGAGTAGAAATGCTTGGAAAAATCAAATTTCATTAGCTCCTTGTGCCCGTTCTATGAAACTGTGATGGAAACTCGCCTACAAAGGAAAATATACAGCACTTCATGTAACAAAAATTACATTTATGGAAATATCTTGGAATTATGAGAAACTTTTCTTTTTACACCATGGCAAAATTCAGACTAGAAGTGCCTAAAAATGGTGATCTCTACAAATTGGTCCTTCGTCCGTACAAAACCTACCAAAAAGTCCCTTTAAATAAAAGTGATCTCATGTTATATTACTTCCTAAAAAGTGGCGGGTTGGTAAGGTTGATAAATATTTTGGCACAGGTCAAGGGTTCGAATCCCCCTTCCATAGGCCATTGATCCCACATATGGTGGGAAAGGGATAGGATAAGCCTTTAAATGGATATTGGCCAACAAAATCCTCCTTATCCCATGGGATTTAGGCTTATTATGCCATTTGTCCACGTTAGATAGTGCCACATCACCATCTAACCACAACTTTGACTATGCACATCTTTCACATACGGACTCGGATTTGGTCCGTTCAAAATGTGCCGTAAATTTAACAACAAGATCTACGCATAGAACTAGTTTATTGAGATTCCAAGTTCATCAATTTTCCAGTTTCACTAGATTTGACCACTTGTTGACCAAACTTTGACCAATGGTATCTTTTTCACTTGTAATTTATTTTTGGAGTTCTCGCATATCATCTAAATGTCTCAAAACACTCGTAATGTGGTCATGGTTTAAGGAGGTTTAGGAAAATTCCTCTTGATCAAGGATGATGCCATTTGGTCATCATGAGACTGGAGGGTTGTATTTTTTCATCCACTAAGATTTCAAATTTAATAAAGGATGGGGGCTGATATTTTTTTTGGTTTTTGGTCAGTGAGGGATGTTTGGATGTACGATGGGATTTGGATGGTTGATGATGTTTGGATGTTGAGTGAGATTTGGATGGTGGGTGATGGCTAGAGAGAGGATTTGGATGAAAAGGTGGTGGATAAAGAGGTACAAGGAAAAGAAGCCATTAGTGAATGAGGTTTTGGACATAAAATCTAAGTAGCATATAATGATTGGTCAAATGTCCATGGGTGTGATGGAAGTCACAATAATAGCATTCCTAATACCAAGATTCTTTGGGAAGGTTTTGATCATGTGGTTTGATTGGGGTATGGATGATCATGTCGAAGGTTTTTAGAAGATAGAAGATAGTGGTCAAGGATTCTCCTAAAGGAATGAAGTGGTTTGGGTTAAATGATTTTGGGGGAGTAGGAATTAAAGGTGCATGATCTAGTAGATTATGAGTTTTTGGTTGATTTTGAGTTATGAGTTGGATTAGATTGTTTTGGCATTGAAGATGAAGGGGATGGATTAGGCCTAGGGGGCGAAGTGGATGGTTTGGGCTTGGAGGCTGAAGTAGATTTGATTAATTTTTGATTTGGTTGGAGTATGTGGTTTTAAGGTAGATGATTTTGGCTTAGGATTATATTATTTGGGATTAGTAGATGTAAATGAAGGGGATGTGGTAGATTTAGATGAAGGGGATGAGTGTGATATGGGGGTCACATTAGATTTGGGTGATGTTGGGGATGAATGAGATTTGGGAGATGTGTGTGGTGTAGGAGCTACATTAGATTTTTTTCAAAGAAACTATTAATGAGAATATTCATTAATTCATGAATATTTTGATTTTTGAAATTTGAAATTGGCTAATTCAAGGGTACAAACTAGGACAAGTTTGCCAAAATTTTATGGGTACAAGTAAATTTTAGGGGTCAATTCATCATTCTCATGAAATAGAAATTCACATAATTGTCCTTAATATAGTTAGTCAGAAGATATTTTCATGGTGGCATAAAATATGCTATCAACCGATATCATATAAAAAAGCTATTGTCTAGTAGATTTTAATAGTGATGTCATGATGTCTTGATATTCACCATTCATGCGAAAGATAATTTTCATAGATTCACTAAATATTTTCTAAGGATTTTCTTCGGAGGACTCTTAAAAATTTCCTAGTCATTATTCTCTCATCTAAACATCCCTAATATTATAATCCTCCAAATCCTAATATCCCTAATATCGTTTAAAATGAGAAGATAAATCGAATAATGACTATATAGATTTATATAAAGCTAAAATAATTTAAAAATATGCGGGCTATAATTAAAATTGATTAATTTAAAGCTTTAAAACATGATTAAAAACTAGCTCATGACATGTGGCATGATTCCATGGATTTTCTTAACAATTCCACCTCACAGACTCCAAGCTCGTGGAATTAACCAAAGAACAAATAATTTCAGGTCCAAATAGTTAGTGAATATAAGGACAAAGACATACGACTATATTTCAATGGAAAAGGATATATAAAGTTTGACACTATGAAACTAGTATGTACGTGGTGCTTTATTATTAATTCACACTTCATATTCCAACATATAAGACCAAATATTATTTATTAACAACACAATCCATTAAAAGTGTACATATGTGGAATTATATAAATGGATCAATTTTTTCATACGAGATAAGGTTATGAAAAATAAAACTATATGCTTGAAATAACTTGGAAAAGTTCTATTAGTTTGCATTCGAAAAATATGATAAAGGAAATAACATATGAAATTGGTGGCTTAATCTTATTGGTTAATAATTGTCAAAATTGACAAAAGATCGACATCAAAAAATAATCGAGCTATTCTATTGATTCAAGTTTCACATAAAAATAGAAGAAACATCGATTTAAAATGCGGAGATAGATGGACTAATAAAAGGTGCCACTTGGTGATGATCTAACGACTAAAGGTTGACACATGTCAAAATTCTACCACTCTTGAGAGATGGCCCCGAGAGGATGTAAAGCCTATAAAATAAACCACATTTCATAATAGTTCATGTTCGTAGGGCGAGGAGGATTCAACATATATAGGGAACACAACAAAAAATGGCTAAAATAAAGGACATCACATGGTGTAATATCAATGGTCCCAGTGCAGTACACGTGGCATAATTCCATCACACTTTTAGGTGATTGACTCGAGTCGATCTCAAGCCCCGGATTGGAAAGAAATTAATGAAGGTGTTGGGTCTATAGAAATCAATTAAGATAAAAATTTAAGACACGAAGGAAGCACAATGAAAAATTAGAGGATGCCATGTAATCACTTTCAAAAATAACTGCAAACATGACCATGTAATACAAAAACATATAATTTAGTCTATAAATGCCATTAAATTGCAAGACTATACTTTAAATATGATTGATTACACACATACATTATTGTTCTATATTAAATTATATAAATTATCTTTAAAAATAGACTTACATATCTAAAATTACGTATTTCATTAACTTATTTATGCAATTCATTGTTTCTGATAACACAAGCACGTATTTTTCAAGATATACATAGAAATATAAAGAATATATTCATTTGTTCATTTATCAGAGTAAAACAAAATAATTAATTTCTTTCTATCTTTATAAAAATGTTTACGTAGCTTTTGCAAGTATTTACAGAGTTTTTACAGAGAGAGAACTTATCTGAGATGGTAAGAAGGAATTATAGTACCAAAATTCCAATGCATAGAAACAAGAAACAAACACCATACTATGGCCACACTATGAGAGGATTGTGTTATACATCCTTGTATGTTCACCTTACTTTGGCCAGGACCATCCAAGGTTGTACTCTATACCCCCAATTAGGACATCAGAGGTGTCCCTATCTCTCGCACATCGCTTGTTTGTACCTAGTCATCCTTGGAATTTACTTCCATAGACTCAATTTACAAAATCTTTAAAACTCTTTTATTAATAAATTATATTTCTCGAATCACCAACACAATTCAATTTTCTGTCTTAGAATAATTCGCATGCCTTTTATAAGACTTCATTAGTAGTTATGAACCATCATAATGGTTTCACACCCTTTCATAAATAAATTAAACATCTTTAATCAATTGTTCGAGATATTCATTACATCAATAGCTTATTACAATATTTTTTCTTAAATCAAACTTGATCTTTAACAATCCATATGTCTTCAATTCTTTTTTAAAAAAAAATCTTTGGGGATTTAGTCACATAACAAAATTCTTGTAATCAACCACCTTTACCAACACATTTACTCTCTACACAAAAATATACAAACAAGTTGAAATTGTTGTTGGAGAAATGGAGGAAAATACTATCATAATACTTTAATGACCATAAGAAACCTTCATATGATCTCCATGCCTTCATGTGATGCTCCTACATCATACTACCAAGGAGTAAAAATAAGCTTCCATAATTTTCACCATGCATTATCTTGTCCACACTTGTACCATGTTTGATGAGATTATTTTCATTCCTTCATGTTGAACCTTCAACTAGTTTTTTCATTCATATTACCAAGTACTTGAAAGTACTCTTTGTCCTTGATTTTCTTAATCACCTTCTTATCCAAAATTAATTCAAGTTAAAGAAATGAATTCCAAAGCGAGTATGGGTCAAGATCTATGCTTTTAGTTTAGTAGTAAACAGAGCCAAACCTACTTGCATAAATAAACAAAGCACATACCGATAAACAAGTGATGGAAAAGTAGATATGAATCCAACTTGATTAAACACATACAGCATCTAACGTAAGAAAGATCTAATGCATAACACAGCAAATGCATCGAGCACAAAGTCCGAATAATTGGGGATATCAATTGTTTTTCTCACGTTACAAGAAAGCTCAAAGTCTTTCTCTCCTCACTTCTTATTTCTATCCAAAAATGTTCACCTCTTGAATACAACAAGTATTCTAGTATTTATAGTAAGTGAGGGAGAGAGAAGGCAAAATGGAGCCAACCACTTATTCACAAGATATTTACAAAATATCCAAAAGTCATGTTGACTTTCGACACTTGATTGGATGACATCATCCCATGATGCAACATGGATGATGTCATCGTGCTCATGCCAACACACTTATGATATTTCAAGAGAAAGTCGAGAATAGAGAGGAGAAGAAGAAGAAGAAGAAGCTATTCATCATCATCATCCCGTGGCCTAAAAGGGGTCGCCTGCTTCGATGGCCGATCAGAGATGAGATGTGGAACCGAGCGCGTATTCCAAGAACTTGCTGACGATCATCGCGCAAATTGATCTTTGTGATGGATCCTCGTGCTTTCACCGATTGCTTCGCAGTTTCCCGCTCATCAATGAGCTGTTTCGACCTTGGAATAGTCTTTACCCGCCTCGATTAGGGGACCCGATGGTCTCTACAGCGAGGTGCAGGTTGGATGGATTTGATGTCAAAGTGACTTCGGCCCGTCCTCGAGAAGCTAACTCCTCAAAATTCTGATAAGACGTCACCTGATCTCAAGGTGAGGGAAGGAGTGAGCAACCCTCGGGAGTCATAGATAGTAACAATCTTCTCCATTTGATGCATCGCATCCAGTGGCCTCTTCCTTCACCTTGCTCTATCTTCTCTAACACAAATTCGAGCTGATCTATCCGATAGTCCAGAGTGGACATGGTCTTCTGAGGGTCCTCGGATGACCGAATACTCCAAACTTGACTAAATCTTTCTGAATCAACAACGAACATTTGCTGGAAGGCCTCGTGCTGGAGTCTCGGCGTTTTCGAGCTCTTTTCCGACACTGACTCGCTAATGTTTGGAGTTCCTTATTCGCCTTCTCGATGTCTGTATAAACCGATATACTCCTGGGCGATCACCTTTTCACTATCCTTAAGGATTCAAAACTTCTCCAAGGAACACCATACCTTGCTCGCCGATTTTTGAATATTCATTGATCTTCTCCCGACTCGAGCACCAGGAGTCTCTAAGCGCAGCTGTGGGAGGTGTGCACTTCCCATCTTCTCGTAGGGCTTCAAGGTATTTATTCTGCTCCTCGCAAAGAGCCTCTTTCTTCCTTTGTTTCCTCGAAGCTTTTCGCAGAGCGCATCAACTGCGAAAGAGCTTCCCAGAGAGACTTTCGTGAGGACGTCCCCATCAGTGACTTGGGTCATCATGAAATCACGAGACAGATCTTCTTTCTCTTTGTGGATCAAGGCAGGCAATTTCCATAACTCTCTCACGCAGCGCTTCGGAGAAGCGTGTAACCGCTTGCCAGGCTTCGCTTGCTCCTTTAGCCGGGATGATCAAAGTCCATCTCTGATGATGCGGGACTTTCCTCTTCGGTTGGCTCACCACGAGAGATCCAAGCTGGTCCTATTGAGAAGGACCAGAGACAGAGGGGGAAGCAAGAATTAAACGGGTAGAAGAGGGGCAGGCTAAGAGCGTGGAGACACGCCATGCGGCGGGCATTGGAAAGAATAGCCGAAGACATGCCTTACGGGAGGAAGAGAAACCGCAGCCGTAGAAGACATGGGAAGGGAAGGAGCCTTAAATGAGGGGAAGAAATGGAGGAAGACAAATCAGCGAGAGAGGAGAAGATGGACGAAGAGGCAGGGAGAGTAGAAGAAGGGGGAGAAGACACAACCAAAGGAGTGGTCATTGATATCCGGGAAGGGAGGAAGAGAAGAAGAAGGGATAGAAGGACCTCTCGTAGTCAGAAGCAATGCCGACATCCCGGTGGATGGGCGATAGGACTATCCTCCGCACAATTCCTTCTCCGCGAATCCGTGGTTATTACTTGTTCAGGCTCAAGGAAGAGGACTTTCAGGGCTTCCTCCCAATGGTGCTAGGCTCACCTTCCGCAGCCTTTACCTTTTACCGCTTCTTTTCGACTTGGAGGTGCATTACCCAAAGGAGAAGTTGTAAAATCTACACCGAGGTAGATTAACCCATTCATGCGGCACTCAAGCTGCTGTTTCTCCGCATAGTCTCTCGACCTCTCCTCGATTGTTCCCGAGGAGCCTCTGCTTCTGCCAATGTCCGAAGGGCCAATCATCCCCTTCTCCGTGTCATTATACACTTTTAATACTACTTCGCCTTCCGTGGTCGGGAAGCCTTTTTGGGACAATAAACACTCCATAATGGATGATTTCGCTTAATGCTAAGCGAGAGTGATCCTTTCTTCCGAGTTCTACCTCACGGAGAACGTCCAATAGATATCCTCAACTGAGGGACATGAATCGGATCAAGCTTAGCCCTTGCAGACACCTCTAGGGTCGAATGTAGGCCTTATTGGGAAATCATGCTTTAGGTTGAGAAATTCTAGCTCAAAGAAACATCTCCTTCGCCTTGTGATAGCCGGAGCATGTGTAACGGCCTACTCGTGAGGGGGAAAGGAGTTCGCCCTTCTTTCTCTTTTTGAGGCACTTTTCATGGTATGTGACGAGGCTATCTTGATAGTTCCGTAGAAAATCAGCTTTGGTCCAAAGATACCTTGCAACTCCTAGCTGGTTCGCCCAAAAGTCAACTCGCCTCGATAGGTGAATGTGGGAAATTGGGTGAACAAGGCCCCCACTTCTCCTCGCGATCGCCACTATGTTTTCGTCAGTGTCCGCCATGAGTCAAATTTGGCCGCAATATGCACATGATGTGATAAGAAAACATCATGATCTTAGCCAAGTGTTTGATGTCAGTTTCTCCGCCTTCAGCTTCTCGATAGTTCATATTTTGGCCCGAGGCCAAGTTCCGCTCAGGTGCAGCCCTGATAATCCCTTTTCGACGCAGCAAAGATACACTACGTAGGAGTTCATGCGTGGAACACTCCTTATCAGAGCGAATCATTGCAGCTTGCTCCTGATATTGTGTTTTTATTATCTCCCCTGTGCACAGGTAAATCGCTGATCGCGCATTCTTATTCATCGTGTCTGTGTACCGCAAAGATCACTTATGGGAAGTAGTGAGCATCTCGAAAGACCGAAGACTCGCCAGAAGGTGATTGTATCACCGAGTTCCTCCGAGAAATCACTCCGGTGGATAGTTTGAGGCCACCGGTCACTACCTTCTTATTCTTGAGGTAGACTCATTCATTAACCGCATGCACTAGTCCTCGCGTGTCCTCCCAAGCCTTGAGGCATTCTTGCTGCAGCAATGTACCACATAGTTCCTGGTGATGAGGGATGCCAAGCATTAACTCAAAGCGACGGGCAAGAAGGTTTATAACTACCTCGCCCTTGTTATTCTCGACACATCTTGTATCTTTGCTGAAGGATTGTGCAACAACCATCATAAACTCGTTATTAACAAAAAGACCGACAGAATCCCACCGAAGCTGGCGTGGGCGCCGCCTATCAATTTATCCATCCATGGACTCCTCGTCACTTTCTCGAGTCCTTACCCCGCACTCCTCTATGTCAATGTGGCCCGGCCTTAATCCCCGACATCCATATTGCACTCTGCCCGTGATTCGGGGCTATCCTCGACCTCCCGATATTTGTATTTCATTTCTTCTTCTCGTTAAGCTTGCCTTCCTCTCGGGTTTGGTGGGTCTCATTGCTCGACGAGACATGTGTTCTTCAAGGCTTATTTGATGATCTCGCACATCGTGTGGAGCTTAAACCCAATCCAAGAAGCTTAGCTAGGTCATTTGATCTTCCATTGAATACTATAAGCAGAAGAAAGAGTTAGAACTTTTAAGATTCATGGGCGCAGGCGCATGAAAATGTAGGCACATAATGTAGCCGAATAGTCAAGCACAGAAAAGGGTGCACCAGAGGTTGTTGGCGCCAAAGGCGCATGGCGCATGGATGAAGCAGCATCGCATTATATATAAGGGCGCACAGAAATGCATGTTGGAGATCAGATTTGGCGCGCTTGGCGCATGGGCAGATTGCAGGTAACATGGAAAAAGGCGCCAAAGGTATATGGCATACAAAGCGCATGGAGGGTCTACACAACATCATGTACTTATAGCGGACGGAAGGTGCGCCTGCGCTGAGGCTTTATACTTCAATGCAAGGCTAACTTGCGTTGCATGGAAGCAGCTGGCGCGCCTTCGCGCATAGAGAGGATGCAACAGGGTAAAAGGTGCGCCAAAGTTTTTATGCGAAGCGCGGGATTTAAACTCGCAAAGATGTAAGAGGGGCGCATGTTAATTTAAACTCGCAGCAAGATGGCAGAGGAGCACCTACCCAAGCGGCGCGGGTCTCGAGCGTGCATAAAGTGCCGAAAGGGGTGCGCTGAGGCGCATGATTTTTAACCTGCAATAAGGTATGCAGACGCTCGCTTTGAGGGGCCGACCTGTCTACAAGCGACTTCACGTCAAGCAACGCACTACCATGGGAATACTAAATACTTAAGCATTTTCACATTTCAACCTCCACTTCAAAGGACGCTTGGCATCACTTAGTTTGATAAAATAGATTAGACCAAGCCAAAATAAAACCATCCCTCCCTTTCCCATCAAATCCAGAAGAGGAGGGAGAGGAGAAAGAAAGCATGTACAGCTAGGAGGAAGAAAACAAAAAAGCTCGAGGGAAAGCAAGCCAGCACAAATACAATCGATGAAAACTACAGCAAGCAAGCACACACCAAGAACTAAATGAAAAGAGGATGAACCTCTTACCTTAACAATATAGCCAAAATCTCTTGAGCGGGTCCACAACTTGATGAAATGACAGAGCGGTGCGGCCGACAATCCAGAGCGATCACATGCCTTCGACAAAATGCAATGAAAATGACAGTATGTACGGTATATATAACAAAACTTTGTCATTAATGCGCCACCAACTTTTGAAATGGCGTATGGAAACAAATTGTCAGCCGATTGGGAAAGCGTATACTTACGTATGGAAGGAAATGACAACAGGAGAGAATGAGCGCCTTCAGCATCAAACGAGTCATCGACATATGAAGCTGCGCTCTTTCGCGCACCAAAACTTGGGATGTAACAGAATGATACACGTGCGCCCTTCGCGCACTCAAAACTTACTCAACATCCTTTTCTGGCACCGAAAGACGTGCTAACATGGAAAACCATGCCTTGTAACTAAAGGCTTTTAAAGAGGCGCATCAAAAATTGATGTCACGTAAGGCAAAACCATGCGCCTAAAAAAAAGGCTCAAAAAGACTAAGTTCAAAACTCGAATTTCCTGGGAAGGGATTTTACAATATTTTGAACGCCAAGGATCCTAACGAGGATCGAGACAAAATTTTCAGATAGTTACCAGAAATTACCCTTGTCAATTTTACAGATAACAAATGCTTCTTTCTAGGGACTATCCTTTGAGTGCTAAACTCTGGGGTAGCAGAATCGGAGATCACATGTGCCTATCCATCAAAAGGCCATGAGTCAAAAACAAGGGGGACCTGAGGGAGAAAAAGGAAACACACAACAAACCGAAAGCAAACACACAACCAAAATAAATCAAGCATAAAAAGAGAGCAAGCTCTACTTCCCGAAGATCTTGAGATGTTGCCCGCTATAGTAGAAGCTGGCAGTTCAGCCCATCCAATGGACATGAGATAGAAACTGACTCTCTCCATCGAGTTCAGCTTGATTTTGAAGGGCCCTCCCATAGGGAATCAAATTTCTCCAGTGCATACTTTGGCTCTCTTCGCTTGTCCTGCAGAAGGACGAGATCTCCCACTTCAAAATCTCTCTATTTAGCTTATCAAAAAGCCTCTTTACTTGATTCTCGATGTTCGGTGATCCCACGTCGACCACCTTTACTCTCTTTTCTTCAAGTTCTCACAATACATGATTCTCTCTTTCTAGAGAGAACTCAAAAGTTTCATCTTCGCATTGCTCGCATAAGGCTGCAGAGTGTGAAGTTCTCCGCAACATGGGAAGTTCTGCAGAGATCATGCCATGGTAACACTCAAAAGTGCTGCGACATGCCGTAGGGATCTTCGGGGTAATGCGTCCGCCTAATAAAGCATCGTGTGACAAAGACTTGGCAGAAGTCACATCCGCTGATTTTCATCTACTAATTTCCTCGTGACGATACTACTAAGTTCTTACATCGGATTCCGCCTCTCCGACCATTTCCCCCAAGGATAATAATACGAAGATGTACAAAGTTATCCTGCATATTCATAGCAAAGCAATAACTTCCCGAAGAGAAGTTAGAAGGCTGACGTTAACGCATTTTATTCGGGAATGCCAATCCGACAATAGCAATACGTAAACTGAACGAAGTG